>JAUMHE010000082.1:2040592-2064323 GCA_032359235.1 Enteromius mattozi
GAATAAATTACATTTTAAAATATATTCACACAGAAAACAGTTATTTTAAATTGAAATAATATTTCACAATATTAAATATTTTTAATCTAATAAATGCAGCCTTGATGAGCATGAGAAACATCTTTAAAAACCCATCTTAATTGCTGTTCATCTAGGTTTCAGGCTTTAACTTAATAGTTTTGCAGACCTCTTAAGAAAGAGCGAGCATCTCATGAGCACAGCCTATGTGTCCAGCACTCCTCTAGTGTTTTATGTGTTAATGCCTGTGTTAGGACGAGGCCAGGCAGCAGTATGTGGACCTCATCTCGTCTCTGGTGGGAGCAGAAGCTCCTGCGGTTTCAGCGCAGCCCACAGGGAGCACAAAGGGCTTCCAGACACTGCTGGTCAGCACTGAGGACAACATCACCACCGTCCGACTCAACAGACCCGAGAAGAAGAACGCCATCACTGTGGAGGTGAAGAAGTTATGTATAGGTTATGTAGGATATCAGCTGTGTAGGACATTGGTCAACTACACATAAATATTTGACCACAGAAAGCCAAGACAAAAGTGTTCCAGAGAACAGTGTAATAATGATATTATAGCATTACTAAAATATTATATTTATTACTTTCTACTTACTATCTATTTATTATATCTGTCTTCAGCTGTATAGTTAGCAGTGTTATTTTAGAATTAATATATATACTATCATAGTATATGGATAGTTGAGATTAAACAATTGGACTGTGTCCTATGGTGTGACATAGCAAACATGTAGGGAAAAAAAACATAAACCACAAATAACATCAGAAAAAAGTTATTGAGAAGGCATGAGAGAGGTTTATTTTTTAATGTTTTTAATCTTATTTACAATTGCTACGTTAACTACCTGTATAAGTGACTATGAGCCAGTGTTATTTTCGTATTATATATTTATATTCTATAACTATTAATATTTTAAAGCTTTTATATTTCTATTTTAATTTAATTTAATTTTTTTAGCAATTTTGTGATGTGTTTTTGTTATTATTATTATTAAATTAGCTTTATTTTTGTTTTTTCCCCCAATTTTCTTGTTTCCTTCATCTTTTTCCTTTTAATATTTATTTATTTCATCTTAATTTCAGTTAATAATTTTTTTAAAGACAATACTGATGTTTAGACATTTATAGAAAATATTTATAAATATATATGTTTCTCACCCTTAAGATGTACAATGAGCTAATCGAAGCTTTGGATCTTGCTGGCAAAGACGATTCTGTCATTACAGTGATAACAGGTGACGTACTCTGCTTTACCTTTCAGTGTTTGCAGATATTTTTCTGTAAGTCAGTGTGCTTATCCTCTTTTTAATGTCTGTGAAGGTAGTGGAGATTATTACTGCAGTGGAAACGACCTGAACAACTTTACAAAGATCCCTGAGGGTGGAGTAGAGAAGATGGCTAAAGAATCTGGGGAGTTACTGAGGCAAAGTCTATTTGGCTTGATTCTCAACCAGTTTATAATATTTCTGAGGTGGATGGGAAGTTATGATGGAGGTATGTGTGTTTTAGGAGATACGTAAAGGCATACATTGACTTCCCCAAACCTCTGATTGGAGTTATAAACGGACCGGCGGTGGGGGTGTCAGTCACTCTGCTGGGACTGTTTGATATTGTTTATGCCACAGAGAGGGTGAGCTGTTGTCTTTCAGCGTATCAGTGATCTGTCGTGTCTGTCTGTTTAGTTATATCTATGTAGTTTGGCTTTCTTTCTCTCTGTTTTGTGTGTAGGCCACGTTTCACACACCCTTCAGTCAGCTGGGTCAGAGTCCAGAGGGATGCTCTTCATATCTTTTCCCCAAAATTATGGGTGCGGCAAAGGTATGAATATCCACGGAAATCTGAGATTAATCGGTTTACTACAAAAAAAAAGAAAGAAAAAAAATCGCAATCATAAGCACAGTACAATTTTTATAATCAGCTAACAGCACTAATATTCATGATATGAGGGGGAAAAAAGTCTTTCAATGACGTGAGATTGGGGCATGGCTATCTGTTCAGTCAGCCAATTGCAGATCGGGGATAAGTATTTGGGGAAACCTGTTCATTTCGTTTGGTGGCACTAATGGGACAGAAATGACACACTTGGCCAGTTCGCCTTCAGCTCTGTTGATATTTTATTTAGAGATGTTTGTCGTCTCTGTCCAGGCTAGTGAGATGCTGTTGTTTAATAAGAAGCTGACAGCGGCACAGGCCTGTGAAGTGGGTCTGGTGACCGAGGTCTTTCCAGAAAGCTCCTTCCAGTCCGAGGTGTGGACGAGACTGAAGGCCTATGCCAAACTGCCCAAGAACGTAAGTGCTCAGGCTGATTCAAAAATGAATCTTATTGCATGAAAGCAAATGCTAATGTTGTTTTCTCGCACCGCTTCAGTCTCTGGCCCTGTCGAAGCAGCTGATCCGTGCGGTGGAGAAAGATAAACTTCACGCTGTGAACGATGCAGAGGTGGAGAGACTGACGGAGCGCTGGCTCTCCGACGAATGCATGCAGGCCATCATGAGCTTCTTCCAGGCCAAGTCTAAACTCTGAGAAGAGCCATTCAACACACAGCCTCTTCACACAATGACCTTTCTTTTGCAATAGTTTTTCCAGTTAACCCTATATCCTACAAACACCAGGACGAATCACCCAGCTCATCTCCATCTCATTCTAGGATTGTATAGCACCGGATGATGTATACATAACATGAAACCTTTTATTTAGCCATTATGTCATAACAGTTTAATAAGACCACCATGTAGTATAGTATTTTGGAACAAAATGAGCCATCTGTATTATTTACTGTACCAGATGTGCACTTAGTTGGTTGTAACACTCAGTGCCTTACTAATGTGAATGCATTTGTGTTCTTTTATCTGAGGGCCAAAATTCAGTATGCTCAGTTTCAGATGTATCAATACATGAAATAGTTTGTATAGTCCTGTGACATTTTGTCCTGAATACAGTTTTAATACCTACTTAAATACAAGCCGTGAGTGTCTTTTTTATATATATTTCTTATGTTACATATAACGTTTCTTATATACATATAACGTGTAATCACACCAAAATAAGTTTTTGTTTACATTATGTGTTTGTGTACATTTATACATTTGTTTAATATAAATTTAACATTGTTCTTAATATATAAATAATATATGAGTGTACAATATATTTATTATGTAAACTAAAACTTATTTTAGTTTTAGGGATGCAATTAGTCGAGATTGATCATATGACAGCACTGAATATATATATATGAATTTTGCATGTTGGGGAAAAATATATATATATATTTTTGATTTCATGATTAAAGCAATAAAATAATTATTTATTCATAATTCCAAAATTATACATCATTTATTAATTCTCCCTAAATCATCTCTTTCATTAAACTCACAAACCCCCAGCACTTTCTTCACAAATCCCATTTTAGGCACCATTTTTATGCACTTCATAATGAATAAATATTTTTCCTTCTTTGTATTTTTACGTTAATATGGCAACTGGATTGTTCTATTTGTATCAATGTGATGAGCATGTTTGATAAAAAGCAATTTAAAAGTAATCAAAAAATAATCTGATTATATTACCTAACGTAATTGATTATGTGGTAACACTGGCATTCTACTAGTAAGTAACTTTGCAACTCCGTGTCAACTAGCAGTCATAGAGTATTAGTAACTGTCTGCTTAATATCTTCTATATCTTAATATCTTTATTTTGATGGATTCACAGCATACTACATACTGACTATGAGTACTAAGCAAGTAGTCTATATTTCAACTTATTCTACTAACCCTAAATCTACTAGTTGTTGATGTAGTTACTTAGTAGAATGTCTAAAGTTGACTATTAAAATAAAGTGTAACCGATTTGCAATGTTTGTCCTGTAATTTGGAATCGAGCACTGAATTCTATTCGAGCTGTTGGTCATTACAAAGCAAATCCAGCAGATGGCAGAGCACTCCAGAGAAAAGTTAGTATACTCATGAAACGGTTGTTATAAGAGCATTTATTATACCATTGAATGAACGGATGTTACTGTATTTATGTTAAACATACCGCTAATTAGCATCTATTTCAAACGTGTAAGACACTGAAAATAATCAAATATATATCTGAACCCTGTGTTCTTCCTCGGTGTAAACGGCCAGGTAACAGGTGTTCTACACACACTTTGCATCTCTCACCTCGTTTGCGTAAGTTAACCTGTTTGGGACTCTCTAGTTTTGTTAGGGAAAGTGATGTCGCGTCTGAAAGGTTGGGAACTCTTTATCATCGGTCTGGAGTTGGTGGGGATTGATTTGTGTATGTTAGGGTTCACTGAGGAGGATGAATGTCAGAGAGAAGAACGTCATCGAGTCAGACGCCAAGTCAAACTCGTCCAGTGACCTTTTTGGAAAGAGTAATTTAAGCGTGTTTTGGTCGTATTCAAATTATAATCTGAAAATAGATACCACATGCAGATTACGTAACGTTATGGATGCTACGGGAAAAAAATCTATTTGCATTCTGTCGCTGAACAGTGTGAGAAGTGTGCGTCAAAGTGGCCAAAACTAAATCAAAAAGTTTATTTTACAATTTACTCATGTGTTTCGTAACACCAAATGATAGAGACCAGATATAGCAACTGCGTTATGCTATGCAAGGGGTCTCTATCTCTGACAGAGCTTTATGTAGACTTGTAGAGTTTTCATTTTTATATCCAAGACTTGGGACTACAATACTGACTGGATGCATTTACACACAAAACTGTCATTTATAACCTATCGAGATCTATATATGCTACCTGTAAGGCAGGCAAGATTTTTTCACATATGCATTAGTATGAAGGCCAATGAGATCCAGTGTTGTTCGAAGCCCACTTTCACATTTGTACAGGGGCGCGGATGGGATTTTTTTAACTGGGCGGGTGGACCAAACTGTCAGCAGTCCAATTTTTTCAGTCCAGAAAAATCACCAGCTCTGACAATAGTATACTATCACTATGGTTAAAACTACAGGCACAAGGGTCATTCTATGGAAATGTTTATTTTTTCTGTCCCTAGCCTTTACAGAAATATTACACTTGAAAAACACTTTAGAGTTTACTTTTTTAGATTTTAAAATAAAACAATGTTAATGGTATTTGAACAATTACACCTTCTTGAGCCATCAATGTAGCAATATTTGTTTTTAATTAATTATAAAATATTTCAAGCACCACAAAACGGCTTGTACCCACAGCCATGTACAGAGGGAACGTGCTTTATTTTGAGGTCAAAAGCAGGTTTTTCTTCCATTTAAAATAATAATGTATTCATAAACTATCAAATATATGATGTAAATGACATTAAAAAAAATACCAAATCAATATTATAAAATATGTAATGAAGGTAGTGCCCTGGAATTGTGTCACTGGTGTTACGTTTAACAAAAAAATATTTATTTTGAAATAAAAATCACACTGCTGACATCATTTCACTTCCTTCTTCCTATTTGAAGATCTATAAATAAAGGCCCATGTTAAGTCCACTGTCTCTTTTCAGTTATCAGAAATGTTCTCATGATTTCATATGAAGCTTTTAGTTGATGTCGATTTTCGCCGAACAATGTTTACAGGTGGATCTTAATAAATTAGAATGTCGCTAATTTATTTCAGTAATTCAACTCAAATTGTAAAACTTGTGTATTAGCTAAATCAATTCAATGCACACAGACTGAAGTTGTTTGTCTTAGTAGTCTTTGGTTCTTTTTATTGGGATGATTTAGGCTCACATTTAACTCAACAAATTAGAATACTTCATAAGACCAATAATTTTTTTTTTTTGTGAATTGTTGGCCTTCTGGAAAGTATGTTCATTTACTGTATATGTACTCAATACTTGGTAGAGGCTCTCTTTGCTTTAGTTACTGTGTCAGTTTGGCGTGGCATGGTGGTGATCAGTTTGTGGCACTGCTGAGGTGGTATGGAAGCCAGGTTTCTTTGACAGTGGCCTTCAGCTCATCCGCATTTTTTGGTCTCTTGTTTCTCATTTTCTTCTAGACAATACCCTACAGATTCTCTATAAGGTTCAGGTCTGGTAAGTTTGCTGGCTAGTCAAGCACGCCAACACCATGGTAATTTAACCAACTTTTGGTGCTTATGGCAGTGTGGGCAGGTGCCAAATCCTGCTGGAAAATGAAATCAGCATCTTTAAAAAGCTGGTCAGCAGAATGAAGCATTAAGTGCTCCAACATTTCTTGGTAAACAGGTGCAGTGACATTGTTTTTTTACAAAACACAGTGGACCAACACCAGCAGATGACATTGCAATCTAAACCATCACAGACTGTGGAAACTTCATGCAACTTGGGCTTGGTTTCCAAATTAAATACAAAACTTCCTCTCATCTGAAAAGACGACTTTGTACCACTGGGCAACAGTCCAGTTCTTCTTAGCCCAGGTAAGACGCCTCTAAAATTGTCTGTGGTTCAGGAGTGGCTTAACAAGAGGAATACGACAACTGTAGCCAAATTCCTTGACATGTCTGTGTGTGGTGGCTCTTGAAGCCTTGACCCCAGCCTCAATCCATTCCTTGTGAAGTTCACCCAAATTCTTGAATCAATTTTGATTCTTGAAGCGATCTTTTTCTTCCTTTTTTTCCACTCACTCAACTTTCTGTTAACATGCTTGGATACAGCACTCTGTGAACAGCCAGCTTCTTTGCCAATGAATGTTTGTGGCTTACCCTCCTTGTGAAGGGTGTCAACGATTGTCTTCTGGACAACTGTCAGATCAGCAGTCTTCCCCATGATTGTGTAGCCTAGTGAACCAAACTGAGAGACCATTTTGAAGGCTCAGGAAACCTTTGCAGGTGTTTTGAGTTGATTAGCTGATTGGCATGTCACTATATTCTAATTTGTTGAGGTGAATTGGTGGGTTTTTGTTAAATGTGAGCCTAAATCATCACAATTAAAAGAACCAAAGACTTAAACTACTTCAGTCTGGGTGCACTGAATTTATTTAATACACGAGTTTCACAATTTTAGTTTAATTACTGAAATGAACTTTTCCACCACATTCTAATTTATTGAGATGCACCTGTATATTTGAAAGCACCAAAACAAATATGATCATACCCCAACAGGACTCGCCCCTATTTTAATATCTCCGCCCCAGATGTATGTATGCAACCATGGCAATGACAATCGCGGAAACAAGTGAATATGACACACAAGCATATTCAAACAAAAACCAACACGGATAAGTTGTGTGAAACAAAGCAAAATCAATGTTACTCACCTATCAAAAAGAACCAACACAACCTCAGCTCCCGATTCACAACACAGTCTCACTCACTCACTCAACTCCTCACATTTTGACGCTTGGACAAGACCTTTTTGCGTCACTTTTTGAAGCTCAAGGTACCCCTTTTTAGTTGCTCCGTTAACACGCTCACATCTCATACAGAAAACATACTCCCCCAATAGTATTTCACAACAGCATGAAGCAATCGATCACGAGACACGCAAGAGCCAATGGCATTTCACAACCAACGTTGACGTAAGGATTCTTGTAGCGGCATTTTTTGAAATGGAGCACAGACTGCAGCGGCGCACAGGAAGTGCATGAAAGACGGAGACAGCGACCGCGTCTATTCCTCTCACAAATCAATCGTTCTGAATCAAAAGACTTGGAATTAATATCTTTCAAACAAATTATGACAGTGGTTGTATCTGCCTGCTATATCTTGTGTTTTATTGACAGATGGTAGGTTTAGGGGCAGGGGTTGGGTTACGTGCTCATAAATGTGTAAATAATATCATTTAAATAAAACTGTTTGACTGTTTACATTGAAAAATCACACCCCTACATATATGCAATAATGCCAATGTTTCTACCCAATATATCTTTTAATAACGATGATAAAATAAAAAAAAATATCACGTTGGCATTGGGTTTCCTATTTAAAACAATGGAGGACCCCTCACGTCGAAAACTAACTAAAAAGGGGTACCTTGAGCTTCAAAAAGCGACGCAAAAGGGTTTTGACCAAGCATCAAAATGTGACGAGTTGGAGTGAGACTGTGTTGCAATTCAAGCCCTTCTGCTCCTTCAGTTCTCTCCGCCGCTGGAAAGCTGCTCCAATATTTACGTGGATCCTACTTCTTGCCTGATCGTAATCCTTCTTTTTTAATTTCTCTGATTTTTCTTAGATTTTTTTTTAAAGATCTCTCTATTGATCTGCTAATATTTGTCCTGTGCACTCAAAATGAGCGCTCTCTTCACTCTTTCAGTACAAGACACACCTCCTCACTGTTGATTGGCTAATATTTGGGACTTGGTTGGCACTGACACTGCGGCTCATGGCTGTGCTGCAGACAAAAGTTTTTTCTAAAATCCCTTAGTGCATGTTTAAGGAGTGGCAGGCCGGGCCACCACTAATGTACATAGTGTAAAATCTGATTAATCCTATGTTTGCCGAGATCGCCCGAGATCATGTCAACCCTAACCCTAAACCCCTACCCACCCACCACCACCCACACCCCGGCACAAGTGCTATCTGTGCCCCTGCATTTGTAATATATGAATTTTAGCGATAACAAATAGCAAGTTTTAGCTAATGCAGATCTTTTAAGCAATTTTAAGAGATTTAATTTTTTACCATGTATAAGTAGAACCTTTTGCAACCTATGAAAACTCTCAGAGTCTGACAGCAGGTCTGTTGTAAGCACGTTTGTTGAACTGTGGTTCTCTCATGGGGACACAGGTTCGACCCCGGCATGCATCACATTCCTGTCAGTCTATTCCATGAAAAGGCCATACATATAATAAAAAAGCCCCTGACAGCAGGTACTGTGTTCCCAGCTGAAACCCTGGCCCTCTGCTCATAAAACACTAGACGAAACAGAGCGAGGTCCACACCTCTTTCTTCTCACTGTTTGACAGATAGCAGTTAAAAATGTTAAAAATGAGTGTACCTGCTTAAGTTTGGAATCACCCACAGGAAAAGGCCTAAAGTAACCCTAATGCGTAAAAATGAGACCCTGTGGAAACTCAAGCAAAACGGGAGATGATTTCCTCCAAGCTGATGAAAAACTCCAGAGTGGAGGTCTAACCTCACAGCTGAGGACAAAGAGCAAGCTTTGGATTTCACTCTGTGCCCCAGTTTTTCTAAGACAGTCCAATATGGAAACCCACGAGACCGTTCTCTCCCAGAATAAAAAAAAAGCATGGCTTCTCTCAAAGAGCGCATGTTTCGAGTTATACACTAATATGCCTCCTCGGAAGACCACTTATGTCACCTGTGGCAGAATCCATAATTCACTTTCCAGCCAAACGGATACATTAGGTATCTTTTGGGTTGTCCTACAGAGACCGTAAAAATGGACCTTTCCAAGTCTTATAAAGCTGCAGGTTGTGATTTAAAGGCCACCTTCCTCCAAACCCAGACTGGGTTTCGCTGGTCTCTGAGCTTTCTGTCTTTTTCTCCATCGTATTCTCACATCCACTGTCAGTACGATCACTCCACACGTTACTGCAAATATTCACTCCAGGGACAAGAATAGGATACACCTTGTACAAACTCGGGAATCCCTCCAGGTGCTGGGAGAATGGAAAGGCAAAACACATTCATTACAGAGCTCCACTATTGGCAGGATTGAGCGCTGGCTCAAGGCACAGGCCAGTGTTTGTCTAGCTGGGATTGAGATCTCCAACACAGTGGAGGAAACCATCATCATTTGGAGAAAACTGTCCACATTTACTCATTATGTCGTTCCAAAGCCGCATGGCTTTCCTTCTTCTGTATAACAAGAAAGAAGCTTTGAGAAATGTTTGCTGTTGTCATGAAACTATAAAACCATACCATAAAACCGTAATCATAAAAGAAGACTTCATGTGCTAAATCAGTGAATAAAGAAGAATCATGTGCTAAATCAGTGGTTCTCAACCTGTTTTTACTTGAAGGCACCCCATTGTCCAACACAGTAGTTGAAAACCACCAGGCACTGGACGTCCATATAATGTCAGATTGACTTTGGACATGACGTCGGACAGACGTTGTATTTTGGTTGAAAATTAAAATCGGGTTAATGTCAGTATTTGACGCCAATTTGACATTGACTTAATGTTGGATTTTGGTTACACAACCTAAAAACAACGAAATATCAACGTCAGGTGATGTCAGTATTGGACGTCAATTTAACATTGACATTAGATGTTGAATTTGCATTGAATTTTGGTCACCTGACGTCGCAACCAATATTTAACCAAATATCAACGTCTTATGATGTTGTGTGCCTAAGCCCCTCATAACTTAATCAACTGACTGGTGTCCAGACCTGGAGGGCAAAACATTCAAATATCTGCACCACAGGCCTATCAATTTTCCATCCGTTTCAGGCCAGGAATATAAATAGCATCTCAAAAGAAGAAAAACAAAGATGTGTGCAAGTTTATCATTATGACTGCAAACATATTCTCTTACTACTACTACAGTTCTCTTTTCAATTAATTTAATTAAATCAAGAATATTTTGGTCAATTAGGGTCTGGTTCTCACCTTATTGATGAAAAGGGGTTGTAGTTCACTACCATATGCTGCAAATTCTTTCAGTAACTTTAGCTGCCTCTGTAATAGTTCTCTGATACATAGTGAAGTGAAAATCGCTGCATGGCATAAATTATACATTTATCAGGCAGAATATTGGTGGAAGGTGGTATTCTCGGTTACATAATGTAAGCTTGGTCCGTCCTGCGCATAGGCTGGTCTAGCCTAAACCATAACCTTTTTAAATGCTATTTTAGCATAAGAAACAACATTCTTGGGGCAGTTAATTTCATATTTTGTTGCTGTTTTGAAATATGCAATTTAACTGCGAGTTTCGCTGCCAGTTTTGGAGATTTCTGGATTCCCCCATTGAGTTAGATAGGACTTGGTTTTGTTTGAGCTGCCCAGAGGCGTTGCAAATATCGCTGCTGAGTGAACAGACTTTCATTTGGTTTAAGGCCACCTTGCCTAGTCTGAGTACACCCTAAAACAATTAAATGGATAGTTCACCCAAAGATTCAAATTTTATGTTTATCTTCTTACCCCCAGGGCATCCAAGATGTAGGTGACTTTGTTTCTTCCTTTGTTTCTTCAGTAGGACACAAGCAAAGATTTTTAACTCAAACTGTTGCAGTCTGTCAGTCATAAAATGGAAGTCAATGGGCACCAAATGTTCCAAAGCTATGAGAGTCAAAAAGACACAGACATTGAGGTGTTAAGGCACGAAACGAACTGTGCAAAAAACTGAACAGTATTAATATAACTTTCATCTCTTATACACAACAATCTCAGACTCTTCTGATTTCATTCACAACATCCGGTGTGTGATGCAGATTTTGAAAAATCATGACGTCACAATTTTCTTAAATGTGTGCACATTTAATTTGCATAACCGTACATAATGAAGGAGGGATGATCAACTCATGACTGTTCATCAGTCAATACTGCTTCAGGTGAGGGAAGATTCAACCTTTATAAATCTAATTCACGTGCAAATTATTTTTAAAAATGCACTTCATGTCCCCTTTAATGCGAAACACGATTAATGTGACCAAATGTAAAAAATAAAATAAAATAAAAAAAAAATACATGTGTGTATATATATATATATATATATATATATATATATATATATATATATATATATATATACACACAAAATACTGGCAAGCAGATGAACCCAAAATATGAAAAAAATGCACTAAACTCAACATTAGGTATTTCCTTTATATGGTTTCTGTAATCTTTGTATATCGTATTCATATTCTGGGTTAATAATGGAAACCCAATTTTAAGGTCAAGATCAACACCAGACAATATTTCAACCATCAGTACACACAGCAATATCTTTGAAGAATTCAAAACTGTAAAAATGTCTTTTCCCACCTCCTTTCATTGTTTTTCACCGTGTCCCATGGAAATAGACCACGTCTCCAGCAGGCACTGGCAAAGCACATTAAAAAGATTTGCGATGTGCATGACCTTGTCAATGAGTGCATGTGTTTACACACGACTGGGTTGTAGTTTAGTCCGTCGGAGGATAATCTTGGGAAGATATCAGCAGATGAAACTGGAATATACTCTCTGACCTCCTCACGTTCCCCCTGAGAGGGATTTAGTGGACCTTGGGTCCTGAGCCTTTGACGTGATGAACCATTCAGTATTTCTCTGGCCGAGGCGGAGAGTGTCCTGAGGTAATCCCTGCAACTGTGCCAGCCACCAGACAGACGAGAGACACACCAAATAAACCCGCAAATGTTTATGTCAGAACTACTGTAAACCCTGGCCCATTTACGAGAGATCTAGACATGTGCAGGGCCGTTACAACAGGGTCACTTAGGGCCAAACGACATGATTATTTGGTATTATGAACAAATTGCTAAAGATCCTTGAGCTCATCTGCAAATGTTGAATGACTCCAATAAGGCTATAACCTACAAATTGCTAAATAATATAGTATGTAGCTAAGTTGCTGTTATTCAGCAAGAATGCATACAATTGTTTAAAATTATGCTAAAGGCTACAAAGTTACAATGTAATTTTTTATTTTAAATAAATGCAGTTTTTGAACTTTCTATTGGTGGAAATATCCTGATTCTGCAAAAATATGAAGCAGCACAACTATTTTAAACTATATTTTGGTTTGCTGCTTCAGATGAGCCATGAATGTTATCTCAAGACCAATTCATACATATTTTACAAGGTGGGCATTTTCTGTGAGGGGTAGGTTTAGTACTACTTCCTATGAATTTGCCACCTCGCAAAGCACATTCAACTTTACATAACAATGTATGAATTTGTACAACTAAGGTCATATAGGCAAACTGGTCTCATAAAAATATGTACCTCTGTGCACTTTTTGTGCAACACCATTCGTCAGTGCCTTACTGCACTTACAATTACAAAGAGAAATGTCCACTGAGTGGTGCTAAAACACAGGTTCAATATGTGAACCCTGGCACATTTTTATTAAGTTGATATAGGTACACATTGCTGTGTTTTTATTATGTTAGATATGTCACTAGTTAATAATCTACCATATTGGAAATACGCAATATATCAAATCCAACCCTTAACCTAACCAATAGTGTTAACAAATGCAAAACGTACATAAAAATGCATTTGATGATGCAACCGTATCCCTTCAACCACCTATTACACAGGATTCAATCAGAGCTCCTCACCTCTCAAGTGCGCCTCTGTACTCCGTGAGCTACCGTCAGTCTATGAAAACACAGATATGAAGCTGGATATGTGTGATACTAACGTTCAAAAGCATCAGTTTTCAAATCTCTCACCATATTAATATCGTTTTGAAGTCACATGATATTCTTAAAGTAATTGTGTGAAAATTATGCTTTATTAATCGAAACTATGTCAATTTGTGTGAAAAGGAATAAAAGTTGTCAAGAGTTTTATTGCCTCTAGTGTTCATTTCTTTTGGAAACTGCAGTGATATGTACTTTTTGGTACGTATTTTGTGTCTCGCTAAAAAGTGCACCCAGGTTTGTTTATGCCGTGAGACCAGGTATAATCGGAAAATATGTATGAATTGTCATGAGATTGGGTTGGATGAGTAGCAAACCATCTGAAGCATAAAGAGACACCAAAAACTGGTGTAATGAAGCAGAAAATCTAGGTTTGATCACAGAAATAAATAACATTTTAAAATATACTACAATAAAACAATACTTATTTTAAATTGTAACAATATTGCTGTTTTTAAGTATTTTTCTCAAATAAATGCAGCCTTGCTGAGCATAAGAGACTTCCAAAATATAAAAGAAATGCGACTAACCCCAAACCTTTGAACAGCGTACATTCAACAAAGCAAAATCAGAAACTTTTCAAAGACCTTCTTAAATCCTTTGGACCCCTGGTTGGTAATGACTAAGGTAAATGAATAAATTACATACTTAATTCCATAATCATGCTTGTTCCTTTTCATTCAATAGCACTACTGCACAAGTCAACTTTCACTGCCCCTCATTAGCTGCTTATGATTCACTGCATGAATCAACACTTTTTACGGGTTGCCATGTTTCATAAAAAACCCCGTGGAGCTCCAGTTTTGTCTGAAGAAAGCCGTTCCTGATTCAGCCGGCTGGTGATGTGGAGTATGAGCAATGCAGGTGTCTGTATGACAGAAACACTGAGCTACGCGTCTGACAAATGCAAAGCAGGAAACACCTCGTCTATCCGTGATGTCATTCTTTCATGTAGCCAGTGTCTGTTATAGCTGTATGTGTTTAATAAGCGAGAGAGTTTTACGTGTTGAGAGAGTCTCTCAGGTGCGTCACTTCTCTATGCTCTCATCAAAGGGTTTGTGTGAATGAGGTATTGTGGTTTTAGCACAAACAACGACGTGGTGACATGCCCAGTGGTCTGTTTGAAACACGCTCCTTGAGGACACTGTCACAAAGAAAGCATAACGCCAGCCCTACCATAGAGAGTGCTGTAATTCGACTTGGCGTTAGAAGCAGGTTAACTTCAGTCCACTACAATGTTGACACAAAAGCTTTGATGTTCTTCTGCACAGAGACGTCTTTGGGTAACTATACATTTCAGATGTGTTTTATTGAAATACTTAAAAGAGCTCATTCCCTTGATGTTCGCTTTAATTCTTTGATCCTTCTATAGATGAAGGACATCAGTCGAGAGCATCTCTGCCATTAAAGTGTAGACAGACAACATTTTTGCTGTCAGCAGAATTAGCAGTGTATTGTTCTTTACTGTTACAAAACCATGTTTTTTGTGACGAGTTATGTATGACAATGACAATTAGATGAATCTTCTCTAGACCACAGATCCATACAGACAAACCAATTATAGATTAATGGGATAAACTTTCAGCAGGTTGTGCAAGTAAAAGCATCGGTCTTGTTGTATAATTGAGATTATACTATGGGGCCGTTGAATGCTTGAATCTGATTGGCTGATGAACGTTCTAAGGTGTGCAGTTATTTTCAAGGAACCACACGGCGAATGTAGTTCCAGGCAGCTCTTTGACCGCTTCATAGTTCCATATCACTTCACCAAATGGTTTCTATTATTTCAAAGGTCTTACAACCATAGATATATATATACATGTCAATGCTTACAACAGTAAAAAATAACCAAAACCCACAATGACACTGGCCAAAAAAAAAAAAAATATAATATAATAATCAATATGATAAAAACGACAGCTCATTTCCATGTTTTGCCACAAATTTATGTTTTATTATGTATGGAAAGCATATACTCTGTCTCTCCACACACTTATATCTTTATTAACTGCATTAGTCTGCTATCAGCAGCTCAAGCCTCATTTACAAGGTTTAAAATGACGTTTTGGAATTAGCAACTGAGACGCTGGATGAGATGGGGAAAAAATGATCCTACTCACAATAACGTTTCAAGTACAAAGACCAGACAAATACCTTGAAATATATAATCTGATAGATGTCTTGAGGTGTAATCTAGCGGAACAGAGTTAATTTTACATATTTGTCCTTACACATTAATTCATTATGAATAAAGTTATATTTACTGATTTCAGTGATGTTTTTCTGTGGAAGAAAGCCAGTCATTTCAACAGGAATCCCCGCACTGGGAATTTAGCTTGAGAGCAAAAGATTTCCCATACAGATTCAGTCATGTACAGAAGCTTGTTTCTGCCATGGAATACAGAAATAAAAAGGTAATTGCAATTTTATGTCACAATTCCGACTTTAATTCTCAGAGTTCTGAGTTTATATCTCACAGATTAACTTGTTTTTTCTTGCCGTTGTGAGTTATAAAATCAGAATTCTAATTTACATTTTTTTTACAATTCTGAGTTTACATCTAATAATTGTTTATAAAAAAATAAACAAAAATAATTGCAGCTTTTAATCACATGATTCTGATTTTAATGCTTACCATTCTTAGTTTGTATCTCACAATTTATAAATATTTATTTTCTTTCTTCCCACAGAAGGTAATTTGAATTTTTAAAAAGGTAAAGGTAAAAGTAACTTTTTATTTCGTGATTCTGATTTATTTCATGCAAGTGTGAATTTACCTCTCATAATCTGTCTTCCTCTCAAAATTGTGAAAAGAAAGTCAGAAAAGTTGCTATTACCTTTTTAATGCTTAGTGGAAACTAGCTATCTCAACATATGTATAAACATATGTTTTTAATAAGTTCTGCTCATTTCTTTATGTTTTATAGGCCTTTTAATCAGGAAGACGTTAAACAGAGTACATTAAGGTGATGTTAGAAGGATGGGAAAAACAGGAAAAGTCTGATCAAAGATTGTAAGACTTTTTTTTTTTCTTTGGTCTAACATATTGTACGCTTAAAGCAGAATACTAGGAACATGTGTTAATGTAAACAGGGGTACCAAAAACAAATGTGGGGTCAAATAAAGATGAAATAGTACATGAAAAGCAATCTATACTGGATACCGCCACAGAAAGGCTTTAGACTGGCTATAAATTTGATTCCAGACATGAACTATTCTCTTGCGTTTATTTCTGTAGTATATGTATGTTTGATGAATGTGGAAAAGTTATGCAAGGACTGCTTCTGTGACACTGACTTTCTTTTAGTCAGCATGCCCTGCTGCTTTCAGGCAATAACGCAGTAAATTAAGCAAAATTAAGTCTGCAAATTTGTCATTGTTGGCTCTGCTGCATCCAACTTGGCAAAATCCCTGAGAAGCTCCAGGCTTTTCTCTGTACTTCTGCATCTTTATAGGCTGACAACGCAACACAATTTACATTTATGCATTTTGGCAGACACTTTTATCCAAAGTGACTTTTATCCATTCATTATATCAGCATTAAGTATAAGTCCTACTTAAAATACAACATTAAAAAGACATTCAAAGTGATGGCGATTAAATCGTTGGAGGTCACAATGTCTTTTGGGATCTCTGCATCACCGCATAACTTTCACGTTCAGGTCTTCCCCTGGATGAGCTCTCATCATACTGTATTTTTGAGAAGTAAACAGGCTCTGGCAGTGATTTTGGACTCTATTACACAATATGTCATGGTTCTGGATCTCTTTGCTGGATCTTTGAATCATAGCTGTTTCCCAGGCTCATGGAGGTCCTCCTAATGCTGACCCAGAGGAAAACATGGCCTATTTCTACAGCTAAGATTGACACTGCTTTCCATCTCACTGGACCTATGTAAAGCACAGATATGGAAATGTTGGACTTCTATCCAGTCCTGTCACCTCATTACAGGGCTCCCAGCCAGAGTAAACATAATAAAGGTAAAGTTTGAGAGTATATTAATATTTATTTTATATATATTTAATAATAAATAAAATATGTGATTTAATCATACATTGAATACAATATTTAATAAAAAAAAAAAGCTCCAAAAATAACTTTATGGTCCCATGTGCTTGTTTCTTTTTAGTTAATGCTGACCTACTGTATCTCTAAAGTGAAAAGCCATGTATGTGTATGTGTAGCCTGATCTCATGTTTATACGTAGGTACTAATACGTAACATTTACAAGCATAAAACGTACATCTTTGTATGTTTTTACTGATGCTAAAACATACAATTTAGACATATTTCAATGTTTTTTTAATGTACAAATCGCTACATATTTTTAATTAAAAGACGTAAAATATTTGCATATCTTTTATATAATTAATATATTTGTATCAGTGCATTTTTATTGTTTTTTCATTAAGCGATTTCGATTTTTAGACCCCTTAAAGGCAGGATAAGCGATTTCTGGAAGCCAATGTTGATATTTGAATTCACTTAAACAAACACGCCCCTACCCCGAAAGGGGTCTCGCCCCTATTTTTAAAGCTCCGCCCCACACATACATAGCTTTCGCTATAGGCAATGATTAGTTCTGTGAAACAAAGCAGAACCAATGTTACGCCGTCTACACCATAGTTATATATATGTCCAGTGTAATAGACAGCATGCATCAAAGGTATAAAAGTGAATCTATAGAAATATACATTTATGCCAACTCTGAGCAGCATAAAACAATCTGTGTAAAGACACCAAAATGCCACTTACTGTAAGAAGAGCTTCCGTGTCACCTTTGCTGTGTAAATTTGCCATTTTTCTAAGTCTAATGAGTGTATCTGTATACGCAGCCAAGTTAAGGCTGCTCTGTGCCTGTTCAAAATGCAGTGTTAAGACGTAATGTCACATGAAAGCCAGACTAAATTATGACATGCTCAGACCCACTTCAGCCCCTAGTATCAAAGTATTCAATGGTAATGGCTATATAAATGCATTTAGGCCACCTATGAGCAGCATTAAATAGTCTGTGTAGAGACACCTACAGAGATGTACTTGAGAGACAAGGAGCTCCAGTTCCAATCCTGTGTAACTACGGTTCAACAAAACTGTTCAAATCTGTGTAAAAGTTGAAGTGACACGGTTGCATCAACCTTTTTATATCAGTTTTGCATTTGTTAACACTATCAGGTAGCTTTAGGTTTGAATTCGGTTTAGGGTATATTTCCAACATGATAGAGCATTAACTTTTAGTTACAGTCCACAAATATTTGAATTCTGAACCGCTACAATACATACCTATATTAACGTAATAAGGGTTCACATATTGAACCTGTGTTTGAGCACCACTCTGTGGACATTTCTCTTCGAAACTGCAACAAAACATGTAGTAAGGTGTTGAGACCAGGATGTAATTTTGGTATAATACTTTAATGAGAGTTAGCTGACATGTAACTTAGCAAAATTTACACTGCAAAGGTGGCTGAGGTGGCATTTCGGTGTCTCTTCGGCTTCTCAGAAGTGGCTTAGATGCGTTTACAGAACAATTACAACTGTATAGCTTGATAATAGGCCTGAAGAAGGTCTCAGAAGGCATAATTTAGTTTGGCTTTGATGCAGCATTGTTTCTTTACACTGAATTTTGAGGAGATACAGAACAGCCTTATTTTGGCTCTTTAAAGACACCTTGACATATACTTGCAAAGTTACATATAATTAATAGATTGTCTGAAATGGACTACCAGAATGAAGTTTCTATGTGCTTCCACACTGCATTTGTTCCAGACAGGCAAAAAGCTCCAGAAGGGAAGGCTGCTGGTGAGAGAAAGATTACCATTTTATAACGAGCAATAAAACATGACTTGTGAAGAGCCGTGAGTGTCACTTTAAGTGCTCTGGTCCTCTGTTGGGAGGGCGTGAGTCTGGATTAAAAGCAGGGGAGGATGTCGATCTCTTCAGGTTTGTGACAGATTTATCAGAAGAGCCATTTACTGCCAGACATTGTTCAACATAGACACACTCACAGACTATTTAAACTTAGTCATGGATGACATTATCACAGGTCAGAAAAATGTTGCAGTAAAAGAGCTCAGGTCAGAGAATCCACAGATGCAGAATAAAACGAACTGTTTATGTGCATTTGGGAAAGCATCTGGACGGCCCGGAGGCTAAACACCTGGAGGAGTTAAGAAAGGCGTTTAGGAAATCGCTTTGAGGGGACAAATTAAAGCCTTGGCATGGGAGACTTCTAGAGACTGTAAAGTCAGTTTTTGGCAGTTGTATTGTGTAGATAAAAATACATAAACTAAAATAAATTAGATAAAAAATTTAATTAAATATAAAACAAATAAATAATATTAATTATATTAATAATTATTATTGTTAATATTATTATTATTTATTTATTTGATTAATAAATTTTTGTAGCAGCAGCACAGTCAACGTATTGGCAAGACAGATATTTTTAAATGCAAACAGACATTAACCACTCCAATAAGAACAAATTCCAGTAAAAGTCAGCAAAAACCTGAGAATCTTGAAATTACAAACACTGATGAATCTTAAAAATCAAGCTAATAATGCAAAACAGATATAACGCATTTGCCAGCAGAAGTGGATTGCATTAAAAGAAATAAGTGGCTGTCTAGACATGCTTTCGGGACAGTTTGAGAAAAACACATTCATTAAATGGGATAAAGTTTTTCCTTTATTTCTTTAATACAAAGAAAAAAAGGGATCTTTAGTTATACATATGTAAATAAAAAAAACACATCCAAATTGCAGATGAAGGTGAAAAAAGCACCGTGATGGACTAAGATGTAGCTACAAGAAGGTGTAGCAAAAGTATAAAATGACCCGGGCATAACAGCTGTGTCAGCTATAGCAGGACAATTCATATGAGACACAAAGCAGTTCACTACTGCAAACAAATTAGCAAAGATTTCCATATTGACAGATGCAAGGAGAACTAAAGAGTAAGTTGGAAACCATTTAAGTTATTTCTGAAATTCCTTGATAACAATCCATCTGTTCTGGGTTTATCAAGAGAATATTTACTTTAAAAATTAGAATAATTGCATTATATTATCAGCAAATGACAAAGAAAAATAATGATATCTGCTTCAAACTATGAGCAATTGGTTAATGTGTTGCAATCAGTTTCAGTTATATAACGGTTTAAGTAAAAAATTCAATATATTTGTACAATATGTAACTATTTGCTCAATACACTGTATGTATCCAACTACTGCATACTGGTAAACACATGTTAATGTCATTATGTGGTTTATTTTATTTCATTTTTTATTTTTTTAGTGGGCTGTACTGTCCAATCAGTTGATATCTTTTTGAGTCAAGACTGTAGAAACTGATATTGTTATCTCTGTTTCTGGACATATTCTTTTGTTGGCATCTACAGCGTGTGATGAAATAGAGAGCAACAGCTCAACCAACTCTTTGTTCCAAAGCATTTTTTTCCATTAATATTTACAATAAAGATAAAGATAAAAAAAAAGAAAGATATGTACCAAACCCATTAGCTCTTAGGTACTTAGTAGTACATGAAATAAAACATACTTATCATATTACTAAGTTATGAAACAGGCTGTAATTACAGTTTGTAATAATGTAGATGTAACAGACAGCTACTTTTACACATGTTACAGACCGAGTCTGTTACACAGATACTTACACTTAAGTACAATCTTGATACACTTTATTTTAAGTAGCTTATGCCTGTGTACTTGAATTTATAGTTACGTTGTATAAAGTCTGCAACACATATGTGACATAATTACAAACTGTAAGTACACACTGTTCCATAACTTAGTTACATGGTAAGTACATTTTGTTTTATGTAAGTACTACAGCTACTACTAAGTACATATGCAGTTTATGCAATTGTTTGTGAAGCATAAGGGGACTGGTAATAATTTGAGCTGTAAATACCAATATGACAAAAATGAGTGCTGGTTAGTGCAGTAAAATATAAAGTGCAGGTCTGGGGCTAATAATGTTTTCTGCTCTCTCTTGAACTGTGAATTTGGCAAGCAGAGGACAGCGGTTTCATGCTGACAGACAGATCAAATGCACAAACTTCATTTGTGACGTACCTTCACTGTTGCCACGTAAAGGTGAATCACAGTCAGCCAAGAACTCAGAAAATGAGAGGAGAAAATGTCTGGCAGAGAGAAGGAAATGCGTGGGAGTGATGATCAAAACAAAAGGACAGGGATTCCATCGCCGCGTCATTCTTCCTCATCCATCTCTCCTGAAGAGATCATAAGCATCTGATTCAGTCATATTCTCACATCTGTAAAGCCCTGGCCGCTGCTACTGTGCCAACTTATGACATGAATCAGGACACACTCTCTCAGGATGACTCGAATGGGAAGAATTATTGTAGACAAGTCATTTCCCTGCCCCAATCTTCCCAAATGTATGATGAAAACGGCAACCTGACAGCAATGCTTTAGAAATATCTCAATATCGAATGTTCTTGACTTCAGAAATATTCAGAGATATTCTTTAGAAATTTCTTAAAAATGCAATGCATACATATTACTTTAAAGTACCTCAGCCTTTCATGGCAAGGCTATTATTACATTAAAATAATATATATAAAAGCATTTGTCTACCAAATCAGCTGCCAATATGCAGAAACAACAAAATGATGCAATGCAAACTAACATGAAATAATGTACTAAAAGGATCCCTGACCTTAACAAGCACATTTTTAAAAAGTGGTTTAGGTTTCTAATTAATAATTCAGAAAAAAAAGATAAATTAAGAATATTGTTTGATTAAGTTAGCTAATTTTCAGAATTTCCTCATGAGAAAAAGACTGTGTATAAAAAGGAAAAAAAAAAAAAATTATATAAAGGATTTTAAACAATTTTCTCTCTGAAATTCACAGTACATTTCACAAATAATAAAAAATAAATGGTAACACATTGAATTAAATGTGAAATTTTGAAGTATGCGAACAATGTTTTTTGGAAAATCACTGGAAAATTCAGAAAAAAATATAAATGATGCAAAGGTTATAAAGTCAAACTGAGATCTCTTTCATAATCTGATGAGCTATACTGTAAAAGATGAGCAATTCAATTTTCCTTCAGCACCAGACATACATAATCAAATTATAAAGCGTGAAAGACAAAATTTATGTATTTGTCCCTTCTTATCTTTTGATTATGTCCATATGGAACGTACTCTTTAGGGAGTGGCTGAAAGCACTTTGAAATATGAAAGATGATTCTGGTGTGCATTTTTGTTGGCCATACACATGGACAGCTTTCAAAGGAAGAAGGTAATTTTATACTATTACATTCCTTGTGTCTACGGATACGTATGTTTGGATATATAAGTTCACGCGTCAGAGGGTGGGAATCAACTAACAGCATATGGTTTTCTTCAGTGATTTTTAGTGGAAACACATTCAAGCTTTTTATTATTCTTTCATGGAGTGACACTTCATGTCTTATACTCATCTATAGTCATCTAAATAATTACTTCTCAGTAATATGAGCGTCTTCCAGTAGAGTCCCAAGAAAAGTCATGCGACCAGTTTCAATGACTGTAAACCAGAGTTTCAAAATGAGACTAACATCTTTAAAGTCATTACTACATAGTGCATGAAAAGCGTATGACTTCGCTGTGGCGTTAAGAGTTACCTGGAATCCTGTGTTGGGATTAAAAATAGACTCAGGATTGGATAGCTGTGGTGACATACAGTATTTCCACAGGAAAATGAACTGTAGCAATCCCGTCATTGTTTATACTTGCTGTGCATACAACTAACCACAAAAGGGTTAATAAAGGGTTCGTTCTTTGTTTCCTCACACGAGTCATCTGCAACGGAAGTTCGACTCACTACTCTGCCTAAATGTGGGAATAGACCATGATATGCAAGAGACCTTATGACTGACTGTAGACTGACTTTGCTTAATAGGAACATTTTAGCAATCAATTAGATTTCAATCCCCACACTGTTCTGTACTGTATCTATCAGTAAAATGTGTCAGAAAGACCAGAAAAATACATATTATTTAAAAGCATTGCTCAGAAGACTTAAAAAATAAATAATCATTTACTTATCATAATGTTGTTTCAAACCTGTGTGACCAGTTCTTAAAATTTGTAAACTAGAACCTCAGTTGAACTACATCACATGATATATCACACAGTGTCATTATTTATTTAACAAAAATAAAGCAGAGATGGAAAAGCTACACTGAAAAAAAATCTGCAAAATTTAGTGTAAAAAACTGGCATTTGTGGTTACCGGAATTCAACCGTAAAAATACAGTAACAACATTTTAGGTTTTACGGTTTTAAGTTAAGTTTACAGTTAAATACTGTAATTTCACTAACTGATATAATGTTAATGTCACGCTGGGTGTGTGGAGAAGGAGCGCAGGAGTCGAAAGGTTAAATAAACATAAAGTCTTTAATTATAAATCAA
>JAUMHE010000082.1:2065819-2104723 GCA_032359235.1 Enteromius mattozi
ACAAGACAAACAGAACGGGCTTTTAAACAGGAAAACATTAGGGAGAAATCAGGACAGGTGAGGAACACAGGTGGAACAGGTAACTAATTAACTAAATAAGGACAGGAACATGACCAAATAAGGAAAACCAAGAAGACTAGAAAACGAAAGCAAAACAAATCCAAGAAACACTCAAACACAGACATAAGATGTTACACATATGTTGTTGTTCATTTGAGGTTTTATTTTCCAAATTTTAAGAACTTCCTTAAGAGCTTATCATGTCCTGCTATATAAAAAACTATGGAATTCAGTAGGGTTCTCTCTTTAAATCTCTCTTTTTTTTTGCATTCCACAGAACTAAGTCATACAAGTTTGGTGCAACTTGAGCAAATTGAGTAAAAAATTTCTTTATTCTCAAGTGTCCATTCACTGTCAATGTAGTCCGACTTAAAAGAACAATCCATTCTTATTTGTGGAAAATTAGACAATAAGCTTGGTTTTCCATTCTCAGACCAAGAGGATGTTTTTCATTTTCTATCAACAGAAGATGGAACACCACAAGAATGATCACTTATAAACTGCCAAGTCACAAGAGAATGATAAATCAGTACTTAATAAAATGTGGTGGATGAATTTTATTCTAATTCTTTCTTTCCATACTGTGAGACTAGAAGTGGGGGGAAAAAAAGAAAAGTTTGAGAAAAGATTCCATGTTCTCCATACACCAACCCTGCCGACCAAATATTGTTTCACATCACACGTTTCTGCCTGCCAAAATGAGGCGAGGGGAATTTCTGCAAGCACTCAGCATATCAGTCCTCACACTCACACACTGGTCCAATTAAAATGAAAGAACAACACAAAAGGGTCCCGAAACACATTCTTCACTTTATAACCATTAAAGCAGAGAGTGGAGGCACAGCCAGTGCTTTCAGACTCATACAGGAGCTATACTTCTGTGTTTACCCCTGTCATGACTCAGTCACCAACAAAACCCATCAGCCCTTAATAACTTCCAACCTGTGGGTCAGTGATTCAGCTGATCAATGAATCAGTTCAGCAGTCATGCGTCTCGCCTCGGAGTGCGTCTGGACTGCCGGAAGTAAGAATAAGCCGATGGTCCAGCTGTGGTTTCTCACAGAAAGTGAATAGAGTTGACTGTCACCGCCAAAATGACTGTGTGGTTCAGTGCTACAGAAAGTTGACGTCACATTTTGGTGGAAGAATAATGGCCTTATTGAGCAGAAGTTGGTTTAGGCTTTGCTCACACTGCTTTTAGACTGAATCAGACCAGAGTGTATGAATGCAGGAGAAAGTTGGTAATAATGAAACGTCATGTATACAGTATGTGTGTGTGTGTGGTTGTGTTAGATAAACTCTCTTTAAAACACACTATTCTGTTTGGTCACCCTTTACACTTGAAAAATTATTAATAGTCAGTGGAATGGTTGTTGAAGAACCATCAAAATAAAGTTAAAAGGCTAGTTAAAAAAATGCTCACCCTCATGTCATTCCAAACCCAGAAGACCTTCAGAACACAAATTGAGATATTTTTTAATAAAATCCGAAAGCTTTCTGACACTCCATAGAACTGCAATGTTCCTAGGTCCAGAAACATAGCAAGTACTTCTGTAAAATAGTTCATGTGGTTAATTTGTAATGTTACGAAGTCGTAATTTTACCCCAAAACTAATCAACAAAATCAGTGCTGTATACGTTGATTACATTCTGGGGGACTCTCCAAAATGGTACCCTGAAAGACAGTAACTCGGGGAGAAGAACTGTTGAATAAATTATGTTACTTTTGTTTTCTTTGTGCACAGAAAGTATTCTCATAGCTTCGTAAAAATTACGACTGAACTCCTGATGTCACACGAACCATTTTACCAATGACCTGCAGTTGCGTTGCTGTCCATGAAGGGTCAAAGAGCTCATAAATAAAAAATTAAATTTTTGGGTGAACAACTCTTTAAGCACTATTGACTAGTTGCAAAGTTACCTACAGTTAGCAGAATGTCTGAACGGGTTCAACATAAAGTATTAACGTTTGTTTAGTTGAATTTACACTAACAATGTCCAACAGTGTACGTACATACATTGCAGATTTTTTAAAATCATGAAATTTCCCATCACATTTTAATAATGCATTATATTTTACATCCTGTGGAGGAAATTAATCAATTTTGGAATAAAATTGTTGACTGCTTTGTCATGCTAAGGCTAATTTTAACATAAAAGCTAAAGAAACATTCATGTTGCCATTCATTCACACGCTACTTGACTGAATTAATTTGGAACAAAGATATAGGCACAGCATGTGCCGAACGACAAAGAACTACTAGAAATCCGAGCTGACTATTGACTAAGACACATTTCCAAACATCTGATTTTAATCGTATGTCAAACCAACAGTGTGGGCTGGAATGGGTTTGCACCACAAACTCTTATTTTTTCTTACTGTCTAAACAAGGATTTAATGTATTGAAATATATAATATGTTAACATATTTGTTAAAAATGTCTGTATTTTGAAGTTTTCCAACTCAGCATGTGATGTTATGAAAGAAAAGTCATCTGCGTCCTAAAATGCATTACGCAAGTTATCGCAAACAACCTTTGCAATTGCAGAATTATGAGTGCCACGCCCGGATACGTGCTGTCTAGCAGATCCACCGCCCTTTTCCCATCACCGTCTTGTCTACACACCCACACCCTCTCCCTCCTATTACCCGTCCAATTGTTCTGAGACTACAGTATGTCTTAGAAACCACTTTAAAAAGTGCCAGAAGTGCTGGGGAACTTTCTAAGTTCATCTTATTCCCCACATATTATTGCGTGTTTGAAGGAAGACTACATTTCCAGAACAGTCTGAGAAGCAGCTGTTTCTGATCCCTGAATAACCAGACTGCACAATCTGAACTGATATCATTGTACTAACTGATGTCGATATCTCTAATATGCTCCTTTCCAGCTTGGCTCTTCATTCAAAGTTAATGATTGCAGAGGCACCGATATGAAACTTCTGGACCAACAATGATAATTGATGATCTTATTTGATTTATATTAGTAATTTTTTTTTTTTAATATAAGCGACTAGCTGAAAAAACATGCTTGCATAATACAAAAAAGGTGATCTGACTGGAGAACGTGCCCTGTGTCATATGTGTGGAGACATAAAAAGGAACAAAATATTGTGGCTCACTGGACTATGGTGCTGCATATATAAATGTTCAAACTATATATATATATATATACACACTTTACATAAATACTTTACAGAAACACATACAGAAAACACAGTGCAAAATATGCTGTCAATTTACTCACTCTTAGGACATCCAAGATGTAGGTGACTTCTTCAACAGAGGAAGATTTCTAGCTAAAACCATGGTCCTTGTTGATTCATAAAATGCAAGTCACCAGGTATCAGTACTTGAGAGACAAAAAAACCCACTAAATTACAACCGGATCTCATTAAAATGCATACCTCTGTGCACTTCTTGTGCAAAAATGTATTTATGTGCCTTACTTCACATTTTGCCGCAGTTTCAAAGAGAGATGTCCACTGAGTGGTGCTAAAACACAGGTTCAATATGTGAACTCCTCGCACATTTTATTATGTTGATATAGGTACACATTGCTGTGTTTCTATTACGTTAAATATCTGGGGACTTTTTGCTAAAGCTCTACCATGTTGGAAATATGCCCTACACCAAAACTTGATAATGTTAAAGGAATAGTTCACCCAAAAATGAAAATTACACCATAATTTTTAACCACACAGACTGTGTTCATCTGAAAGAAGAAAGTCATATAGACCTAGGAAGGCTTGGGGGTGAGTAGTTTATGGTGTAATTTTAATTTTTGGGTGAACTATTCCTTTAACAAATGCAAAACTGATATAAAAACACATTTTTTAAATCTCCCAGAATATTAATATTGTTTTGAAGTCATAACATTTCAACAATTCCAATAAACAAAACAACAATATAAAACTTCAATAGCAAGTTTAAAATATCACATTTCTGCTCAAAATTTACTTTTTATTTGGCGAAGAATTAACTGCACACGCTATGATTTACATTTTCACCTCTCGTTCAGTGCTCCAACACACATCTCAGAAGACTTTTAATTCAGAGCTGAATATGCTTGATTTAATAGACAACATTTCCTGCTAATAAATATAAAACCATAATTATTTCAACAGAAGGCCGATTTATTTTTTTTTCCTTTGGCCCTGTATGTCATCAAGCGCATCAACTAAAACATTACACAAAATCAATTACAAACCTACCAAAGACAACTGGTCCAGCAGACATACATAACACGTTATTATTAAAAATGTTTTTCGGTTAGGTGGGGTTGGTCCAACTTGAAAAGCTGCCAGCGAAGCAAGCCAGATTCACATTAGACAACACTCTACATTTTAAAACACTCTGGGCTGTTGAGAATACAAATGTCTTTTCAGGTCAGGTGGGTTGTGGAGTGCTTGACGAATGACTGCATAGCGAACATACATTAATAAAGTCTTGTTTGCATATAAAACAACCAGAACACCCAAGAGGCTTAAATATACTGTTGCAATAAAGCATGGTGGGAGATTCTGCCATGGCTGAATATAAGGAGCTTGACGTACATAATGCATTCACTGTGCAAGTTACATTCCCACTTAGCTAAAGTTAGCTGTTATGCAATGCTTTACAAAGCCATTGGACATTATATTATCAGTGATGGTTCACAGATGCTTCCAGCATACAGAATCCATCTAATGCATCTAACGTAATTACATTTTGGAGATGCTGGCTTGGTAGTTTTATCATGTATAGCTCTAATATAGGGGAAAAAAGATGAAACACCTCTTCCCACAGTCAGAGTAAATATTACAGACCAGAATACTTATTGTTTTCCACGTTCACTTCCAAGGTTCAGCTAAAGTCTATGACAGATGTTATGCTTAAACGGAAGAGCTATAGATCTCACCAAGGCCACTGCCTTCATCCGGAAAGAAAGGGCCATGGGTGGCTAGGGTGCAGAATGGTTTATTCTCTACAAATAAATCAAAGAAAGCTAAAGACAACATGAAGCAGCATACTGTACACAACCTAATTCACTTCCTTAATGTAACGTATTTCTCAGTGAAGCATCTGGAAGCTTGTTTCTGCCACTGAATAAAAAATGTAAAACTTCTCACTTTTTTTCTCGCAATAGTGACTTTTTTTTCCCCAGAGCTATGTGGGATAAAAATAAACGCAGATGTAAGTTACAGTTAGAACTGTGTGACAAACTATCAATTGTGTACTACACTTGTTTCTGTAACTGAATAAAAAATTAAAAAGGAAATTGCGACACTTCATCTCACAAGACTTTTTCTTGCAATTACGTGTTTCTTTTTCACAAATCTGACTTTTTTCTTAGAACTGCATAAAAACTAGCAACTGTGAGTTTCAAACTCAGAACTCAACCATGTGTTACTTGTTGTTTCTGCCACTGATTAAAAATATAATAACATAAATCTAAATACATTTTTTTTTCCAGCAACTGGGAGCGAGTTTTCATTTTACAATTCTGATTAAAAAAAGTAAAAATTGCATGATATATACTCCCAAATGCATATTACAAAGTCAGAATCGTGAACTTGTCAGGTGTTGCAATTACATTAAGTGACAAAACAA
Organism: Enteromius mattozi; assembly: GCA_032359235.1. NCBI lineage: Eukaryota > Metazoa > Chordata > Actinopteri > Cypriniformes > Cyprinidae > Enteromius > Enteromius mattozi. The sequence goes on from JAUMHE010000082.1 coordinate 2,071,473, forward strand.
AACTGATGTGGAAGGGTGGAGGTTTTGAAATGCATGAAGGATTGATGACATTAAAAAACGACTAAAAAACTTTGGACATGGACAGCTGAACCATGCACAAGAAATGTTAGCTAATTCAGAAAATAAAGTCCATTTTTATGTTGACTTAAAAAAAAGACAATTTCACTGCAATAACTTGAACATCTTGGTCCCAGTGATTTTTTTAACCAATAGCATATCTGGCCAACCAATGGCAGATGTTTTCAAAACATTGCTTTTTTTAAAAAAATATTTTATCACCCTAAGTTTGGATCTGTCTGTCCAACTGATAGAATTTGGAAAAGATTTTATAAGCTGTAATTAAAATAAATAAATAAATGCATAGAAATCACACAGTTAACCTTTAACGATGGTATTTAATTTACTGTAAATGAATGCTAACCATGTGCCTCCAAGTACAGTACAGGCTGATATACTAAGTATAGGCCACATGGGAGAATACAGCATAATAATCGTGACGAATGCAATAGTTATGCAGATTGCGCGGGAATGTTTTGGCTCTCGTTTCGCATCTTCGCAATTGTCTAACAGCAGAGACGCTAGGGCAATCGCCATTAGCCTATCTGACCTCACGACTGGGAGATTTTCCCTGTGGTCTCCAAGGAAACTCACACAGGGAGTCGGGAGTCGATTCCGGTTTCAGATAGCGCACGGCCCAGACAGCCTGACCTACAGCCTCTCTCCAACCCCAAATCCTGGAAGGGATAGACAGCAAGAGAAACAGTATGTGCAGTAGAAAGTTTTGAATCCTGGAGACGCTCACATCTGGAGAAAGATTTACTCATTCAGTCCATCGCCTTCTCTAGGGCTGAAAATACATTTTCCCTGCTCCTTCCTCTCCCTGTTCTCCATTCACGTTTTAATAGGACTTTGTCTCCCTGCTGTGATGGCAAGGAATCATGTAACCCCCTTGTCACCAGACTCTCATCCCTCTCTCCGTTTTGTGTCCCCCGATGAGAAGACAGGGGTGGAGGAAGGCAATCCATCACCTACTAGCAGCCCAAATCATCCAGACTGTCCCGCCGTGAGACATTTAGACATGGCCAGCTAAAGTTAAGAAACATTTCCTTAGACAGACAATAAATGCTACAATAGGACTTTGTTGACTCGTAATGTTTGGAGAATTGTCATTGATATCTTTATCTCCTACTTTGTATATTCAACAAGTGGGCAAGTTCTAGGTGTTTACTGTCATGTGATAGAGTATACACCAGTTCTGTTGCTTGCTGTAGTAAAGCAATAACAGCTCTCCTGTCTCAGGTATGAGGCAGAGACTGCAATGGCTCATTTTAACAACCCTAATAAAAAGCTAGTCTCCACACAAACATTCAGTGCCCGAAGACAGAAAAGCTGTCTTGCTCTATATGTTCTCCAATCTCTATGCGAATAACTAGCTCAAATTCAAACCAGAAAGCATTTCAGAAGATTCAAAACTGAAAAAGGAAACCACCTCCAGTCATTACAACAACTGATAATTTTGGCCTCCCAGACCACAAAAACATAACGTCAGATTTCGCAAGCATCGTGTGAGAATTCAGTGCGGTCATGATTTGATGGTATTACACAGCAGTGACTTCCAGACTTCCTCTTCTCTGCCGTCACAACAAAAACCATGAGTATTATGATGTACTGTAATAATTGTGATAATTGTGTTTTCTAGTTATTCCACAGGTCTCATTCTAAAAACCATGTAAAGGGGAAACAGTAACAACAAAACAACAATCATATTTAGAATCATTCAGTCTAGAGAGTTTTCCAGCAGTTATGAGTTTAAAATGTTAGAACATGTTAGAGTAGAACAGGCTATTTTTTTTTTTTTTAACTTCAAACCAAGACAAGCAATAAACCACTAAAAAATATGCTGCACATCCCATAAAGAAAAACTAACAGTATATTAATTCTTTAATAAATGACTCAGCAAATGACTTCAAGGATCCTTGGGGCCAAATGTCAATTATTTCATATTTGGGAATTCACCAAAAATAAGAGAGAGACTGTAATATTCAAAATAATACTCAAACATTTAATACAAATCAATACTCAGCCCTTTACTTCATAAGGGGGGCATAAAAAAATCTCTTAACTCTCTTCAATGAGTAAGTTTAACCACAAGAGGGAGTCCTTAAAGTGATACAAATAGAATAGAGAGAAAAGAATACCTTAACCTGTTATCCAAATCAAGTTATCAAACATACATACAAATATGGAATACTCAAAACTTAATAACCTAAATTTTACTAAAACATTGCTATGAAATGTTATTTAATAAAGACTAATAGACCCCTTGATTCACTATGCCCCAGACGTTCTTATATTACAAATCCAAAGGCTGACTCTCTCAAGGCAGACTTTAGACACTGACTTCAGTCAGCATCACTGACGAAAGGGGGGTCTCCTGAATCAGATCTTTGAGTAATCCCGAATTAGTACATCAGCACGTCTTGTATGGTAAGAGCGTTTACGTAACCCACGGCACATCATGACTCGTATGACTGCGGGATTCCTCGTGCATGTTTTGGCTGATATGCAGACGACGACCCACAAATGCCCTCAACGCTTTGATGATGTCACAGCCCCAGCTGCCTGTCTCACTGAGAATCCCAGACATCTGTCCTCGGCCAATTAAACAGGAAGTTAGCCTTCCGGGCACTTCCTGGTGAATCTGCGCACAACATGTGTTGCATGTTGCAGCGGTAAAGGGAAGCATGGAATATTTAACATGCGTTGCTTCAAAGTGACGTCAAGACGTTCTTTCTTCAAGGGAACTGTTTAAAAAGGAAGAAAAATGAAGTTCTCTGAAATTTACCACTTCACCAGAATTGGCTAGTGCATTTATGAGAAACTCTCAAGTACTACTATAATAATTCAGTTTGACAAGACTTGAATTTTGTCTGTTGAAATGTAATCACGTTTTAGAGAGTTAGTAACACAGAAGTGTCTTGCATTTAAAAACAAGCAAGACTGTGAAAACTTACAAATGAATGAACTTAGTCACTTAATAGCTAATCACACTTGTCATGTCTGTCAAGCAAATTCCATTACGTGCTTCGTAAACCCTGCAGAGGGAAAGTGGCTCTGCCCTACAAATGGAACAATTAGAAAAATAAATAAAAAAGGAAACGTAAAGAGAGGGAGGGAGCAAGGAAGAGGGGAGGGAGCGAGGGAAGTATAATTGCTCTGAAAGAGAGCATAAGAAGTAGAAACAGAGAGACAGGGGAGCTAGAGCCAGTGAGAGAGTCCAGCCCACTTCTACAAAACCATTCAACTCCTGCACAGTGAGCAGTCCCAGACCTCTTACGAGCACACTGCTTCCCTGGGGCACATCCAGAAGCCGACTGCCCATCCCATACAAACTTCCCAAGGACCTGGAGAGGAAGAAAGCCACTGACAGAACTGCTCCGACCAGCATCTCTTCTCACAACTTACAAGGATTACATTTTTCCTCACTTTTTTTTTTTTACTCTCTAGTAGTTTAGCTCTTACTTTTTTTTTTGCTTGGTCAGATTGAGTTCATCCACAGGCAGACAGACTTTACTGCAAGCTCTCGGAGACCGGACGGTTCTTGTCTTACTTTGAAAGGAACTTTTAAAGTAAGTTGTTCGTTTTGCAAACACCCTCTTCAGTAACTGACACTTTTCAATTAAGGATGTCCCCTCTCCCTGTTCTGAGCGGGATCTTCCTGCTGCTCATCCAGACCTGCTCCCTCAGTGCCATGGTCACCAAAGGGAGCCTGGCAACGTCTGAACAGGCAGCCACAGACTGTCCCTCCTGCGCCCTGGCGCGGCTTCGAAAAGGCGAGGGTGAGGACGAGGGAGCCCAGCAAGATGTGGTCGAGGCAGTGAAGAGACACATACTTAACATGCTGCACCTGCAAGAGCGCCCTAACATCACGCATCCGGTGCCTCGAGCGGCACTCCTCAATGCCATTCGCAAGGTACACGTGGGACGGGTGGCCAAGGACGGCAGCGTCCTGATTGAGGACGAGGCAAGCAGCCGTCCGGACACAGAACAGACAGAACAGACAGAGATCATCACGTTTGCTGAAGCCGGTGAGTGCAAATTTCTTACAAAGGGTGATTTTAGTCTTTAGATACTTTAAAGTAAATCATTCAGTCTTCCCTCGTGGGACGAAACCGGAGAGGTGGGTTTATAAAGTGGTTCAACTTAACTCTGAAGAGTTCAGAGAAACCTGTTGCCACCGCACAAAGTCAGAGCAGTTAGAAATAAGCTGCGGCAATTCACTCCCCCCTCTCTCTCGAGGTTCTTGCAAACCTCCTGCTGGTTTAGAGAATCAGTAATTATCTGCGAGGGCCCCCCAGGCTTTTTGCCGTAAGCTCTGCACAGGAGCACTTCCTTGGGGACTGACAGTCTCCTATGCAGCTTCGCTATGTGACTGAAGAGGGCTGAGATCGAGATAAAAAAAAAAAATCATAATGCATAAGAATAAAAAAATGACTTCTCCGCATTATAGGAGGGAAAAGAAGGCTGTTCGGTTACTGCCTTTGTGTCGGGTTTCAAAGGCAGTTGAAAGAGCATTGTCGGCAGCAGTGAGAGCTGTTCAAAGGTGCTGTCAAGCCCATGATGTGAGGAGAGATTGGGTTCTTCTCTGAGTCATGCAGCTCAAACGGGTCATGAGTGACACAGAGCCGCGGCGTGCTGCAGGAGCTCTCAACAGATGTGTCAGACCTAAAAAGCAGCAAACAGAGCAATTGGATTGCTTGTCTGAAAGATGAATGTTTCATGATTTTAGGGAGCTGAGACTGTAACACCGCGGCCTTGTGGAGAGAATGATTATTTAGAATGACATTATAGGTATAAAAATGAATTATGCAATTTTAAACTGGAATAATAAGTATACAAGAGACGTGACGTAAAGTAGAGTAAGAAATAAATCCTTTAAGACAAGATGTCGCATGAAATATTCCACTCGCTGGAACTAATAAAATATACAACAATATGCAGGGTTACCCACACGTTTTTTTTTCTTTCTTCCCTGAGTCATTCATGACTACTGCAAAAGTGTTTTCAAAATCATTTTATACAGACTGCATTCAATAAGAGTTAACATTTACATTCGCTACAGAAATTTCCATGACATTTTAAGATCTTCCACATCTGGAAATTTAAAAATGCACAGATTTTTCCAGGTTTTTCATGACCGTGAGAACCCTGTTTATGAGAACCATTCCCTGATAATCTTTTGGTGCCAGACTACAGCTTGTCACATTACAAATTTGATGCTTAAGTGCTGACAAAAACCTAGTTATGAGACACAGAAGGAAATCTGTTAATAATCAAATCTATATCAAACTTTTATCATGTGCATTGTTAGTGCTAGTATTTATCCCCTCAACCTCTATTGGTTCTCAATGGGTATTTGATAACCACTGAGGGGAGATGGACTGAATAAATTAGGATTACAAGCTCTCTTTCAACTGCTCACATTGCAAAATGTCAAATTATGAAAAGTAGCTGGCACAAACCAAGCACATGGTCTATCATAGCTCAATTTCTGTGGACAGCAATCAGTCTTTTCTATAACGTGTCTTGCTCCATCACTCACCTTTGACATTTCAAACACACCAGAATAACTAAAGATAATCAAATAAACAAATAAATATATATAATACTTTCATTATACTTAAATCATTGAAGTGAATTAGACTAAATACAAAGCTGTAAATAGTGCAAAATAAGTAATTTGATGGTCTCACTGTTATAATAAGCAGTGGGTGGAGTGTTTGCATTACTGAAAGTATAGTTTGAGACTGCAATACTTTCTGTCAGGCGATAATTTCATAAACACGATACATAATCAGATCTGACCAAACCAAAATAGCCTACATACTTATTCTCCCCTTATGTTCACTTACAGGTTTTTGTTACAAATGAAGGGAAATGGTAAGCATGCAAAATCATCAATCATCTCCTTCCACCAAACCATCACAGTGCTGTCGCACAGAATCCTCGCGATAACCGTTTCTTTGTGCCTCGTGAGAATTCCCGCTCGAATTCCATTCTCATGTCTGGTGCGATATGCCGGGTTCAGTTGCATCTGAGCTGTTTTCAAAAGTATTCAAAATAGAACTGTTCTCCAAATCCACCACAAGGGGGAATGCAATAAAGCTTCAGACCCTCGCAAATAAGCACTAGTGTATGTGTGTGTATATGTATATATAGGCTATTTATTCTTCCAAAAGTGGATGCACAATGTTGCTTCTTAATATTTATCCAATATACTAGTCAATAGCCTATTCCAAGGTCCCTTTACACAGGCTATGATTTATTTAGGCTATAATTGGCTGCAAATTTTATACATTGTTAGTTTTTAATAAAAATACAGAACTGTCCATACATTAAATAATACATTATTATTAATCTCAAAATGTGCTACTTAAGTTCCTACTAAATTTGTTACTGTGCACATATCCTTGTACTTCAGCATGTTAATACAGTAATTAAATTATTTCAGTATAATTATTGTAAATATTACAATTATAACACTGAAAGTTTACTGAGGCTCCTAGTTGGGCCCATTCCAGTGTTGGTTTTCAAGCATCATTTAGTCTGCAGTATGGCACCAGGTGATATTTTTTGGCTTTGGCATCACAAGCAGAGACATAACTATAATTAGATTGATTTTCTAAATACTGTAATGCATAGTTGTGCATGGTGCTTATTTCATACTGGTTTGATTTTTAAGACACATGTTGCTGCACTGCATCACTGTAATGCTGCCTTAAGTGGGTTGTTTAGACAACTGTGATTATGTGTATGATATAAGTCTCAGACTTCTGCATACACTATCTGTCTGGAATTTTGTCCAAGAATCTGTTGTCATAATTGTCACACATACAGGTAGACATACACTTTTCTTTTTCTTTTTCAATAATTCAAAAGGTTTATTCAAATCAAGGCTATTTAATGGTAGTTTATAGATCTCATATTTCTTTGCATGCCTCTTAAATTATGTGCTGATTAGGTTCAGAAATCACATTGATGAAGACATCAGTTTGCAGATACAAGGAACGCAGAACCTGAGGCGAACTGCATTTATTGTAGGACACACTTGTTTAAATCATTATCTCACGTGCAGCATTCTATCTGAATGAGCGGTACATGGTAAGACTTTACCATGATTACTCTCAGTTTAAATGTGTAGCCTGAAGGCATGAGCAATCAGTGCTTGTGTACATTAGCATGACTGCAAATAATGAATAACTTTAGTCTGCAGACTTTTAGGCAGTAGCAAAGAGTAAGAAATAACAGCATTTTAACTAATAAAGCAAACCTATCTAGAGAATTTGCTCTTTCCTTGACATGTCACTTTTACGGCTAATCCTTGAGAGTGCACCAGAGGTCATTCATAAAATGTGGCCAAGCCTTCTGCAAATGTTTCTTTTCCATCAAAAGCTGCAAAATGCAAAAGATAATGATTTAACAAATGCAGAGACTTATGTACCATGTTCACTATTCTTTGTCACTGATTTCCACTGAAGCCATGTGCAGAAACTTCAAACAGAATCCGCATTGATGGTATCACTATGGATGCTGTGAATGCGTGTGGGCATTCAGTGTTTGGCCTTTCTGATGTCATTGAGGCCTGCAGGTTGCATATGCAAAGCTTGACATGTTCTGAAACAATGACTCAATATTTACTTAGTTTCCTCGTTTTGATCTCCTCCTACTAGCAATTTATCACAGGGAAAGCCCTATAATCACTCCCTCCAGTAATGGTTACAGCAAAGGGAAGAAGATGTCCCAATTGTTCATGTGCAAGCAGTTGTTTTTGCTAGAACAAACTCTGATTTCTTTGCAGAAAAGAGAATCTGACTTGCTTCAAGATCTTGCGAAATAATATTGCTATTTAAAGGCAATAGAAATAGACTAGTAAATATCTTATTTTCGGGCTACACTGCCAGCTTGCCAAACCTTACATATTACAAAGCCGCAAAGTATCGCCTTTAAACACAATCCAGATTCAAGGACCACATTAGAAAGCCTCCTTGTTAGCCTAGGATCCCTTAGCTTTAGTGTGGTCAAATAGTTTTCTCAGGTTGCAGGATACTTCACTGCTCGTGACATTTGTAATATGCTACTTAAAGCTTTCTTGGCTTCAAGGTACAGTACTGTAGTGAAGAAAGGATGCTGCAGCATCATGCCAACTATGCTCATTTATTACTTTGACAGTTGATGCATCATCCAAACCTGTTCGTGAGAGTGGGTTATTACTTGCAGATGTGGGCTTGGTAGAAGAGCAGCGAGCATCTCAAACATACATCCAACCTTAAATCCTAAAAAATAAAAATCAGATCAATAAGTAAAACGTGAATTGCAACTATCCATATTGATTGTCCTTCGTGTTTTAAGCCTTGTCTTGAAAGTGCCCGTACTTCAGTTATGCAGCATGGCCTTGAGCCATGTTCTGTGGATTCTTACCAAAGGTTAGTAGGGGGGAGGCAGTAGTAACTCTCCTCGTTACCCTCCTGGTTCCCTGGGAGCTGCGCTGGCCTGCAGGGGCTGTCTGAAGCTGGTGATTCTTTACCGCTGGATGGGGTGCCTGACTTAGATGGGGGCAGTAAATCAGGCCCGCTGTTGGTGCCTGAAATGCCTGTGGGTGATGAGGACCAGATAAAGAGGGAACAAGGCCGTTTGGGGAAGAACATTACAAGCATGCTTGGCCTTTACGGCACAAGGTGTGGTATCGTGAAGTGTTAGTGACACTCACCGGAGAATGTATACAAGACTCTACAGTGTTATGGTTGGGAAATAAGGTTTAATTGCACTTTTTTGTTTGTTTGCTTCTCATGCTGGGATGTAGAAAAGGCCACGAATGCCGTTGCAGCAACATGCTGTGCACCGAAAGGAATTCTAGTGGTTTTCTGGTCTGTTCAGCGACATTATAATGTCAGAGGATGTTTTACGATCACAGTGTAGCTCTCTGTTGTATATTTTCACTTGGAGTACCTCAGCTGCATTTTTATTGGCTTTAGTATCTGATTTGGATCTGCTTTATAATGCATTAGAGTAGCAAGCGATCATTATCCAGATGATAACTGATTATTGTTTGAAAATGCCACGTGATGCTATGGCTCTAGCGCAAGAGTTTAGTCTGTGAAATCCATCCTCGCTGCTGACGGGACTGTGTTTGAAATATGTTGCACAACAGGCGAGGAACTCAAATCATTCACTCCCACACACCATTAAAAGAGTCATATTTCCACCTTCAGACTTTTATTTCTAATTTAATATCTTGTTGGGTCAAAGAAGAAAGTCGGTCAAGAGGCTTTAATTCCTGAAGGGATCCAGAAAGTGTTCTCATGTTAGCACCTAACGTCCTTCCCTTCTGGTGTTGTCAGCAAGACCTAGCAAGACCTAGGGAATATACATCAGTGAATGAATGCCTCGTTCCACCTGATCCATTAAGCACCTGTTAGCACTATGCTCTTTGAACTAGCATTTGTGATCTGCACGGAAAACCTGTTGCCTTTAATCAGCATTGTCAACAAATTAGTCAAAGATAAATAGTGCATTCTATATGAGTTAACTGGGAAGAGTACAAACAAACTCCAGCCAAAGAGGCGTGTTTCAACAACCTTTCAGGTTGCGGACTTACTTACTGCTAAAGCATTCTTTGAGCTTCAAGCACTGGGGCATTGCAAGCCATACAATATGACAGGAGGCCAACAAGGAGATGAAAGAGGCTGATTCCCCCTAAGGTAAACCAGATAGAAAAGGGGATTATAGAACACATTAACTAAAGCCATGTTTAAAGAGGAGTGGACATCCCCCTGTCCCCCCCACAAACACACTTAAGTTCCCAGGTGATTCTATACTACAGCCACCCGCCCCTTTTGAAGAAATGGAAAGGGGGAGGGGAGGAATGTGTAAATGTTATTCTCCATCTTTGTGTGCAGGACAGCTGTGCAAACTCTGCCCTTGCGGTTAAATTGGTGTTTATTGTTGAGGGATTACCGCATGGCTCTTTAGTCCTTCTCTTCAAATTTCAAAATTTCTCTTTGCTCTCCGGCAAATATATTCAGAAGCATGTGGAGCTGCAAAGCTCCAGTGGTGATCTTTCTTCTTTGGGCCTGGGCCTCTGCTCTGGAGGGGCATTTTAAGAAGGGTTTACCCAGTAAAGCAAATGCTAACGATACTCGATTCTTTCACTGGGTGCAGATTAAAAGGGAAACAATGCGTTAGCCACTACTGGAAAAAAAGCCTATTATTTTTAGACCGCATTTGTGAAGCTCGCTTGTGTTTGGACAGATGGGTTTGGGCCACGCTCTCGCACACATACACACTTGTATGTCAATGCCATTGTTAATATGTCGTAACCCTGTCAATATGTTGTGGTACGTCATAGATTAGATAGATTTTTGACTATTCTAGACTATAAGCAATGTCATACAGTACTTGTATGCCAAGCCTTCAACAAGGTGGCCAGTTTAACAAGAACTCAGCTACAGTATAAGTAAGCAACAGTCAACAAGAACAGCCAAAAAATACAGGCACAACAAGGGTTTAGTGGCTTAAAAACCGGTCAGTAAATGGAGAGGATTTGTTTAGAAGTACCCAAATGATCCGTGAACTGAGATTTTCCAGAGGCCTTGCCTCTGTCTATAACACGGTGGGAATCAAAGCCAAAGGGAACGGTCTTTTACAATCCAGTGAGACAGCAAGCCACATCACTGCTTCCAGCTGCACGCTGTATGTTGTCATGGCCATTATGTGTTACCAGGCCAGCAGACTCTTAATTGCTCAGTTAACTACCAGGAGAGGTGATGAAGTTGGTTTTAAACCCTCAATTATTTCAATTCCAAGGTTGTGCAGGAAGAAGCAAGCGGGAGGGATTGTTTGCTTGCGAGCCTGCGTGTAGGAACAGCTGATTCACAGATTTGACGTGCAGGAAAAGGATGCACGACTGCATGCATCTATTCCATTTATTAATAGTCGCACGAAACAGAAAAAGTTTGTTCTGCGGAAAACCTTGAAAGACTGGTCGCTGCTGGCAAGTGCAGCAGCGATTCCACCACTCCCAGCGTCAGCAAAGTCAACCAGAGCCTGAGGCTAAAGTGAAACACAATAGCTCATTTGACTAATCTCTGATGTTTCCTTCTCTTCCTGTCTCTCAGGTCAAGCTCCAGGGTTTGTCAACTTTCTCATCTCCAAGGAAGGCGGTGAGATGTCTCTAGTGGAGCAAGCCAACGTCTGGCTCTTTCTTCGACTGCCAAAGGGCAACCGCACCCGAGCTAACATCACCATCCGGCTGCTCCTGCAGCAAAGTGCGGGGGAGAAGGTTCTGGCGGAGAAATCAGTGGACACGCGGCGCAGCGGCTGGCACACGTTTCCCGTTTCGGCCAGCGTGCAGGCACTGTTGCAGCACGGGGGAAGCACGCTGAGTCTGCGTGTCTCCTGCCCGCTGTGCGCCGATGCTCGAGCCACGCCGGTGCTCGTGACTCCGGGAGGCGGCGAGCGTGAGCAGTCCCACCGGCCGTTCCTCATGGCCGTGGTGCGACAGATGGACGATCTGTCCCAACGGAGACGTCGCAAAAGAGGCCTGGAGTGCGACGGCAAGGTACGCGTCTGCTGTAAGCGCCAGTTTTACGTGAACTTCAAGGACATCGGCTGGAACGACTGGATCATCGCTCCCTCGGGGTATCACGCCAACTACTGCGAGGGCGACTGTCCCAGCCATGTGGCCAGCATCACTGGAAACTCGCTGTCCTTCCACTCCACGGTCATCAACCACTACCGCATGCGAGGGTACAGCCCCTTCACCAACATCAAGTCCTGTTGCGTGCCGACTCGTCTGCGGGCCATGTCCATGCTCTACTACAATGAGGAGCAGAAAATCGTCAAAAAGGACATCCAGAACATGATCGTAGAAGAATGCGGCTGCTCGTAATTCCGCTGCGGGAAGAGGAAGGGTAGGAAGGGAGAGACAAGGCCGGGTGGTAGGGGCGAAAACCACAGCCCCAGAACGAATGAAAAAGAAGAGATGTAGAGAGAGGAGAGCTCCTCTATCTGTATCTCACTGCCTCAAGACAAACTCTCACGTAGACAGGCCTCTCTTTCTCTCGACCACTTGTGCGTGGTCATCTTAGAATCCAATGGGTATCTGTAACTCAGAGTAATCTCTGTGGCACTTTCAAAAAGAGAAAAGAAATATAATATATTTTTGTTACAAAGCAAAGGGAGCAAGGTCGGAGAGTATTTATGCGGCCTACTTTGCAGCGCAGACGTGCACTGCGGGAAGAGAGATGACGTAGATGAGGTGCCTGAAAAAGAAAATCTCAAAACTATGCAACTTGTCAAGTATTACGATATATTTTTCATTGAGGTGTTGTTTTGTTTCTTAACTATTTACTTTTACAAACAAAAAAAAAAAAAGAAAAAAAGTTAACGTTTGTTGACTTTTTTTTTTATACCTTGTATGTATGTTTTACGTATATGTTCGATGTGTGTGTCCGTGTACAAAAGTGCGTGAATGTACAGTGTGCCTCTACGGGAGTATTCGTGTACGTTTGCATGTCTGTTCGTGTGTGTTGTTGAGAGATACTTGAAAGAAGTTTGACGGGCTGCTGGAACCAAACATTTCTCTTTATTATTATTCTAATTATTCTGTTAATAATGTTATTTTGTTTTGATTTCTGTACATTTTTTTGTTATCTTAAAAAATAAGACGTTAAAACGTTTACAGTTTTGCACTATATCAACATTTTGATCAGCGTAGCCACATATACAAATATGTTTATAGAGAAAGACTAGAAGCACTTCAGAACAGGCGTACCTACATAGCATGAGTCTAACAAAAGAGATTGTTAAAAATAAACAGGGAGGTTTGAGGGGAAGGGAGAGATGACTAGCACTATATCAGAGGACCATGTATACACATGCATTTTACAAAATAGTGTTTTGGTTTTTTACTCAACACCAAAGAATTTAGGTTAGCGTTGCCTACCATATTAGGTTGTCTCCGAACAGTTGTTCAGAAGATACCAATTTGTCTTTCAGAAGATTGCTTTGTTCTCCCTACAAAGATGTCCAAGTTAACAAACCGAAAGACCTTTAAAACCGTTTCTCAATGTCCCACAGTGGCTCACTCCTGTGTGTGCTTTTGCACTGCTGCACAGTCCAATGCGCGACTGGCCATCTAAATGGTTAAAACAGCACTTAAACCAACCTTTTAAAGTTTGTTTTTTTTAAATTATAAACTGTTACAAAAGTGAATGTGCAGCATTAATATTTAATGATTTGTGTAATTGGGAGATTAATAATTATTTAGGTATTCGCGATTTTTCTCACCAAATGTTAAAAGGACATGCAGTGATAAAAAAAAAAAAAAAAAAAAAAAAAAAAAAAACAAACAAACAAACAAAAAAAAAAAGCTTTTGTTTTGCAGATGTTCATATTTCCACTTCCCGACATGAAATATTTTGCCACCGTGCAATGTTGAAAAAAAAAAATGAAGCTATTTGGGAAAAGAAAAGAAAAGAAAAGAAAAAAATAACTTTTGTGTTACATTTCGGAATAAGAAAAAATGAATATTTTAAGTATGTTCCTGATGGGAATGCGTAAAAAATGTCATAAAAGAAAAACACTATTAAAATGGAAAAGAAAAATACAAATTCAGAAAAAAAAAAATATAAAAAGAAAGACATGTTGTATATGTTTTTGTTTGTTTTTGTTTGTTTGTTCGTTGTTATTAAAAAAATGACACTGAATTAAGTGGACTAAGAATAAAAAATATATTTTTTATTCTGTATATATGGAAATCAAGATACCAATATGTTGCATTGCTTTGTTGTACAAATCAAAAATGTGCTTGTGGCTATTTTTTTTTAATCTAATTTATTCTACAGTATTTTGTCCGTTGCTTCACCATTAAAGTTAAAATGTTGTACACTAAAACATGAGAAAAGTGTTGCTTGTGATTTCTTTGTGAATGCATCTCATTTCAAGACATGAAGGAATTACAAGAAATGTAAATGTAAGTAAAACAATGCTACACTAGCCCTACAATAACAGTTTACAGGGAGCAGTTTACAGGACAAAATCAGAAGCATCCAAAAGCCACCTAAGAGAAGACTAGAGGAAAAAAGGAAGACCGTTTGCATGCTAAATTATGATTATTGGGACAGAGAACCAGATGGTGTCTAAATAAAGCATGTTGCATGCAGAGGTTTGAGTTAAATCACGGTGGTTTTGGAGGAGGTGGACCAGCCATCATGAACCATTACTGATGTATGACACATAACCACAACGTCCCCCCAAAACGCATGCACGCACACATACAAGAAAATATCAACAGCCTCTCAAACTCCAGTGCCTTCAGAAGCATTTCACACACCTCCTCTGTCCTAAAATGAAAAAGGTACTAGTTTAGATGACATGAAGTAGTGTGCCGGAGTTCCTGGTTAAATCAGGGCTGTCTCAGGCTAATGACAGAGAGGAGCAAACGGCTGGCAGTGATAATAATTCAGTAGCGAGCGATCAAAGAGCTGCAGGAGCTCAGAGTCTGCGACCAGCAAAACAGAGGATGCTCGTTCATTTAAAATGCACTTTTTTAAAATAGTGCAAGTGCTGCATGTTAAAGTAAGCATTAGGGTGTCATGTATTTATTTTATTTATTTATTTATTTATTTTTTGAGGGGGCATCAGTGGCGGTCCTGAGGTACAGTTTCTGAATACCATGAAAGGGAACCTGGGTTCAAACTTTTTTTTCTTTTAAATAAGCAAGAGTAACAGCTGAACTCGACAGTGATCACTATATAGCTGGAAAAAAAGTCACAGTAGTTTCAAAGGCCATAGATAGTGACAGAAGTTCAAGTTAAAAGCATGTGATGTTAACACTTTCCAAGAAGCCTGTATTTATACAGTTATACATTATAAGGGTATTCTCAAGGCATTAATAGTTTATTTTAAGGTCTCTTGACTAGTTGCTTATTAGCATGCATATTACTAGAATATCAGTAGTAATTTAAGCACATATTATTGCCTTATTCTACATCCTTAATTCTACCCAATAACTAAACTTAACAACTACCGTACTAACTATTAATAAGCAGCAAATTAGGAATTAATTGAGAGAAAAATTGTAGTGAATAAGTGTTCTCTATTGTAAAGTGTTACCATATAATGTATATGGTAACACTTTACTATTAAAATATTAAACGTGTTTTAGCACAACTCTCTGGACATTTCAGTTTGAAACTGCGGCAAAACATGCAGTAAAGTACGTAATTACGGGGTTGAAGAAATGTATGTAGAGGGACATATTTCCGATGAGCCTGGGTTGCAATAAAGTATTAGATGATGTTTAGCAGACAGACTCATATATGACCGCTAGTTGACATGGAGTTTCAAAGTTAATTATCAACAGTTGTCTAAAGGGTATCAAAATACCATGAAAATAATCAAACTGATATTGCAATAATTTAACTTTTTAAAACTAATCTATACTTTTTTGGGACCCTCCTCCACCACCACCACCTTTTTATCACCTTGTTGTGTGCTATATAGTTACTAAAAATTTAATTCAGTCTTTTTTCCTGCTTGTTTTGAAACTGACTGATCTGAGCATATATTGGTCCAAAATGACCATCCTTTCAAAATGATGAATGAGATCAACAGTAAGAGAAACATTTAGTATTCAGGAGTCTCGGGCCTGTAAATGCCTGGAAACACAGGTCGCCGTAATATTGCTAAGTAAGACATGATCCTGGATAATGTCCAAAAATATACATTTATTACAATCCCTACCCTTAAACCTAACCCTACTCAAAATTTATTCCTAAAATGGGAAATGATAGCTGATTAAGAAGGGTGTAGAAGCACCTAACATTATCCCTCATATCTGATTGGTTGATTGGAATGTTGATCCAGGAACAACTTGTACTTTGTGAAATCATGCTTACCAGATAGGGACATACTCATGCTAACACACACACAAAGACATTGTTTTAGTGAATTGTGGGGACATTCCATTGATGTAATGTTTTTTATACTGTACAAACTGTATGTGCTATTGCCCTAGACCAACCCTACACCTCACCCTACTGCTTTAGGGTTACTTGTGCATTTTTACATTCTCAAAAAAACTCACTCTATATGATTTATAAGCGTTTTGAAATATGGGGACATGGGGTAATGTCCTCATAAGTCACTTTACCTATGCCATACCCATGTCCACATACATATTTGTGTCCTCGTGTGTCACAAAACACACACATGCGTTCAATATTTGGTGATCATATAAAATAACATACAAAAACTGACTGCAGCTCAGCTCAGTGAGGCCTATCAACTGGTTGCAACAAGAAATACCTGTCCTTATTGGGAAAAAAAAAAAACAATTGACAAAACGATAAATTCCAAGATGTGGTGACAACATAGCATAACAAAAAATTTACAAGCAATTTTCAAAAGGCCAGTAATTTCTGTTGGGTTTTTAATAGCACAAGGGAAACTGAAATAACATTTTTTGTTTCAGTTTAGAATTCACATGCAATTTCAAATGCATTTTTTACATAATTTTACATATATTTATTGGTTTTAGTGAATGAATAAATAAATAAATAAAGCAAATGCATGAATTGTGAGGACTTGCATTTGTCAGTATGCAACTAACTGATGATGATCCACACAAATATGCTTGGTGGGTTGTACTGCATACAAATGACTGGTGCATTTCTGATTAGCTGAAAACAAAACAAAGCATCTAAAAGACCTTTAAATAAGAATTTGAGTTTGTGTTATGTCAAAGAGATAAGTGTAGTGTATGCAGGGCTGGAGAAGAAGGGGACAAACTAGTTGCACAAGGTGTTGTCAAACCTAAGACTAGATTAGGATATCATCTGAGCTCTGCAAACAGAAACACTGATCCCTACACACATGGGACAATGGTGCTAATTGATTTGAATGGGAGAATGAGCCATTGACAAACATGTGTAAACACTGCCACCCTTCAAAAGGACAACACACTGAAATACTTAAATGCACACTTAAGAGTATGCATGGACAGAAAAAAAAGTGCTTTAAATCAAAATCTTAGTGTTTGCAGTGCATTTACAGTGTACATAACTAAGAAAGTACTGGGTAACTACATGGGTTAAGGTTAGGTTTAGAGGTAGATTAAGTACATATATGTAAATAAGGAACAGGACAGTAAAATAAAATGTTAATGTTACATACATGACAACACACACAAACAAACACATATATGATGTGACCTAACCCTGTGAAAGTATTTATATCTGCTACACTCCATATATATTCTGGTAGCAAACATAAGTATTGGAGCTTTTTGATCCATGGGATAAAAAATAAATAAAAAAAAGTTTGTGAGCTTACAATTCAGAATTGCAAGTTAACTCAGCAATAAAAGTCACTATTTATAACTCACAATGCATTTTTTTTCCTTCACAGAATTGTGTTTATAGCAAAATAAATAAATAAATAAATAAAAGTAAATAAATAAATATCTTGCAGTTCTGACTTTTTGTGTGAGAAATATGAGAAACAAGTCTGAATTGTGAGATTTTGTGGCAGAAACAAGGTTCTTTCCTTCCTGTAAGCTATGTTTTTCCATTTTAATAACAATTAAAAAAATTACTATTTATTGTCAATAAAGCTCATAACAGCTTTATTGACTAATTTAGCATATGAAACTGCAACATTATATAATAAATCAGTTCTTATACAAACCCCGTTGAAATGAGGACACAGTGTAACACTATTGATCATCACTTTCCTGCAACCTCACCAAAAAGTCAAAGGTTAAAAGAAGCAATGAAGGACTTTTTGATATGCAGCAAAATATATTAAGGCAGGACTGGCCATGACCTTGATCAAACATGACTGAGAACATACTGTTCTTTTATTTCAGAGAGCAAAAACAAGCCAAGGCCAAACTGCTTAAAGTGAAGTTAACATCTGGCTCATATACCAGTGTTTTTAGAATATCACTGATACGAGTGCTTGAAAGATCATTTTATGCTAATTCAAGATGACTCTTCAGCTCTCTGGAAAAACAACACATATGATTTCATTTTGAAGAGGAAGAGTTCATGGATGTAAATTCAGGCGCCAAAAGTCTGAGAACACACTGAATACTGGATTTTTTTTTTCCATTTATAAATAAATTAATTAATTTAAGATATAAATAAACAACAAATATTTAAAACAACTCAATTAAAATTGTAATTAAAACGAAGCCAGATATTAATTAATAATGATTCAGTGGAAATCAGAAGAAAAGCATTCATTATCAAAACAACAGGATCACTGGCGATCCCTTCACTTCACATCCAAGATGTTTTCTCAGCCAGAAAATAAACGGCCGACAACACATTTGTCAAAGCACTTTGCTGATCTCTGATATCAGCCTCCCCACAGTCTGAACTGGACCTCAGTCAAATTCAACAGCACCGCAGAGCTTTTCATGTCTTCTTATGTTACTCCTGCAGACGATCAGACAGATGTGAAGAACACATTCCACTGATTCCAGTTCAGCTCATTGCTGTGATGATCCAGTTTGTCTAAACTGATGGACTAGGGTTCAAAAACAGACTGCGGCTGACAGCCATCACAAACAATGCATGGCATACTTGCCTATGCAGCTGATATTGACTGATTTAACACACACACAGTATAGGCATTTGTACATTTGTATATATGGGTGATTCTTTAGTTGTGGGTACATTTGGAGTCCGAAGTCATATTTTTTTATGCTTTTTTTTTTTTTTAAATGGTTATATTTTTTTTAATTTTAATTTATTTATTATTATTATTTTCTAATTGTTTAATTAGAAATATGTTCATAGTCCATAACAATATAATAATTAATATAAAAAAGTGTCTTAAATAGCTGAAAATGATGATTTCTTCTTGTCTGAATTAGTGTATTTTTTCCATCATGTTGATCATGTGCAATCAAAATATTTTATAGTACTTTTCTTTCGGCAAAGATGTATTTTATTTATTTAGGCCCTAAACAGTTACTTACTTAGTTCTGCAACATTAAATAATTTCAAACAATTTTTTTTTTTATTCTTAGAAAAATGTAAGTATATAAATCTTGCATCAAACCATATTTTGCCTTTAAACTGGTGGAATTATCTCTCAGAATTGTGTAAGTTACAGGAAATGATGTCACTTGAAAAGTTTCTGTGCTTTTTATGAGAAAATGTTTTAATCTAATAACTTCAAGTATATACAACCGTAGCAGTATAGCCAAAAATACATTGCATGGGTCAAAATTATAGATTTTTCTTTTATGCCAAAAATCAATAGGATATTAAGGATATCAATTTTCTACCATAAATATATCAAACCTCATTTTTGATTAGTGATATGCATTGCAAAAAACATGCACCCTCACATTCAATATTTTCAAATAGTTATATCTGATGCGATGTGGGGGAAAAGTCAAGAAATTTAACATAAGGAAGCAACATAATAAAATGAAGTGAAACCAACTTTCTCCAAAAAAAACAAAAAACAAAACAAAAGGTCATCAGCTGGCCAGATTTACTGCAAAATCTCACACTGATATTACTAATACACCATATGATATCAGCACAGTAATGTGTTCTTAATAACTGATGGGCTTTGTCGAGTGAAATATATAAAAGAAACACCACTTCCTTTGACAACATTATAAACAAAGCATCGGCCTGTGTTCAGCTCTGACTTAACACAAAATGGCTTTATCAGTTTGGAAACTGGCCTCAGCCTTCAGAAAAAGAACACTTTCTATTCATTGCTTGGAAGTGATGCTTTCACTGAGAACAGTGATTTCGTGTGATACAGCCTGCAACTTTAACTTTATCTCAGCCTTTTACTTGGAAAGCGTAAAATATCACTTAGCATTTCAGCACAATGTGACAAAAATCGGAACAAAACTGATTCTGAGAATAGTTCCAAAAGAATGTTATCTCACTGGGCACTTTCACTCCGCTTCCATGCTGCACCACCTGCATGCTCTGGAATGGAAACCTGGGATTGCAGTGTGATAAAACAATGAATGAACCCAAGTGCTGTGCTATTGTACTAAATATGACAATTTGGTAGCAGCAGAGATTAGCAATCATACAAATAAGCAATGACTATAGTGACCTTGCAAAGTGTATATCTTGTATGTAATCAAATTAATTACATCATATAATAATAATTAAAGGGGTCATATGATGTTGCTAAAAAGAACATTATTTTGTGTATCTGGTGTAATGCAATGTGTTTATGCGGTTTAGGGATGCAAAAAACACATTATTTACCACATACTGTACAATTTTGTTTCTTGTCTTAGCCCCGCCTCCTGAAACAGATTGACTGGTACAAAGCTAATCATTCTAAAAAAGCGAGGTGTGCTCTGATTGGTCAGCTATCCAGTTGTGATTAGCCGAATACCACAAGCATGTGGTGGAAATGTTACGCCCTTACTATAACGTGATACTGCGTCCTGGCGCTATGACACCAAAACAATAAAACACATTAGAAACGAGGCATTTGTTGATCCAGTGGAGACATAATTACTGATTATCATGACTTAGTTCTGTCTTTTTACGCATCGCGCCTCGTAAACATAACACCATGTCTGCATTTGTGATTGGAGAAACAACAAGCACTATCCTACGTACATTGAATAGTAAGTAGAAAATGTAACTTACATAAAGGTTGTGAGTCAGAAGCACCAAACTGTTCTTGCAGAGGTAGAATTGCCTCACTTTATAGTCTCTGTGAACAGCCAGCATAGACTGCTCTGTCAGGTTCAGGAATCAGATTTATTTATATATTTATACTTTTATTTTAACAAATAAAATGTACAGCTCTCTATCTATCTATCGTTATGCTCACAATATGACCTTCTATTACCACACTTCTCCATATATATATATATATTTTTTCCCGGTTCTATCAAGACAGAAAACTGCACATCAAATAAAGCAAAATGTCACAGCATATTTTTAGAGTGTGCATCTGTCAAGAACCTTTCCCTCAGCTCCACTGTAGATATAATGAGACACGTTGCTTTGCATATAAAGTCAGTTCAGCCAAGACACGTGGCTGCACGACTGCATACTGTTTTTTATCTCATATCCCATCTTTTGCTAATTTAGAAAGTGATCCACGACATGTGTGCAATGCAGCAAAATGTCACATGCTACAGTTGAAGATATTCTCTAAATGACACATCAATCCTTATATTGGCAAATCTGTATATTTTAAGTATCATTACCTCATCGTCTTAAGTGAGATCTTTAATCTTCAGAAGCAATAAATAATTATATGAACTTATTAATGATGTTTGCTTAGACAATCTATCTATCTATCTATCTATCTATCTATATCTATATATATACATAAAACATTACATCAGTTAATGAAATTATGGTATTTAACTGTAGATTTAACTTAAAACCGTAAAACCTAAAATGTTATTACCGTATTTTTTTACAGTCAAATTCCAGCAACTAAAGCTTTCAGTACATTTTACAGATTTTCTTTTTTTTTTCTTTTTTTCTTTTTTTTTACAGTGTATCTATCTATCTATCTATCTATCTAAAACTGACAGTGAAATATAGGAAAATTTAATTAAATTATAAACAAAATAAAATTGCAGGAAATATAAAAATGAAAAGCTAACACAAACACACACATACTATGTACTGTATAAAAAAAGATACATCTTATTATGTGTTCCACTAAAGAACAAAAGTTATACAGGTGTAAAATAACATAAGGGTGAGTATAAGATTACAGAATTTCCACCACTCACATTTTCCTCAGCAATTTATATATATAACATATATATATACATATATATATATATATATATATAAAGCAGTTGTTTTTGTAGTTTGCCTTCAGCATGTGGCCTATAATTAGCTCATGATGAAATTGTTTGAATGCTAAAAGCTGGATTCCATAAAAAAGCTTATAATTTAGAATGATAAATCATTTTTAAATTCTTTCTGTAATAGAGCATGCTTTTCCTTCCATCCATTGCTGTCTTGCAAACACAGGCCAGCTGGGTCATTTTCACACATCCACGGCCACACAGCCTCAGCTTGCTGCTATCAGGTAGCTGGCACTGGCCCTGGTTTGAGAAAAAGACTCAACAACAGAGGCACGTCACCTGACCCTGGCCCAGTCTTACTTCTCCACACAAGCATCATGGGAAATCAGAGAGAGGTCAGTATAGCTGAGAAATTATTGTCAAAACACTGAGAAAAAATCTGCTAATCCATGTCTCATTTGAGGATGTCTAAACGTTTTTCCTTAGCAAATGATTTCGGATCGCTGGGAAAGAGGATGGTTTTTAGTGGCATGAAGCACTGCATTCCTCCCCTAACGTGATGTGTCGTTTTCAAGGCCGAGAAAGGCATTTATACATCAGTCACATTTTATGTATGTGTGTGTTTATCTGAGAAGAATTCATTCATGATTCTTTCAGAACAGTTAGAAAATTATAGAAATCCTAGTTATGTAACAGCGATATCCGGCCTGCAACCTCTCCAACACAAACCAAGTACATTTTATGGCTGAGAAATAACTGATTAATGTCTTTTAAGTCTGAATTACTGAATTTTTGCATGCAACTCTGGTATTGCAACCCAAGGACAACCAAACAGAAGCATTTTTATTACAGAAATATAACACAGGATATTGGAACAGACAGAAGGCACAACAGCATGACATAACTCTGAATACCTTTAAAAAGCAATTTATGTAATTATTTATTACAGAAATAATCCTTAAATAATAATTCAATACTTAGAATATACTTAAGGGTACTTAAGTGTATGTTTGCAGAGACTTAAATGGATGTTATTTGCAATTAAATAAAAATATATGTATAATGCATTTAGTTTTTAAAGCATTTTAATGCATTTTTTTGTATCTCTCTATGTAATTTTCTAACTGCTTCTCTTGTCCTAGATGTTATGCATTTAAAGAGCATTAGCATTTTCCTCAACTAAAATGTACTTAGAAATGTAATAGAAATGTTATTTCTATTGAAACATGTATGTTGTGTTCAAATGCAATATTGCATAGAGAACTTTGCATGTGCTTTTTATGTAACCACTTCTTTAAAGTAAAACAACCAAATATTGAAACATAATGATTTAAATGATACAAACTAAAAGACTTTCAAATCACTTGAAGCAATATTTTGTTCACAACAGAACATAAAGAACATAACAGATGCTTAAATTGAAAAAAATACACTTTTATCCATTCGATCTCATTTCAAATTTGATGCCTGTTATAGGTCTCAAAAAAGGTGGCACGGGGGCAGCAAAGGGCTGAAAAAGCAAGAAAATCTCTGTGTGTAAGGGACAAGGCCTAAGACCTCCGTTGGATGCCCGTGGTCTTCGGGGCCTCAGACAACACTCATCACATGATTCTGTCATTGACATTGCTAAATGGGCCCAGGAATACTTCCAGAAACCACTGTCTGTAAACACAATAACAACCGTGTCATCTGCAGATGCCAACTAAAGCTCTATCATGCAAAAAGGAAGCATGTAAACATGGTCTAGAAGCACCATCGTGTCCTGCCGGCCAAGACTTATTTAAAATGGACTGTCTCAAAGTGGAGAAGTGCTCTATTGTCAGACTCGTCCAAATGTGACATTCTTGTTGGAAATCATGGACGCTGTGTCCTCCGAGCTAAAGAGGAGGGAGATCTTCCAGCGTGTCGTCAGCATTCATTTCAAAAGGCAGCATCTTTGATGGTATGGGGGTGCATAAGTGCATACGTTATGGGCAGCTTGCATGTTTGGAAGGCACTATTACTGCTGAAAAGATGACCACATACTCTTCAGCAGCGGGAAACCTATCAGGCAAAATTGGGGCAAAATTCCAACACCAAAAACTCACAATCTTGATGCCCAGACATCTTCAGACTGTTTGAAAAGAAGAGGAGATTCCATGGCAAACAAGACACGAGACACCATGGTAAACAAGCATCAAATTTGAAATGAGCTAAAAATTTATCAGTTTAAACATTTGTTACACACAATCACACTTTTACAATACATTACAAGTGCACATTCAGTACAGATAAATGCACATCTTTTCACAAGAACTCTTGGCAGTTTAAGTAATCTGAGGTATGGGTTGTATGGAAAATCCACATTTGCAATGTGGAAAAAATGAAAGATCCTTCCAGTTTACATACATCATGTGTAGCTATTTTCTTCAGCTAACTTTCTTACAAAGTGATCAACCCTTAACCAGTCAAAAAGCAATAAACAAGTCAAATAATTTTCCTTCCATGACTAATGTCTGATATTTGACCTGACTGTGGGTAGTATTTATTGTGAGGAATGAGGCTGTGCTTCAGCTATATCTTGGAATGGAACTTTTTGTTTCAGTTATTTAGTCTGGGTATTTTTTTTCTATCATGCTCAAATATGAAAAAAAATTAGATATGTGTTATTACTAAAAGTGTCTTGGGAAAATACAGCTTGATTTTTAGTAATTTGTGAGTTGTCGAGCATGTCTGCACTAATTTTACAGGTGTTGCAACAATGTCATCCTGCAGGCCAAAACCTTTCAACAGATTTTATATTTCCATTTACAGTGAGAAACCAGTCAAAACAAGATTAAGATTCTAATAAGTTACAAAATTTAAAGTGAGGCCTTTCATTACCCTAAAGGATGCATTGAGTGCATCACTTCAGTGTCTGGGATGCATATCATAATCCCTGCCATAAACTGTAGCGATGCCTGAAGCCAACAGAAAAGAAAGGAATGTCTGGGAGAAGATTCTCATTTTTATTTGGCTGCAAAGTGTCTTGAAAGTATATTTTTCATCTTGATTATAGTTCAGTGGAATGCAAAAGAATGCATTCTTTCTGAAAGCGAGTTGTGTTGTGATGTCAGTACCTTCTAGTTGAAGCCAAACACTTATAAGACCACAAGTCATCCACCTTGTGTAGACTGGTGCATCACATAGACCTGCACTAAACCTTCTTCTGCCTCAGAGTCAAGAAGAAGAAAAGATCAATACTTTATAGCTCACAATTATAAAAGTGTTTCTTATAAATTTAACTTTACATCTCACAAATACAACTTTATATTTTACAGTTGTGACCTTTTCATAATTATGACTTCACATATTCACAAGTCATAATTCATAACAATTGTGATTACATCTGAATTTTTCCCCTTAGTTTTGGCTTCATAATCTCACAACTGTCACTTTATTTCTCATAATTATGAATGCAATTCACAGCTTTGAGTTCTCATCTTTTCGTTTGTTACTAAATCTAGTAAAAATTTAATCTTTATATATTTCACTATTACAGTTTTATTTGTCACAATTGTGATTTATTTTAAATGATAATAATTGTGATAAATCACAATATGTCTTGTAGAGTGACATTGTTTTTCATACCTGTGACTTTATATCTTAAATATTTCTCATAATTTTGACCATATCTCACAATTACAAAATGTATTTCTTAACGTTTAAAATCTATGGCCCGGTTTCACAGAAAGGGTTTAGCCTAAGTCAGGACTAAGCCATAGTTCAATTAGGACATTTAAGTAATTTTTATAAACATACCTTAGAAAAAACATTACTTGTGTGGATCTTAAGGCTAAACAAAGGCACTGATATATTTTAAGATCAGCCAGTGCAAGTTTTGTTCAGTTAAAACAGTTTAGACTTACAGTCAAGTCTCGGACTAGGCTTAAGCCTTGTCTGTGAAACCGGAGGCTTTTCTCACAAATACAGCTATATTTCTCATAATTGTGACTGTATCTCACAGTTGCGACTACAATCTTGTATTTGCGACCTTTCCTTAACTGTGATTTTTTGAAAAAAAATCTGAATTAGGACTAAATATCCAGTCTAATATGGCCATCCATAAAATTTTTACATAAAATGCACAACTTTAAAGAAAAAAACCCATTACATTAAAAATTACTTTTTGCGAAGTAAAATCAAAATGAATTGACAATGCACCAGCATCAGTTGTAGAGAGAACAGAAAGTGTGAGGGAAGGAAATAAAGGTAGTTGGAGCGAAAAAAAAACCTTGAAGAATAATTCCTGAAGTACCGCTGACATCACACACTCTGATTAGAGCGTGTTAAACGACCATCTGATCGCAGTGTGTTTGGAGTACTCCCTTCAACCATTAGCAAAACATAACCTTAACCCTCTGTTCTTTCATCAGTACAATGACAGAACGCACTTTCAACAGATCAGATCTAAGAAGGGCCCAACTGTTTTGAAACCCCACCAAAATTAGTTCTCGTTAAACATATAAAACAATAGCAGTGCCAATTTTTCAGCTAAGATTTAACTTGCGGCCTGTAAAACAGACATGTTGCTTATTGCATAATGGCAGCCTGAGACACTGGTGGAATATGATAAACATAACCCTGAGTGGCAATGCCAAGCTTTGTTTGGGTTTGACTGAGCTGAATTCAAAACACAAAGCTGGGAAAAATAAATGAACTACTGTGTGAAAAGACTGATAGCGCAAACCATGGCAGATATCGGTACAGAAGGAATGATGGAAGAGTTTTGTTTTCTCATTGACATGTTTGTTGGTCTTTTAGGAAACGAGAAGACATGTAGGATTGATTTAAATCAGAACATCATCTTCTAATGGATGCATGTGTTGTTGAGGAGCTGATGTGGATGGCTTAAGGTGGCCTCTGCCTCACGTGAACTTGACCCCGGAGTCTCTGGGTAACTGTATAAACAGAGACGTCAAGTCCAGGCAGATTTATTGTGCTAGGGAAGCCTTTATGGATCGTGAAAGATTGAGGGCCTGACGCTGCCCATCGGAGAACGGGAGCTGGAACATCTGTCTAAGAAACTGGACGGCTCAAGCATTCACAAACGCTAACTTGATACAAATACTCTACTTGTGTGAGTGATAGTGGATTGCCAGGTAAACCATGAAATGTAGGGCTTTTACTCACATTATTTCAGCTTTAGTTTGGGGACCAATTCTCACTATTTAGTTGCTTCTTGGCATGCATACTAGCTGTTTATTTGTACTTGTAAAGAACATAGTATGCCTTATTCTGCATGACTATGTTTTAGATCCCTTAATCCTACCTCATTTCTTAACTTAACACAACTACCTTAATAACTATTAAAGGGGTCATACAAGGCAAATTTTCCACAAGCTGATATGATTCTTTAGGGTCTGTAATATAGTTTGTTTAAAATTTAGTGTAATAGTGTAAAAAAAAAAACACCCATTTTACCCTGTTAGAAACAGCTCTTTTCAAAACACTCTGTTCTGTGTACTTCCCTTTTAAATCTTCACAAGCTCTGCTGACCCCGCCCCTCTTTTTCGAGGCCGCTGTCAGAGGATGTTTATTTAGCCGTATTCATAGTCTTAGACATTTTATTCATAGTGAAACTTGCTAATTAGCACATTATTAGGAAAGGCGATTTCAGGATGCATTAAAAGAGATTATACTGCCTGCTTCTGTAGGTAAGGCTGGTAATAGGTCCCCATACTAAGTGTGAAAATTTTATGTTTTTAATAATAATGTTTAGCAGTTAAATCCATGCTGAAAGACTACATTTCCCATGATGCTGTGCAGAAAATTAAAATCACTCTTGGAATCAACAACTTAAAATGGATGATTTTATATTTTTCCATCATTTTTTTCATGTGATTGTGTCATTTGCAATGCTTTATTGGATTGTAGTTCTTGTAGTCCGTTGATTTGTCACGGCTCTCAATACTGCAATGTTGAATGACTATATACAATGGTTAAATATTAACTGAAGAAAAAAAGAACAATTCCCTAGAGACATCAGTAGCATCTCGCCTTTAGTCATAAATAAAAATGTTCCATTAAACAAATATTAGAAATATACCTCTATGTTGTTACTACATTAATTTGAAGATTTAATGTGGAATTATTGCAATATAAGTACATCGATTGACAGCAACAAAATGCCTCTGTAATGGTGTAAGGGTTCACGGAAAAACTAAACTAAAATACTTGCAATTGCACATAACACAGCTTCTGACAACTGCGTCAGCAGAATCAGAGTGCATTATGTTCTCGAGTCATTCGTTCACTTTCTTAACAGTCGATATCATTTGCAGAAGACTGGCAAGAAAATTGGAATTTAAGCGCAACAGCGAGATCCGGTGGAAATAACCCTTAGTGATGAGATGACACAGCTCAGATGGTTCATCCTGCACAAAGTCAACTTTTCGAAGAAGCTGCAGGCACAATGTTCGCTTCCGTCTCGTGGACCCTAACACCTGTTCCAGCAGCTATGAGTCACTGCTGTAACCCCGGTGCCAGGCACTGATTGACCGGTGTAATGGGATTTCATACATGTGGAAGAAGGGGGGTTCGGCACTTGATCATTAGCATGTTGATGAGCACCGTTCACTCCATTATTCACCGCTGTGGAGTGAGAGCTTGAAATGAAGCTCATGCTTCTCAGGCCAAATGGGACCCATCTTAAGATGGGTGCGAGACAGAATTGGAAACGCCAATGACGTCAAATGGCATAAATGAGGCCTTGTGACTGTTCGATGCTTTGAAATATGTCACTTAGGGCACCTGTCATCATTAGTGCCAATGACTGCTTTAATGGAATTTCGCAGTCCAATCCGGATGAAGCGTGACATTTAGTGCCCACTGTGGCTTATTTTCTCCCCGGAGTCTACATACAGCTGCCGGTTCATTGTGTGCTTTCTCTAATTATTATTGAAATGTCAAGTAAAAATGATTGGAATCGAACTTCATCTATTTGAGCGATCGAAATTACAACCGACCACCCACATGCTATTTAAAGCCGTCACATGCTATTTCTTTCACTGGAGTTTTAAGCCTAATGATCTGAGAGGAAAGTTCGGTGGTGTTTTCGTTAAAGTAAACAGAAGAATTGAGGTAAGCAGCAAATGAAATCATCAACAGTCCTCCTGGCCTACTTTTATCGAGAAGAGCTTTTGTTCAATGAAATACTCTTCGCCTCCTTGTTTCTCCTCAGAGATTTCTTTGAAGCGGTGCCGTTTGGCAGCCTCGGAAGGAACAATTGTACATCTAGGAGCTTTGATGTGGAAGAAAACGGCTTTATTTTAGTGAGCATGGTGATCAATGGCTGCCCCCAAAACTAAGAGATCGTCCTTTTACCTTTCCCATCATCCTCAGCAGCCAGATGGCAAAGTGATAGGATTTGAGACAGGCTGTAAATTTCCCTTTGAATTTCAGATTTGGCCACAGTTACAGATTTGACCAGAGCCTTGACCCTCGAGCACCCTTGAGTCATATATTATCTAGCAGGCCGAATCTGTGCTTTCTTGGCCAGATCCGCCACAGATGGTTTAT
This sequence comes from Enteromius mattozi, assembly GCA_032359235.1. Taxonomy (NCBI): domain Eukaryota; kingdom Metazoa; phylum Chordata; class Actinopteri; order Cypriniformes; family Cyprinidae; genus Enteromius; species Enteromius mattozi. The sequence goes on from JAUMHE010000082.1 coordinate 2,100,853, forward strand.
TTTTGAAATCCTACAGACCGCAGGACGTTAAAAATAAAACAGAATACTGGGACAAGTCCGTTGTTGGACTTGGGAAATCTCTTAAACGTTTTTCAGCATCTAGCTGCTTTTCAGGTTTGTTAGTGGTTGTTACCAAAGCAAATTTCACTATTGTTATTAGCCATGCAGAACTTACACAAACCCCTAATCTTAACCTTAAGGGTTACTTAAGTATACATAACACATCCCATATATTAATGACGCCTCAAATCTCGCTATAATCTTGCCAAAATATAATAAAAAGCTCAATAAATAAGAGTGAGTGATACGTAAAAAGTATGTATACTGCGTACGTTGACTATCGAATGTTTTTAAATAAATAAATAAACCAGTGCTGTCAAACGATTGATCGCGATTAATCACATCCAAAATAAACATGTTTTTCTTACGTAATATATGTGTTTGTACTATGTTTATTCATTATGTATATTTTTAAACACACACATACAGTATATTTTTGGAAAGTATTTACATGTAAATTCATTTATATATTTTCTTATATTTGATATATAAATATATTTAAACATAAAATATTTTTATTAAATATATACACATGTATGTGTTTGTATTTAAACATAACAAATGTAAACAGTATACACAAATATATTATGTAAAGAAAAAAATTACTTTGAATACGATCAATCGCAATTAATCATTTGACAGCACAGAAATAAATAAATAATCCATTGGGAAGTTTTATTTATTTATTTATTTATTTTACTATATTTAAAACAAACAAATAAATAAATTGTATTTTATGTATGGATATATGGATAATTGATTGATTGATTGAAAACTGATCGATTTCTCACTGATATTTTGTTTTACAAAATGATATTGAGTGATATATCAGTAAATACAAATACAAATGAATGAATACAGAAATGAAGTGCTATAAACAAATTGATAAATTGATATCATTACTAATTTAATGAACACATTAGTAAATTTATCCATTTGACTTTTACAGTATGTGTGAAAATTAAATTGCAACTTCCTCAAGTAATTAGACAATCATTTATTGATTGATTGAGTGATTGATTGATTCATATATAATAATATAACAGATAACAAATCTGGATAAATACTCATGAAAATCAGAAATGATTTACAAATGGTTCCCACCCAAATGTAACTTCACTCTGTTTTTTCTTCTCCGACTGGTGTGGGTGATCCATTTGTTGTGGAACCACCCTTATATTTAATGTAACATAACAACCTGTAGCTAAGGACTGCTCCCAGACTGGATGTGGGAGGACGAATCAAAAAAGACCTTTCAAAAAGCCTCAGCCCTGTTGCGCCCCAGGATATAATCATGCTTGTATAAAAACGCCATTGTTGTGCTCCAGAAACCTCATCGACGATACAACACTCTAATGAATGGCTGATTGATAGTTGAGGGTTAACATTAATTTGCTTCCAGGATTGAATTCACAGTTTGACCTCCCCAGGTTCCTGTAGCTCCGCTTATCCAAACCTCATTCACTTCCAGCTGCTTTAATTGTCTCTCCTGACAGTAAGTCGGTAAGAAGTTTCCACACTGTAATTAAGTGTAAGATCCTCAAGACGGGCCACAGAATCACAGTGCGAGTTCCTGTCAGAGACCACAGGTGGGTGGTGAGATTAACCTCCAGAAGACTATTAAGGAAAACCGTGAGCTGAACATCCCGAAGAAATCTAAGAGAGGCATATTACGGTGTGCGTGTGTGGTGTCAAAGGAAATCTCCTGCGGGCGGGACGAAAGGAACAGCTTGATCCTGTGTGTTAAAAATGGAAGCGTTAGTTCCTAAAAGAAGGAAGAGGTAGAGCCATCGCACGACTGTTTTCTCCATCACGTTTCATTTGTGCCTGTGGAGTGAAAAAAAAAGAAAGTAAAGTCTGTAAGCTGTTTGGAATAGCCGATATTAAATCTCTGGAAAACTGGAGAAACACCTGCTTTTGAAAGTGAAGACAAAGTGGAGGGCTCAAAGGATATTAATATTTTTGTTGCGCTTTTTCACGGTTCTGGGAATGATATTAAGATGTCAATGAGCGAAGTGTGCTCAGCTATTGGTAACGTAATCATATCCAGTGCAGAAGCCTAGTTTCCTCTTACACCGACACATTTGCGTTTCTGTTCCAGCTTTGCGTGACCTGCGCTCACAAGGTGCTGGCATGAAAAGCCCCACCCTGTCGTGTCTCTCTATGCACAGAACGGAGGAAATCTTCAACTATTAGCTATATAAGCCGTCAATAAGCAATGCATACGTCATATGAGCCAGTATGCATTTGTAAAAATTTTTAAAAAATGTTTAGAAAGCTTGTATTACTTACATCCGCAGCCTAAAAGTTTATGAATTGCTGTTTGGCAGGTGCTAACATATAAACTAATTTCAAAGGCAGAGGATGTAACTACAGTTTGATAAAGACAAACATGTACTGTCTTTGGAGTGACATGCACGGATGAATCATGCACCACAGAAGCAGAGAGTGTATTACGTAAGCAAATATGGTCAGTTTAGTCTTCATGTTGACTTGAGTATCTCATTGTGGACCCTTAAAATTAAGTACTCTACATGCACCTTGTAAATAAATACACCAAAATAGGTGCATTCTTTAAAGGACAGCAAACAATATTTAAAACAAAATGATTTCAAAAGTTTTAGTTAATTAACAGATGATCTGTCATTATTATAATGTGCACTTGCTAAAAGTTTTACTATTTTCAAGCACACCTAAGTGGCTTTTTACTTCATTAATATTATATTTTTTTGTTTTCTTGTCATCTTTGTTTTTTCTTTCTAATATACTGATTTGAATTAAGATTTGAACCTTTCTCATAAAGGTTTAAAAGGCATCTCTAAAATCATGAAGCTTCCAGCTTACAATTTTTTTAACAGTTGGAAACTACTGCAGTTTTACGGTAATTTCAACATTTTGTGAACCAATTTTGTTCCATGGCTCACACAGGCCAAGTACAGTATGTACTTACTCAATAAAGGATGCCATTCTGTACTTGCAGTGCTAAAAATTCACAGAAAAAGGGACGTTTTAACTTTTTTTTTTTTTTGTCAAATTTTGATCCTTTCTGAAACTCTCTACCATAGTTTCTCTTTAAAGCCCTGTGATTTAGAGGTTATACTACTGGAGCTAAAGATGTTTAATTGTTCCCATCATTGTTTCTTCTTCACAACTAAAACAATGATATGGTTATGTCAACCATCGCAATTTTTTTACATAGTATCAAGTATGAATGAGGAAAAACTGACTCAAACGTCAAATGTGGTAAGTGAGATTAATTCTTACGTCTTGAACATTATGGCTCATGAAGAGAGAATAAAAAAAGAGTAGGAAAAAAAGGAACAGAAATCCAAAGTATGAACAAGACACCATAGGTGGAAGTAAAAGAGAGAAGGTGATGAAAAGCATGGGCCAGCGAGCATGAGCAGCAGAGGAGGCAGTGCCTCTGAGCAACTGATGAAGGAGATGAGCTTGTGTCCCTTTGTGAGAACAACAGTTAAGGCCTGCTCCAATTGTCTTGGTCCTCTCAGATTTCCTTCCACTTCCTCTGACTCTATCCTCATCACAATCCTTCAAGATAATTCCCAAACCCGGCACAGAGAGTTCTCTCATGGTTGCAAATTCACACTGTGTGAAACTGAGCTAGAGAGGTCTCTGGGTGTATGAAATTTGCAAGGACATGTTAAAAAAAAAAAAAAGATAAGTCATGGGGGAGAAGATGACTGATGGTGTTTCGTGTTGGTGGTGGCTTTGGGTCAGAGACAGTGGGAGTTGAGCAAAAGGTCTGGAAACAAGCACAGATTCAAGACTTTTAAAGTCTTATCCACAAATT
>JAUMHE010000082.1:2114457-2126167 GCA_032359235.1 Enteromius mattozi
ATATATATATATATATATATATATATATAATACTTTACTTAAAGCCTTTATGTACAGTGCACTGAAGGGTTAAAAAAGGAATAATTCATTATAAGTGCGTTGTAATACTTTATGCCTTGTGAATAATTATAACCAAATTTAAAATGAGCAGTGTAACAATGAATTAATAATTATTATTATGTATTAACTCTGATTTAGTTTATTCAAGAGGATGCACAATTCATCATAAGGTGCATTACAAGGCATAATTAATGCATTAAAACTACTTTTATAATGCATTATACATAAAAAGGCTTGAAAAAGAAAAAAAACCCAGTAAAAATAGGGCACATTGTACTGTACTGTATTAATATGAAGGATTTTTACAATCAATGCATCAAAATAAGTGTAATTTGCTGTTCGCTTAAGTGTCATTTGATTTCAGTATTGTTAAATTTTCTGTACATTTTTCAAATATATACTGTTAAGCTTTGAAGTACACTGCACTTTCAGAAATAAAGGTACAAAAGCTGTCACTGCGGAGGTACCTTTTGGGTTAAAATTTGTACATTTTACGCACTAATATGTATCTTTATGGTACCAAAATTGACCCTTTAGGTACAAACATGTACCTTTTGAAAAGGTACCGCCCCAGTGACAGCTTTTGTACCTTTATTTCTGAAAGTGTACAAGTGCATAATTAAGCACACTTCTCATTTACTAGTATTACAGTAAAATATGTTCAAGTATCCAATCAAGACAAATCACTCCCACTCTTCTTATATATTGCAAACAACTAATTGAGAACGCTAAAAACAGGAAGATCGAAGCCTCTGAATGACTGTACTGTTGGCTAATAAATGAATGAAGTCACTTTTAGCATATAATAAAGATGTTTTCCACTGGTAATAATCGAGGCAGCTCACTTCACCATTGACATGTTAACCAACAGGACGAGGTGGATGGCGTTACGGCCTCCAGATCGTTTAAAGCATCCAGTGAAGCATGTAAGCTACATGATATGGCCAAGATGGTTCGCTTTTTATATGTAACCTCTTTATTTGTTGTGCTCTAAATCCCAGGTCTTTAAATGTCTAGACTTCACAGTGAGAGAGAGTCGAGAGCTCTGATGAGGGTCCACTTCTGAGAAACTCCTCGAACTTCAGACCTCGGGCTCTGGTCACACTGAATGACTTCCTAAATCTCGCTACTCCCAAACTAACAGAGCAAAGTAAACAAACGGAGCTCTTTCCTGATGATGAAAGGAGACTCACCGTGCACGTCGTGAAATGCGAGGCAGACTCTGAAAGTAGGATTTTTGCTGTTATTATTGTTAAAAAACAAACTGCTGGAGGCAACATTTGAATGTAATTTGCTGTTTCGAAGGAGTAACTATTAGTGGTAACGTCGTCAACAACACATGGCCCGCTGCGGACCACTATCCCAGTAAACATCTATCATTAACCAGATGGGTATTATTCATTTGTGATCTTTTGGTATTGTGTTGTGATGTTTCAAAGCCAGTCTTTCCATGGTGTAAGCTGTTGAATGATCCACAATTTAAACAAGACTTAAAAAGGGAAGTGGCCAAACCGCACCGAGGATTGGATTCAGTTTGTTTTCATTGTGTTAGTCCTTTCAATGAGCACATCCTTCTGGGACAAGAGTTGTGTGCATTTCATTACCTCATGAAAAAGAGATCGATCTTTCTGAAGCTGCACGGGGATATAACAAGTTGGAGTATGTGACTGGATACACCTATAATTCACAAAGGTTATGCTGTCAGACAGCACACCCTCTGTTTCCGACACACGTGTGAGTATTGAGGACGTGAATCGGAACAAATAATTTAGATGCATATTGGATTGATTCAATTTTGTTAACTCACTGATTTGGTATTTTGATGAGCTAGTGAGCCAAAGAACTGGTCAGTTTGTATATTGCATATGTTTTCTATGCTTTTTTGTTGTTGTTGTTTTAGTTACAGCATTTGTTTTTTAATAAATGTCCTTAAATGTAACTTTTAATAACAATTTTTCATACCTGAGGTTTGAATTTACATGCTTCTAGTGATCCATTTTATTTCACTTAAACTTTTAACAAAACGTTTTCATAGGCATCATGCTTTTTGCATTTTTTGCACTACACTTTTCAGACTAGATTGACAATCTCAGCAATCATAACATGCAATATTAGCTACAATCAATTATGAACAGCTCATTTTATAGTTCTTGTGTGTAATTTGATTGTCAGATTTGAGTCCAAACGCTGAGTAACCAGGGTCCTTATTTATAAAGCGTGCATACCCTCAGATTTGATCGTAGAGTGTGTGTACGCTTAAATCCACGCCAACGCTCATATTTATAAAAACGGTCTTTGACATGGAAAAGTGCTTAGTGTCACATCAAGGTCTGAGCGGAGGTACGCATTTTTATTGTCGGAGTATTGCAGGTTTTTGAACTAGAGCAACAACTAGTTAATAGTGAGAACTGTTACCATTGTTGTTATTATTTTTATTGCTGCTGTTATGCTACTTTCTCAAATACGTTATTCTGATTTGCCAATTATGCCATTGTGCATTTAAATATTTTTAGTACAATGACTGCCAAACTTTATAAACTCAGCAGCTGATTTCCTGTATAGCTGTGCTAGTTTAATGTCTCTTGAATCACTCTGATTAAATCTGCACTCTCTTTTTTCATGCTTAATGATATAATTCCAGTTCCAATCAATATTTCATCTCTGCTTAGTTTATTTATTTGGTAGGTAGCCGAGGTGATGTACAGTCAGATGGTCATTATCGCAAAATTAAAAACCCTTCAGGGTGTATTTTTCAACATGTAACCCTGATAGTCTCAAACATCAATCTGTTGAATTTAGGATAACATTACATCAGTCCCTATGAATAATTGAGCACAACAGTGAACGGTCACTTTATCAGTGGTCTCGGTTCAAGTATTTTCTCCATTCATTTTCTCCATAGGCATTTTACAAATTCTTCAAAGAGGAGTCACGAAGCAAAGCAACCAGCTGTGAGATGAATCACATTACAGAACATTTCAATCAAAACATTACAACATTTGAAGCAAAAAACATTACGTAATGTGAACCATCTCAGAAATATGTATACATGATCATTTGAAAAATCTAATTCTTTCTAAAGAAAATCAACAAATTTAACGCTCAATCCTCAGCTCTAAATACTGAGACACTGTAAGTTGTGCTTTCAGAGGCTTGTGCTTTCCAAAGACATCTAAAATAGCAATTTAGCTCCCTCCCCTGCCACAAAACACAACTCCCCAGCGTCATCTTATAATTACTAATGATTTGAGGGAAAATGCACTGTTTGTTCTTTCCAGGCCTCCATGAAACAAATAATTTTCCATGGTATACAGATCTTGCTACCTGCCGTGTCCCACAATGTGAAGCGATAAACCATACGCTCCATCCAGACGCACTGTAGACTCATGCACAAACATGTTCAAGCATTGAAAGCTAAGTTGGCAGCCCAATTTCTTGCATTTACTTTAACGTGGCACTTGACATTACAAAATGACCCTTCGTCCCTCAGCTGAACCCATTTTTATGTTATTTGGTGAATTAAAGGGGCAATTCTTCCTCTCTGTTTCTTTAAGATGTCTAAGCAGGCTTCTTCTAGAGCCTCTCTGAGTTTGCAAATCACCGTGTGAGGCCTGCAAGAGACAAGCGAGATTTCAGAAACTGTTGTGTGTTAGTGTAAGGTCCCAATTTTGAAGGGACATGGCAAAGAGTTGTAGGCCGTGAGGTCAAAGTGTAGAGAGAATGTTTGAATGATACACAGTTGATGATACCTAAACTTAACTAAAAATGTTTATGTTTTCTCTTTTTCATACACGTTCTACTTTTTTTAAGTTTACACTATAAAGCCATTTAAAAGTCCAACTTGCTTTTTTCAAATTGGTTCTTTTAAAGGGGTCATACTATGCGATTTCAAATTTTCCTTTCTCTTTAGAGTGTTACAAGCTCTTGGTGCATAAAGAAGATCTGTCATTTTTCAAAGGCTAAACATATTCTTTAAAAAAAGTTATGACTTGTTCACTCCTCGCTAAAACGGCTCATTTAAACATGCCACAGATTAGGGGACGATTTTTATAACACCACCCAAAGGTGGTGGAACTATTATTCTCGCTTGTAGTGTTGCTGCCGGTTGCTGGAGACGCTGTGTGTCATTGTGAAAGTGAAGCTTGTGCTTCCAAAAGAGGACACAACTAGAAATCAGTGGTCAAGTTGTATTCACAACACCGTTCCAGAACAGTTCAACAAAATATTAGAGTGTGTTCAGCACATTTATGGAGGATTGATTCCTGAACCTGACAGAGCAGCCTATTCTGGCTGTACAAGAGACTATAAAGCGAGGCGATGCCAGCTATGCAAGAACAGTCTGGCGCTTCTGACTCACAACCTTTTAGTAAGTTACGTTTTCTTATTAAAAGAACATTTTACTTTCTATTCAAACGTGAGTTTTGAGCAGTGAAGGGTAGTGCTTGTTGTTTGCATTACTCACGAATGCAATTTTGTTGTGCTTACGAGACGCGATGCGTAAAAAGACAGAACTAAGTCATGATAATCAGTAATTATGTCTCCACTGGGTGCAACGAATGCCTTGTTTGTAATGTGTTTCATTGTTTTGATGTCATAGTGCCGGGACGTGGCATCACGTTATGGTAAGGGGCAGAACATTTCCACCACATGCTTGCGGTATTCGGCCAATCACAGTGCACTAGATAGCTGGCCAATCAGAGCACACCTCGATTTTTTAGAATGATGAGCTTTGTACAAATCGAACCATTTCAGGAGGCATGACTTAGAGGAGAAACACTAATGTACATTATGTGAAAAAAAATACATTTTTTCTTTTTGCACCTTAAACAGCAAAAACACTTTGCATTACACCAAATACATGCATTACACCCCTTTAAGGAGTTTCAATGGACTGGTGACAGCAATAACAACAATAGCAATCATCATCATAATAATAATAGTAGTATTTTAGTTCAAGAAGCAGTTCTTTTGCTTACTAGCAGGCATATCAGCATACTGACTGTTTATTAGCCTTAAAGCACATATTAGTGCCTTATTCTGTATTACCATATTTTATATAACTTAATCCGTAATTTCCCACTGCATGATGTATGGACAAGAGGGAGGAAGGATGACTCTGGCCATTTCTTTATATCGTATTCTCCCACACAGCACAGGATGTATAAAAGTGGATATAGATGCTGGTTCCTGGAATCACTGGCCAGAGCAAAACCAGATCTGACAGGTGAAAAACCAGAGGAAGGTTTGCAAACTCACAGACACCTACACAGACATACAGACCATACAAACACATACACATACACAACAGAGATAGGGGAGTGAGAGAGCTACAAGCTCTTCCAGTTGAAAACTTTATAAGATGAGCGTCTTATCAAAGATGAAAGCCTAGGGGTTGTGACGCACATGAGCAAAACAAAGCCAAACGCAATTGGATGGAATTGAACAATGAAATCTAGTTACAAGTCAATTACACCTGTTCCCGGGTGAGGATATCTACGAATAACGGCAAGGAAGCACTTTCATCTTAGGACGCATTTCCTTGGCAATAAATATATATATTTTTTTGCTTTCAATGACACTTATGAACCATTTGATGCTCATTATTACATGAAAACATCACCTACATAAAATAAATTGTCTTCATATGATGCTCACTTTAAGTACGCCTAAGTTCTGCTCTTTGATGACTCATTTTGTGCGTTTGATATACACTTTTTATGTTTTGTATTTTTGGAACACAACCGCAGAGGTGTAGCATGTCAACAAGCACCATATTTTTCACTATCTAGTATTTCCTGTACTTTCCTCCTGAAGACTGCAGTCTTCTTGTTGATGAATGGTGAACATGGCAGCCATGATCTCCCTCAGGTCCTGTTTGGCCATGGAGTAAAAGCAGGTGCTGATATTTTGACTGTCTCCATGTCTCTGTTTCGAAGAACTCTGACGTGAAGATACAGAACGTCTGGAAGCTTTACGTCGACAGTTGGGCAACACCGCTGCCATAAAACACGTTTTGCAAATCTTGAGCGACAGGGTTTGGGGTCAGAGAAGGGAACTGCAGACTCTGTATTCTTGTTTATTGGTATTTGGGTGTGTGGTCTCCACTTGTGTGCAATAGCTTACGAATAGCCTCAAAGCCCATATAATATTTATTTATAAGCAATAACACTTTCTGCACATTCGCTTCTCTGCAAACCCATTGAGCAATCCAGTTGCCGACTTGTAATGAAATGCATTATTAAAAAATAATGATTTTACTTACAAATATACTGTAGGCAAGAGAGAGGCAAAGAAAAATGGTTCTATTAATTAAAAATGACAAGATGATGATGAAGTGTGTGCATCAAATTTAGCTTCTCGGAAGCTCTTCACATCTGTATTGCCGCTATTTTCGGTTTGAGAGGTCAAAAGGGTGCGAATCTTTCAGCTTAATGTTTCACAGTCCCCCCTTAGCCCACTTTTATCACTAGGGGAAAATGAACAACTTGCTTTTCTGGCTTTCCTCATTTCTTTATGCCATCTACCATCGGCGAGATCAAGGAGTTCTTTTTATCTACCTTTCACACTCGCTCGTACATTTTACACTTCGTATAACCTCGCAGTATCACCTCCTCCTCTTTGCTCTGTCAGTTTGTTTGGGCTTTGTGTACATGTGAGGATGCACCTATCTAGAAAGATCTTCAATGTGCACGCATGCGTGTATGCGCTGTGTGCATCCGTGCCAGTATCAATGTATACCGGCCAATGAACCCATTCACCCTGCTCTGTCTTGCTTGCACTATAATGGTTACGCTGACAGGAAGCATAACTCATTCTATTCTCTTCTATTGTATAGCCAGCGGTGTGAAAGCTCTTCCATGACAGCCGTTATCCTGCTAATTAGCTAATTAGACAAGTCGCATAGTTTGGCCACACTGATTTGAATTATTTCCATAGGGCTGCAACAAAGGCCATGCACAGAACGTGCTCTGGCTGTAAATTATCTAGCAGAGCTGAGCTGTAAGGCTTGTGTGTGTGTGGACAGAGTGGCAGATAAGTGTACAGTTGGTGTGTAATGAGGTAGGCTAAGAGAGCACGGCAGCGTCACAGCTAAATGGGTCTCATTCATAACACACACATATATGGATGTGGCCATGCCTAATTAATCCCTATGCCAAACAGTGACTTGGCGCCACTCAACCTTGACCAGCAAGGGCCATGAACCATTTATCATGGGGCCACTGATTGACTTCAGTGGAAGTGAATAAGGCTCATAGTGTTTCATTTTAGACAGATTGGGCAAAGAGAAAGCTTTTGAATCTCATGTACTGACAGTCTGACTGTCCAATCTGCATTAGGGATTCACTCCTTAGCTATAAAGAGAGTGCATGATATCAGTACAAATGACTTTGGATTTCTTCCATGCTTATGGAAACTCATTGTGATAAAAGCACAGTTTTCCTGGCTACTTTGTTCCTCAGTGTGAACTTTGGCAACCTGGTGTCTTGCATGCTTGGTGAACCTCTGGCAAATAGAAAAAGTCATAAAGAACAAACAGTGATATCTCTCTTACCTAAAAATATTAGTTAGAAAATATTAGTGTTTATCCAATGCAACTTCCAATGGGGTAATCCCTTTGGAGCAACCTGGGGTTAAGTGCTTTGCTCAAAGGTCCAGCGGTGATAGCTCATGGCTTGGTTTTTTGTGGAAAAAACCTCCCAATTACCGACTTTGAGTCAAGCCACCAGAACAACGTAGTACCCCCATTTAGCATTGCATTCTCAGAAAATGTAAGTAATTAAACAAATGTAAATCCCTCTTCAGCACATGCCAAATATATCAGGAGATGCATCTCCCTGTTTGACACTAAGCTCGACTTGGACAGGTCTGGAAGCCTTTGCCAAGTGCCAAATTGACAAGTGGCCCATCTGAGGTGCACATAATCGGCCCTTGCTGTGCCGAGGAGCCACACGAGAAGGAAGTTGATTTTACCACACACAGGAAACCATGTCAATAAAGTGTCACTGCTTAGAAAGATGGAGGTATGAACGGTGTTTCTAGAGATTCTACTCTGACTGGAACAACAAGGTGAGTTGTTGTTCAGATCTTTATTCAAGATATCAAAATCCAATCTGAAAAAGTGACCATGAGAGATTAGTACTGATTGAAAAACATTCTGGTGTTTGTCAGTACTCTGAAAAATAAGTTCAACAACCCCTCTCCATAAATATATCATGCTTTGACATTTGATGTTTTCGTAGAACAGTATATTTTATTGCAGTAGCTACTTGTGAGTTATCACTCAAGTATTTGGGGAAAACAAAATGGAGACAAATGTGAACCTCTAGGAAAAACCGCTACAAGGACAGTCTGAATCAAAGGTGCAAAGGTAAAAATGCAGAGATCCAGGAGATAGGTTCCATTCTTTGTACCAGAAGTAATAAAATTGCTCATAGGAAGTGTCAGTGTCTGACAGAATCACTTAGGCCCCTGCTGCCTTTTCCTCTGTTACTGTGCTCAGGGGGTGTCTGGTATACTTCCCATCTGGTCTTCCCTCTCTGATTGGAAAAACACACGCTCCCTTTGTGTTTTGCAGTTGTGTCAAAGGAAGCCCTACTCATTAGCTCCAGTGGACGTTCAGGTATCAACTTTCAATCTTTCTTCTCTGACTTCATATGACCAGCTAATTCAGACTTACCCTTCAGTTCCTGCTCTGGGTGTGACCTCAAGAGTTCAGCAATCACCTCACCGGCCGCAAATTGGTTTTACAGTTTGACCCCAGGAGCAAACCAGACAAGGACTCAATTACTGTATCTTGGCGCCCTCCAATAGTTTGTGAACACAGTAGATGAATATTTGAATGGCTGCTGTTTTTACACGCACTGAAGTGAGTGAGAAGTGTCAGCATGTGCGGCAGAGGGACCTGGGACCACTGACTATGATGTAACAAGGGGAGCGCTGCATTCTCTGGCCCAAGCAACAGGCCAAAGCAGCTGGACTGGGTGTTTAGACTGCAGCCTCTCCTCCTCCAAGAACAATTTCCCACTCCGGTTCCACCCCTCATTTCCCACAGCTCCCAGTAAACAGAACACACCCATGGCAGGACTTCAGACACGGCGAACAGACAGTCGAACTTCCAGTCCTGGCTCACAAACACGTATATACACACACACACGTGTGTGTGTGGGAGTGAGAGAATGGACGGTCATAGCTGCAGTGTGAGGTCTGCTCAGACACGGATTGTGGCAGTAAAACAGTCTATCTCTCCGCAGCAAATGTAGAGGCGAAGCAGAAAGGAGCAAGTTCTAGGCCGCTAGGCAATTTATCTTTCTCTAAAGCTACAGCACTTTTAAACTAATGTAAGCACGGGATATCTTCTCCATTAGTAGGGACAGTAGAGAATTTACAATGTTTACAGAACACGCTGGAGGAATTTTTATGGAGCCACCTTCAGAGACAACCTTTGGGAGACGGTGAGAGATGAGAAAGGTGCAGAATTTGTTCAATAGCACTTTTCCCGACACCACATGAAAGACTTCAACGCTTTCCGTTGTCCCATCCAAATTACCCCTAAACCCAAACCATTGTGCAGCATTTGCAGTGAAGCATGTCGTAACCCACCACGTGATTAAGTCCTACCTCAAAGTCGACAGGTAAATGAACTACTGATGAACTAAGCCACACACTCCCTCTAAGAGGAACATCACACATGGACTAAGTCACGTCAGTCATGTAGACCACCCGGCTGAAGCAGTCGTCGTCTAAATGAATGATGACAAGCACAGGTAATTGGACATGTGTGGACTAAGTTAAGTGTCTCATCCAGGGGCCCACGTAGTGATGGATAGGAGAGGGTCTAAGGAACATGGCAGACAATGTTTGGGGCTGTGGATTTGAACTCCCTAAAACAATCTGTCATTCCCGCCCAGCCCCAGAGCCCAGAGCTGAACTCCCAGATTGCTGGAGGTGCAGCCCAACATGTACAAACATTTTTGGATAAAGAGAAGTGATGAATTACTCTGGACATGTTCCATGTCGTCCGTCCCTTCAAAATGTATATAAAATAAACACTCTGTTTTATTTTTAGATGGTATTTAAGAGATACACACTGCATATAAACAAACACTTTGGCAAAAGTAGAGAGCTGAAAGAACATGACATGTTGAAAAAATTTAAGAATATTTAATAGGTTTGTGTGTTCTCTGGGAATCAAACCAATGACCTTGGCACTGCCACGAACTGAGCTCCACAAACATCCTGACTTATTTGCATATAATGAAAGGTGGATTGTATATACTGCAAGTAACATTATATTCAAATGGGCCTGTTCACATATAAAAGAGGAAGGAAACGTTTCCTGGCTTGAACTCTCCAAATGCTTTGAATTTGCTTCCTACATCTACGGTTACATATCGGAAAAGGTCTTGGAGGTGTTGGCAAGGAAGGGTTAAGCATTACTAAAGTTTGTCTGCGAGATGAATTCCTCTTTTGAGGACACGGAGCCATTTAGCAATCAGACAAGAGCCCAAGGGAGCACCTGTGTACAATTCCATTCTGAAATAACATTGATTCAGTCATATCCACTTTCTCCATGTGTGACAACACTGTGGCATTGGATGATCAAGTACAGCTGGAAAAATGTACAAGGAGTCTGTTTTTCTTCCACTCTTTTATGTATATGCAAGACTTGTGACCAGATGTTCATGCCAGGGTCTTACAGAGGATCTGTGTGCGGTGGAGTTTGGGGCGTATGTTTGGCGTGCCATGCGTTATGCTGTTGACGCTGGGGAAAAGCAAAAGGGTACAATTTTCTGAGTAATAAACATGGGAAAGGCAGCGGACTTAAGTGTCAATTAAATTCTATACCATGAATGTGATTTTACTGTGATCTTTCACATTTCAATGTAAGTCAGCTTGAGTCCGCTAAACATGGGGAGTTTAATGTCCTTGGGAGCCTGAACTGTGTAAAAACTTGCTTTCATATACTGAGATCAGTGCTGATGTGCAAACAGAAGTGGGTTTTATTCAACCAGACCGATGTCAACACTCTCATGGGTTTTCTGTTATGGGAGAGAAGCGTGCAAGGAAAATTTCCAAAACAAAAGTTTAACGTTTTCTGCAGTGTCTTACAACATTACTCATATTCTTGTATCAGCTTTACTTAGAAATGCTAAGTAATTGCACTTAGCTACAACAGAGTGCTGGGTATAGATTACTTACCAAGTATAGTCAGTAAATCAGTACAAGTTATGTGATTAAAATTGAAGTCAGCAGTGTAATAGGATTACTAATTTCATTATTTCAGGTCATGTATTCTGACTACCTTTGGATTACTTTTAGATTATTATATTTTTAATAAAAAAACAAACCAACAAAAAACATTTAAACTCTATGTGCATTAAACATTACATTATTGCAGGGTTTTGCAAAAGGGTTTGTGTAAAATGATATGACCTGTTAACATATTAATGTGTTGTTAAATGCTTAAAATATTAACTTTAAATCTCAAGGAGACTTGTAATTCATAAAAATTAACCAACATTTTATTATGAGCATTAGGCCTGCAAGATGTAATATATTGTAATCCAATGCAAAGTAAATTTGCCCGAGTAAATTTTACTCAAATTGAAGAAAATTTTACTCTACAAAATATAACATTTGGTCCCTCTCT
>JAUMHE010000082.1:2129121-2143982 GCA_032359235.1 Enteromius mattozi
GCGATTAAAATGCGTTAAAAAAAATTAACGCGTTATTTTTGTGTAATTAATTAATCTAAATTAACGCGTTAAAGTCCACATATATATATATATATGTGTGTGTGTGTGTTTATAGTTTTTTTAATTTTTAGTGTTATTTTATAAACGCATGAACACACACAAAAAAAAAAATAAAAAAAAATCTGGCATCTTTGGTCTACAGGACGGACTTTCCTGAATATCTTGCACCGTGTGTGTTTGTGTGTGTGAGAGAGAGAGAGAGAGATTGTCATCAGCACTTCAGTGCAGACCGGACCACAGCTATTTCCTCTCAGCACTCCCACACTGTTCATTTGAAATCACACACACCCCCACCACACACTCAAGGTTACTTACACTCTCACGTTTGCTTTCTCTCATAAGACTAAAGGCTGTGGGAATCCTAAATCATTAGATATTTAAAAAAATATATATATTGTACTGATTTTGTCTTCTTCAATTTTGCTTTAATATTGGGACCACTCTGTTGAGTCTCAATGGGGTTGAGAGAGGCAGGCTCACGCAGGGGATTGTGGGTGGACAGCGGACTGGACATAAGAGCATCCTAAAAATGTGTGCAAATGGTAAACTCTCTGTGAGATAAAAGCGAAGTGAATACAGACTTGATTTAACTGGTGATGAACCGGCTGAATCAATCCCATTGATCTAGGCACCACAAATTCAGTGCTAATCCCAACTCCACAAAGGGACACTGTCCAACCTGGTACCTCCGAAACCAAGCAACGTCCAAGAAGTTCACGCCTGCTCTGGCTGTTTTGCAGATGGTTTTCCAATCCTTATCTTAAGTTTCTTTGTCTTTTGTACTTTTCCCATCTCTAAAACCGCAGGTTCACTCTAGGTCTGCTTAGTTCATTTTGGCGCTCGCCGGTTACTCCAGAAACCATCCGCTGGCATAGCAACGGCCTACACATGCAAAACTGGAAGTGACGGCGGCATGGGTCACCTCCCATTGGCCGAGGACTGAGAGGTGCAGCGTGGGATGCAGGGAGGGGGCTAATGTCATGTGCAGCTGGTCGGGCTGGATAACCCGTTTCCTTCTCCGAACGTGTCAGCGGAACACAAACTGAAAACAGGAAAGCACTTCCCAGCGCTCTCCCCGGACTTCATATCCGGGCATCCTGAGATTCGACGCGCAGAAGAAGTGCGGAGCGACGTCAAACATAAACAAACAATGGTTTCGTGGCGATAGGAGAGGAGATTGAGTTTGGTTATCGTAACCTTCACACCTTCACCCGCCTTCATTGCGAGTAATTGGCTTCTTTGCATTGTTAGACTTCTGACAGTCAGACTTGTTCGGTTTTTGCAGCGCTCTCCGGGGACGCCCCTGACCTTTGCCAAGTTCTGACCTTTACAGTTACCGATGCTCTCCGTGGCTGTCATTAAGACGGCCAACTTAAGCTGGAAAGTCTTCCCCAGCGAAGCCTTGGAGAGCTGACATCTGTTTCTTCATAGACATTCTGGGATTTGATCACACCATTATTATGTCAGCAAAAGGTTATTGGTTTGAGTCTTAATTGTCCGTTCTAACTAAATGGAAGGACCTTAGGGCTGAGTATGCGACCTTGTGCAGATTATGATTTGAGCATTATTTCATCCAAGGGACTTATTTAAAAAAGTCTCCGGTGAAATGAACTGGAACAGTATAAACAGATGACTCATTCAGGAAAACTCTCTTTAACTCTGCACTGAGCTGGGCAGATTTCTCACAATGTCGTCAGAATGAGGCTCAGGACCTCAATGCTTTCCAAACCTGAGAGAAAAGAATCCATCAAAACACATTCCCTGCACCTGAAAATGCATACCTGTCTTTTGCATTTAATAGGCAAACGGTTCCAGGTAACGTACTTCATCTGTGGAGATTTGGAAGTGTGCAACTGTCCCAAAATCTTGTGGGAGCCATTAGATTCTTAAAGCTCGAAAAAGAAGGGCAAACTCTCACATGATATTAGATATTGTCCTGAGCTGATCTCAGGGATTGGGAACAGGCCGATTAGGCTTCTTTTTTTTTAACTGATCAGTATCTGGTCTCCTTATTTTCCATCAGCTGTCACACTGGTGTCACGCAGTTTGTCAGGCGGCATTAAAAGGAAATATAGATGCTCAAATGTCCATGCATAATGCACAAGAACCAATAGTCCTGTCCTAAATAGCACACTTCATGTGCTCTTGCGATCTTGCAGACCGCCGCACGTCCATGTCGGTTAGGTCCATGAGACTGTAGCTCATTTCTGCAAGTCTGCATAGGTGTAGGTTGCTATTTGGCACTGTGAGGTCTGTTCAATGTATTTGATGGACACTGTAGTAATGAATAACTCATATGTTTACCATTTGCTTCTGCCGAACACTGCCGTCAGACTAAGACATTGCTGTCATATGGATTGCGTGAGTGGCATTCACGAACCTTATGCTTTCTAACCTTATCTCCACATTTCCCCTTTACGTTGCAATTATTCTGCTTATTGTACATCTAAATCCAGAAGAACTGTGGTAACGTCTCCAAGATGAAGAAAAAAACCTACCTGGAAAACTATGGGCAAGTGTACCTCAGAACAGAAGCTTTTTTACCAAAAGCTGTAATACCAAATATTTATTTAAGTGGACAAAATGAGTGGAGAAGTTAGGGTTAAAAATAAAGCATATATACAGCTGACTTGTTTAAACTGAGATCAATTTCATGCATTTAGAAAACAGAATGTTCATTTCATGCCGACTATATTGCTTAACAATGAAAAGCTCTCGTGCCTTGCTCTCTGCATTCTCTCACGTTGTTTTGTCATGAGTCAGTGTCCCAAGCTGGAGGAAATCGGACATGAAAGATTTGGCAGTTACACATCAGAAACGGTGCTTATTCCGCTGCACGGCTAAACAGTCCCACCATGCATTAGTGCAGAGCCAAAAGCCTTGAGAAGACAGTGAAGTGACCTTGTGCCTTCAACTCGCACCTGCGACGGCTCACAGTGCACAGTGACGGGAATAAGATACTCAGCGGAAGATAACAGCACTTCTGGACCATTTCAGATCTAACGAGGCTCAGATAAGACACATTGAAATTTCATTGAAAATAAACTCTCAGTATATGATGAATTACAGAGATTAACCTTTTGACCCTTGCTGTGCTGTTAGCCTCTGATTTGAATGTTAATAAGGATGCATGTCAGTCATATTTATTATGAAATGTACAATTTGGGCCATTCTACAAAATGGATGTCATTTGTGCATTGCATACATACATCTGTTGCAAAAACTGAATGGTACCGTTTCATACAATCATCTCAATTTTTATTTATTTATATTTTAATTAAAGTTAAAGTTTAAAGTTTTAATATTGCTCAAATTTATTAGAGCTTATTTTTATATTGCTTGTATCAAGTGGTTGAAATGGCTGCCTATCAATTATTACAAAAAAAACAAACAAAAATAAAAACAAATAAAACATACTAAATAAAACAAAATTGAAAATGTTTGCTAAACAAAGTGCATAACATTTTTTGCACAACTGAGATTTTTGCATTGTGTTATTTTGTTATTTTACAAAAACTTACCATGATATATGCTTACAACTGTTTAGTAATATTACTATGATTATTATAATATTTTATTATTATTATATATTTAGTATTATGGTACAGCTGAGAATTTACAGAGTCCCTGAAGGGACATGTTGGTGGAAAGAATTTGGGGTGGGAAGAAAAATTATTTTCAGAAACTTTTGCATTCTCTCAAAAAGACATTTGCATTCCTTCACAAAACCAGCTGAGTTCGGACAAACACTTCCTGTTTACTTTACAGCTTGCAGTGGTTCATACAGATCCGTACCTTCACAATTTGTGTCCAAATATCAGTCAAATATCTTTGTGAGAGAAAGTTTCTCGAGACAATGCAAAATGTACAAATAGTTTTTTCTCTCCAATTTTTTTTCACACCACCATGTCCCTTTAAGGGCTCCGTAAGAATTGGACGGTCTTGACATCAAAATGATATCACAATGCAAAAAGTATCTGATAACAGGTTTCATTTTAAATAAAACATAATATTGCACAATTTGTTTTACTTCTAAATCTGGATGTGAAAATTTTTGTGCACATTCTTATGTGTGACTGTGTTATTACATCATTATTTTTACATGCACAGTTTCCTCAGAAGTTTAATCACAACATTATCACCACTGTGCTAAGAAGGAAAGCGGCATTTTTTCTTTCCCGTCTGCTGGCCAATCTTTGCAGAACTGTTGTCCCAGCTGATGAGATGTCTTTCACTACACCTTGTTCTGAGTGACGGTCCGAGAGGCTAGCAGCTGGTTTATGGCATCTTCGCTGTAGCCCAGCGTGTCTCTGAGAACCTGGACCGTGTGCTGGCCAATCACAGGCGGTGGCATCGGATCGCTGGACTTAAAACTACTGAAGCGCACAGCAGGACCTGCGTGGAATCAATCAAATAAGTCAAATAATTTTTATTTTATATTATGTGTGCTTAAAATGTTGCTGTTGTCTGATAGAGCGCAGGTCCTCGGGTAAACTTCAATTCTGAATCAAAGAGCCAAAAGTGAAATAAATACTCACCCAAACAACAAACATACATGATAACCAATGGGAAAACCTTAGTATAGCTAGTATATATGTGCAAAAAACAAAGAATTAAATCATGTCACCTATGCCAAAGGTTCTCAAACTTTCTGATGCCAAAAAAATTTAATATTATTGTAAGAATGGAAGACATTTTTTTATTATTGTTTTTATACCTCTCTCCTTTGTGTATGGATGGGGTGGTAATATCGGGAAAGTAACCCCTACTATAAAAATAACTGTATAAGAAGGATGTAAGAAATATACTGTATGTAATGCCCTGTTCAATTCTGTTCTTCTTATCTTCTTTTCTTTTTCCCTTTTTTCTCTGTGTTTGTTGTATTTCTGAGTTTTGTTATAAAAAACATGTTATAAAAGAAAAAAAAAAAATGAAAGAAAAAAAAAAACAAATAAATAAAACGTACATTGCTCACCAAACTGCAAAATATAAGAGAGAACAAGAAAATCATAAAACGTAAGAAAAAAAAAGAAAGAAAAAGAACAGAATGGAAAACATACACACTCAATACAGACTTATGTTCACCAATTAGATCAAATAAACATCAAACACATAACTTGTTACCTTTAATCAGATTACCTTTTTAAATTAGCTAAGTGAAGCATTTTAAAGCATTTACAGCATTTTCATTTTTGAATTATTATTATATTTGCTACAAAACTGTATGAAGATTGAATAAATAATTTGCAATTAATCTCCCCAATCTTCTTTTAAAACATGGAAAATAAAATTTATTTTAAATCATATTAAAATACTTTAAAATTTCATAGTATGTGTTTAATTTGCTCAGTTTATTTAAATATTTAAATATTTAATTTATGTAAATAATATATGTAATAGCCCATTTATACATTTAGATAAATAATAAGACCCCAGATGAAAACCTCTGATCTATGCCACTATAGGTGAAAATAATAAATAATACCTACAATAAGTCACTAAACAGAGATTAAACATGGCAGAACGAACCTAATTTAGGTTGAACAGTATGGTGGTCAAAGTACAAAACATTCACAATGAACTTTAAACAAAGAGTGTAGGAGGGGCATTAGAAGGAATGGCTACTTCCGGTTACAATTACTCATACGTCAAACCTGCAGGAAAGTCCATACAGTAACCAATTTACAAGCTTGGATTATAAACACAGCCTGCGTTTTCCAAATGTGGCATTTACAGAAAGATGATGTCAAAATGGATGAGTAGGTCATCTGGGTGAGTCACTTCCTGAAAACTCAGATATTGCTGTCATTAGGTGGTATTAGCATATGCTTCCCTTTTCGTACTTCTTGCTTCCGCAAATGTTAATTTTACAGAAACGGATTGTTTGTCCTCCCCCACAATTCTACGATTTAACCGACTCTTGTTCCACAAAAGAAGGAAAGAGACAATTGCCTTTCGTGAATTGTTTTACGCAATAAGGGACACACACCTACATACTTCGCACATTTCGTCCTTATTGCTCTGAATGAGTGCCGTCTCCTACGCAGCTACAGGTCACATTCCCGGAGCCAAACGCATCCCATAAATGTGTCATGATTGCTTAACCTCCCAACATCCAGCGCTATTTCAAATGTTTTCAGGGGCCTCGCGCGAAAGACGTGTGGTTTTCAAAACAGAGATGGTGCGTGTCGACCAGAGGCGAGGCCTGTCGTTGGTTATTAATAGCACTTCGGAAAGTCTCATTCTTCAAACGGACTGAAACAAGACATGCAACAGATCACAGGCTGGAAGGGTAACGTGGGCTACAGAAGCCCAAGCGACGGCGCAAAAACACTTACTTTCTATTTAGATTCAGGCTATAGAGTACATAAACCCTTCCATATGTTCTCTTCAATTCAGCGTGCTTCTGATGTGACAAAGATGAGCATGGAGTCATAAAACAGTCATTGCTGGAGTGTCAGCCCTAGATATAGTGAGCCGACTATGTATATGCATGACAATATAAATGGATCACTGCAAACATGATGCATGAACAAATTGCTTTTCAAAGTCAGTTTGAGTTTTGGTCAACTGGTGTTGACTTTTAGTGGAAGTATTAAGTCAGTTCTCCTCACGCTTACAGAGATGTCTCAGCTGAGTAACTACCAAGTGTCCAAATATTTTTGTCTTCGTTTTCAACAGTATATCTGCTGCTGTACAATTCAAAACTCAACTAACGTCTTTGTGTAACTTTTGCTTGAAAAGTGTGCTTCTGCTCATTTTTTAATCCCCAGATGTGTTATATTAATACTACAAGGTGTCCATAAACATAACGGGCAACTTTTTATTGTTTTCAAGGGGGGCATAAAAATGAAAATGTACTCACCTATTAGAACAGATTTGGAGATATTTAGCATAACATTCCTTGCTCACCATTGGATCATTTGGAGTGAATGGGTGCCGTCAGAATGAGAGTTTAAATGGCTGATAAAAACATTAAAAACTTTTAAAATAAACACTGCTTCTGGCTAAAAATGCATTTACCAGTAAAAAGGTTCTGCATTATCTGAATCAGGAGAGAAATATGCACAGATCAAACACTGTTTACAAGCCAAAATAGCTCTAAAAAGATATGTGGGTGGATTTTGATGTGACAGGACAACAGGAGATGGACATTTGCACTGAAGAAAGCATTATAATGGACTGGTTTGAAGTTAAAAACATCTCAATGATGGACTTTCATTGTGACGGCACCCATTCACTGCAGAGGATCCATTGGTGAGAAAGTTATGTAATAATACATTTGCCCAAATCTGCTCCCATGAAGAAACAAACTCATCTACATACTGAATAACCTTAGGGTGAGGGTATTTTAAGATCATAATGCAATCTAAACGAGATAACGGTTTCTCAAGAGAAAAATCTATGGAGGAAAAACGTCTCAATTTGTTCTCATCTTATTCCTGTCTGATGCTACAGATCGAGATCTAATTTGCCGCCTTCCGTCGGGTCACGTACATGATGATTCACAAAATGATCGCGAAACGAACTATGAAGACTTTTTTACATTAATTAAGATAACAGATTCCAGACAGACGCAGAGAAAACTCCACACAGGAAATGCGGCAACATGAAGATGAGAGTCAAATGGCCATTTAAATAAAAGAAACATCCAGAAAAGGAGGGAACAACAGATCTCAAACATGATTGTGTGCGTGTGTGTGGTTTCGCAGCCTCAGCAGTTAGAAGCAATGCCTTAACCACATCCTCTATCTCCCCCTCCCTCGCTTCTGATCGACTGGCCGCAGGCTCATAATTGCCTCTTGCTCCCACATCTGCTTCTCCTCAGCTGTTATCGTGGAGAACGCTCTTCTCCTCCGCAGACACGGTCCAAGGTTTTCCTCTCGCTCTACCGCAACAAAGCCCGCTGTGTTCTCTCCTCTCGTTCTCGCTCTGCACCGCACTCTTCAGAAGTCTGACCGGATGACTAGACGCAAGACGCTGCACCTAAACTTACTGAAACAGGGTCAAAAAATAATCACCCACACCTCAATTACAGGGACGTCGCAGGAAACGGAGAATCTGGGCTCCTCGGACAAGCTCTTTAATCTAATGATCTGTTCAGCATTAAACTACACTAGATTCGTGTAATCAAGTTGTTAATTTAAATGAAACCTTGTTATAAAGTGGCACCAGTGGAAATGTACCGTGTGCAAAATCCTCTGCAAAAATTCCCTTTTAAATCATGAGCGTGAATTCAAATTGAAGTTAGAAAAGAGGGACAAATGCAATGCAGGTGATGCACTGTGGGAAATAAAGTCTTCTATTTATGATGGTAAATACATTAAGAATGTTACAAAAGATTTGTGTTCAAATAAGCTCTGATCATTTGAATCTTTTTTTCAAACACGATAATAATCAGAAATGTTTCTTGAGCAGCCAATCAGCATATCAGAAGGATTTCTGAAGGATCGTGTGACACTCAGCTCAAGACTGGAGTGATGATATACAGTATGTATATTTTCATCACAGAAATAAATTAAACATATTTAACATATATTGAAATAGAAAACTTATTTTCAATTGTAATTTTCCATTATATACAGTTTTGATCAAATAAATGTAACCCTGGTAAGCAAAAGTACAAATCTAACTTGTCTTGAACGGTAATTTACTGGCTTTGACAAATAAACAGTAAAACAAAACTCTGAAAATCCTACATTAAAAAGCCAGATTTATATTAAAAGATCCAAATTCAAATCAGGAACCGATTTAGAATCCATTTTGACAGAAACAATGATACAATTCTTTATTATTGAATCACTTATTCTTAATCTGTGAAGCACACAGACATCACAAACATAACTAGACAAAAGAGTTTGTCAAGACAAACATTAGGTTGGCTTGAAAAAGCCTAAATTTCTAAATTTAAAGCATATTTCTAACCTGATTAGCATATTACTAGCGTATCACTAACATGTTTAGCAAGTGATTAGCATGTTTGTAAGATTACTAGCAGGGTGTTGCTAGGTGGTTGCTAAGGTACCCGGGGGTTGCTAGGGTGTTGATATGTGGTTGCTAGGGTACCCAGGGTGGTTGCTAAGGTGTTGCTATGGTACTTGGAGTGGTTACTAGGTTAGTTTGTATAGTTGCTAGAGTGTTGCTATGAAGATTAGATAGATAGATAGATAGATAGAAATAGCACATAGAAGTTTTGAGAGTCTTGGCTCATCTGAACATTCCGTGAATTCCGTGGTTCTAGCTTGAAAGGTCTAGGAGGAGATCCAGTGCAAATTTGGGCTTAATTTTAATATTTGGCCTAAACTTTTATAATAATAATAATAATAATAATAAGTTTAGATAGAATATCAGTAGGCTATTTCAAACCAACTTAATGACATACATTTGTACTGGAAAAGCTTGAAATAAGTTGCTGTGCATCAGTGCAGCGCTTTGGTGAGATGTTAGTCAGCTCCGATTCTCTCGCAGTCTCTCTGGGAGACGGGATTGAAAGATTACGGTAAACCACACTGACATGCTAAATATACAATTGTGCTGCTGATCTAAATTGCTCCTGACATTTTCCGAGCGATATGCATGCATGCATCATGCAGGCCTCTGATTGCATGTAAATATCATCATCCAACCATAAAGCGCACTTTCCTTCCTGATGAACTTTGTTTTCCGGTATTTCCATGAAGATTCCCCCACGCTAGTGGAAAACACTGAGTCAAACTTATTTCCGTTGAGTAAATATCAGCGACAATATGTTGTCGCGGTCACCTCATTTCCATTCCCTTGCAGATAACAGTTTCCTTGCTTCAAGAAAGACAACCTGTTAAAACCAGATAGTTCTGTCCGGTTCAGATCAGTTACAGTAATCTATATCTGATCTACGCCACTTTATCTGACATATATACGGAAATGTATGACACAGATAGTTCCGGCTGCGAAATCTGAGTCACATTTGAAGTCGACATGCACACGCCTGTGACCAAACACATCAAATGAATTCTAAATAAATGTGGCAAGTTGCTTAGCGACGGTAAACAGCCTACAGATAGGCTAATGAACTTGGTGGGCAAAATGTTTATTAGTTTAGCTTTAACGTTAGTGTCCACCTTATCTTTGTCATTTCAACAAATGCTTTATAAAAAATGTTAAAACATGCTTTTATAATGTAATGGTAAAGGTGTATACATATACGTATGTAAAAAGTGTAGTTTTAACTATAAAATCTTGTAAAAACACACAATTACAGTCAAAAATGGTAAAATGATATTTACAGAAAGTACTTTGCTTAAATAATCACGTTTTTAACAGGTTTTTGTAATCAGTCATGTACATTTAGGCTTTATGTTACATATTCTGTTGTTAAATGAATGTTTATTGCATTATTATTTTGTGCGTTGTTGAATTTACTGGTTCACAATCACAGCTGCCAAAATGTTTTTGTAAAAACTACATATTTTCTTTTCTTTTTTTAATTTTGTTTTACTATATATATATATATATATATGGGTCAGTGAGTTTTTTTTTTCCATAAATTAATAGTTTTATTCAGCAAGGATGCGTTAAAGTTATAATATGTTATAGTATTATGGTATACTGTATGCTTTAGAAATAACTTGCCTAAAAATCTGCTTAAAATGCATTCTCCCTCAAGCCATCCAAGATGATTCAGAGGTGCCGTCAGAATGAGAGTCCAAACATCTGATAAAAACATCACAATAATCCACACCATTCTGATGGCACCCATTCACTGCAGAGGATTTATTGAGCAAGTAATGCAATGCTACATTTCTCCAAATCTGTTGGAGAAACAAACTCATCTGCATCTTGGATGACCTGAGGGTAGGGGACAATTTTCACTTTTGGCGAACTATTTCTCTGTGGGGTTTTGTGCACAACAACACTGTGGAAAAATCATAGTAACAGTCTTTCATGGCTTTATTCTTTAAACAAACTAATTCAATATTTCAGTACTATGGGCAATGGCAGTTCGTCCTCCCTCATGGCTTCCAGTGTTCTGGGGAGATTTTTCACTAGGTGTTGGAACAAGGCTGTGGGACACAAGAGCATCAAGGAGGTCAGATGATGGGATCTGGCTCACACTTAAAGCATTCCAATTAATCTCAAATGTATTCAGTGAGGTTCAGGTTTGTTCATACTCTCTGTATGCAGTGTGTATGTGAAGAGCATCTCCGGTTCTGCATGGCTAACAAAACCAGACGAAGAGAAGGAAAGAGAATAAAGAGAATTTCCCGGAGGAGATCTACGGCGCTGAGTGAAGTGAAGAGAAACAGGTCTCAACCGCAGTGGGGATTTGAGAAAGAGTCATTTATCCTGAGTATTGTAAAAGAGTGATGGGATTTCAACAGGCAGAGCTAGGACTGTTACACATGAAAGTGTACCTGCTTTAGTATAAGCATTTAAATTAAACACTAAGACACAATATTTACTGTAGTTTCATCGTGACAATAGACTAAAGGCCATTGTTAGTCATGCAGCATTTATGTCATGATTACCCTTATTTATATATTAAACCATAGTTAAAGAAACTGTTCACCCCAACTTGAAAACTCATCTACATTTTGGATATTTTGGATCCTCTGCAGTGAATGGGTGCCGTCAGAATGATAGTCCGATCAGCTGATAAAAGCATCGTTATAATTCACAAGTAATCCACAGCACTCCAGAGCATCATTTAACATCATGTGAGTTAAAAGCTGAATGTTTGTGAGAAACAAATCCATCATGAAGATGTTTTTAATACAAGTCTTCTCTCATTAATGTGTGACCCTGGACCACAAAACTAGTGTCAATAAGTCTGAATAAATCTGAATAAATAAAGTCTGAATAAATAATTCCATTGATGTATGGTTTCTTAGGATGGAACAATTTTTGTCTGAGATGTAACTATTTGAAAATCTGAAATCTGAGGGTGTTTTCTCTTGTGATAAAGTCATCTGGTCTGAATCAGGAGAGAAATATGCACTGATCAAGCACCATTTACAAATTAAAACAGTGCAAAAGAGTTCTAAACAAATATGTTGGCTGATTTTGATGCAAGCTGACAACAAGGGAGAGACTTTTTCACTGGAGGAAGCATTATTATTGGCTAGCAATTATGGTTTTAAGTTAAATACATCTAAATGACAGATTAGTTTCCTACAAACATGCAGCTTTTTGCTTCACAAGACATTAATTGCTGGACTGGAATGGTGTGGATTATTGTGATGTTTTCATCAACTGTTTGGACTCTCATTCTGACGGCACCCATTCACTGAGGATCCATTGGTGAGCAAGTAATGGAATGTTACATGTTTAATCTGTTGCCATAAAATAACAGACTTGTCTAGATTTCGTATGGTTGAAGGGGAGTACATTTTCAGCAACTGTTCCTTTAATGTAATCCACATGTATTACTTCTGTAATAGTGTTGTTAAACCTTTCTGAAATCTATGAATCTATATCTGAGACGATAAATATCATTTCTATAATTCCCAACACAAGTGACCTGTAAACAATCCAACACATCCAAATGTTTATTTATAAAAACCACGTAATAGCAACCTAAAACAGCTTATTCTTCGTGGAAACATCCACATTTATCTCTCTTCCCGTGCTCTGTTTCTAGTTTGAGATGGAGCGAGAGAGAGACAGAAAAAGAGTGGGTGAGATTCTGCGTGAATTCTCATACGTCCCAGAACGGCAGGCTCGAGCTGTCAAGCAGAGATGAACATCTTCATCTCAGGTGCTTTGAGCCCACGCAACAAGTAGCACCTCGCAGTCCTTTTATTAAACCTCTCAGCTTCTTTTTAACTACTCGCTGCATCTTTAATGGGCGAGGGAGAGGCATGACGACTGAAGCAGAAAAAAAAAACGGAAGCGGTGTTGGATAAAAAGAGAATGTGAAAGATACATAAGAGTGTGAAACCTCATTATATTATAGCATGAGCAAAAAGAGCAAGGAATTCAGACTAGCTCATATATGAATAAAATAATGTACGAGGTGCTGCCTTTGTACACCGAGACAGCAAAGAGATGGAGATGGTGAAGATCTCTGGAAACAGTGAGTCACTGTTGATTCTTTTTTTTTTTTTTTTTTTTAAGGCAGAAATAAGATTCTATTCATTCTGGCTTGGTTAGTATGCAACGACTTTTGTGTGTACTAAAAAGAGAATATGGCCAATCAAATAGTGGTAAAATCATTCATTTAACATTATGAGCACCTCACTGTCCACATCCAGGGAAACACAAAACCATAAGCCAAAACACATTTCCGACATAAAACTACAAACCTGGCACAAGAAGACATAGGCTAAGCCCTGCTGTGTTATAAAGAAATGTTTCAGGTTCAGTACAAGTGAAGCTCTATTTGTGGCTTAATGTCCAAAACCCAAAATATAAATTAATCTCCAAGTGCCATTTACAATGGAAGTCTATTAGGGAAACAGAAATATGAAGCTCATATTTACTGCATAAAAACATTATCTTTTAAGTAACGTCTTGTGCCCACTTTAGAAACTTTTGTACGGGTCATGATGCTCTTTTTATAAATTATTTTTAAAAATACATTTGAGTATATATATATATATATATATATATATCTTATCTTTCTTATAAGAATGTTTTTAATTATTCATTGTGATATTTTTTGGAGAGTATAAAGTCTATAAAATTATAATATGCTGAAGTCCTGAAATATTACTGTCCAGATGTCATAATTAAAAAATAAAAACTATGTGTGTGTGTATATATATATATATATATATATTTATATATATATATTATAATTTTAATTCAAATGTAAATAATATAAATAATAAATTATTTAACTTAACCTTTAAAATTATATTTTAAAACCCTGTATTATTATTACCATGTACAGTCACATACATTTAAGGTGCAAATGTTATTTTTGATGGTTAGTTTAAATTAGATTTTTCAACATTTTTCAAAACTATATTCTGTAGGTTTTTCAAATATAGGAGTGCATTTATAAGAACTTAAAATAACCAATACTACTACTACTAGGCTATTATGTTATTAATTTGTATTTTAATATTGTTTTTGTTTTCACTGACACTGCCAATTGTATCTGAAAAAAAGCATAAAGTGCACATTTATTTTAATACATGAAAATATTCAGTATGAGTGTGACAACATCATCTTGACCCATCAAACAGCCCAGAGAAAGCAAAAATCATCTAAACATAAAACCTCTGAGACCTTGCCACATGACAAACAAATTCCCTACGAGAAGTGGAAGGTGACCTAAATGCTCCAAAAAACGAAAACAGCCTGAAGGAAAACTGAGCTTCAGAAAAAGAAACGCGAAGGCTTCTGATTTGAGAGCAGTCTCTGCTGCATCACAGTAAATGTTTGTAGTGCATACTTGGCTAAGTCTACAGGGGGCATTACGGCAATATCAGCGCTAACAACCCCAGATAGCTGGCTCAGGGTGACGTCAAAGCAGCTCTGTGTTGCGAGGGGATCTGACAGACTGTGAACATAAACGCTCTCATTCACACAAACTCTGGCCCCAGAGACAACTAAAACACATCTTTGATGTGAAAAGGATCATTTTTCAGGAGCTGCAGCTATACTGATCTACCAGTCATCTTGTCAGGAAGACTTTGTGTCCGAAACGGTGTTTACTTCTTGAATTTCTCTCAGAAGAGTCCGTTCATGTGTTCTAAATGACCTAAGACCTATGAACGTATGTAGAGCTACAATAGATGCAAGAATTGATTGCTTTTAAGTTTGAAAAATTTTTTATGATGTGTAGAGAGTTACCCTTTCAGTCGAATCACTTC
>JAUMHE010000082.1:2174748-2185982 GCA_032359235.1 Enteromius mattozi
CCCCCCCCCCCCCCCCCCCCCCATCAAACTAAAACACTGTTTAGAACAATTTAGTAAATGCAAATAAAGAGTAATAAACCTTAAAAATCATACCAAACCAAAAATCATTCAGAACTATTAAGCAACTGCATCGCAACACTCTGCAATCACCCACAACAACACCCTAGTACAAGTAAAAACATAAAAATTAAACAAAAAAATTAAACCTAAGTGAAACAAAATCTAAAACAAAAGTGAAACAAAACCAAAAACCAACTACATCTAGCACCTTGCACAAGTAATAAAACCAAAACGGGTCCACAACATACTAACTACATACCGACTATATACTTTGCAAGTAAATATCAACTTATTCTACTAACCCTAAACATACCCCAATAGTCTACTCTGTGAGTATGTGATTAATGAGAATTAGATGACATGTAGTTACAAAGTTACTTATAGTCTAAAGTGAACTATCTAAATAAAGTGTAACCCATAAAACAAAAATTGTTCAGAACACTTTGCCATCTGCAGATGAATGCTCTGTGAAACAATCACAAAATACAGGCACCTTGCATGGTTTAGTGTTTTACACAAGCTTTTAGTAATATACCAATATTGCTAACATTGTTTGGAAAATTGTCTCTGATAATTTGATATTGTGTGATATTGTTGCTCTTACGTGCTAACACAGAACTTAAGACTTCCCCAGATATCTGTTCAATGCTGAAGAGGAATTTCAAGCTTAAACTAGTGCTATCTTCAGCTCAAAGTGTCATAGCTCTGCCTTCAGGCAAATCATGTCCCGTCGCTATTTGGATACATGTGTGAAAGGCTTTTCGTCTGAAAGAATAAATCATCAACAATGAGTAAAATCAAAAAATCAGACTGGAGATTGAAAAACTCCTTTCGGGCAAACAGAACTGGTTTTCAGGCCAGATGGTAAGTCGACACTGTCTGTGTTTACATGGTGTACAGTAATTTGACTGTTGACCTGATTTTCACAAATAATACAACATTCTGACTTTCTTTTTTCAATTAGAAGGGTTACTTTTGCAATAAAACTATCCGCATTGCAATTTACTGTACTGTGTGCGTTATATCATGTTATATCATGACTGTAGAGTTCCCCATCCACACTTAAAATCAATATTTCTGTTTTTCAAACTGGAATAGCCTGGTTTCCATATAAGATTGCAACGTCTTCAAAATTTAGTACACATACAGTAGTACACAATTTCAATCCAGTCCGTGATAAGATCTGATCCTGTTCTCCCTTGCTTTCTCTTTTCTAGTAAAGTTAAAACTCTATATACAAAACAAAAGTTAAAAATTCATTGATTTCATTATGGCAAAAACACTTAATTGGGTCAAGATAACCAAATACTTGTATTTCACACAATTTTACATGCTCCAACAGTCTTATTTGGGCTATGTTGACAGATGCAAACACAGCTTCTGTATTAATTAATGAATTAAATGTTGCATGTTTCATATGATCAATTTACTTAAACATATCCTATCGCTACAGGGAATTATACATGCTAATAAAGCACAAAAATTTCTGACAAAATGTTCCATTCCATTCAAAGGTGGACTTCAAGCTATTCTTAAGGCAACAGAAGTGTAATGAACCATGCAATTCGGTAAATAATTGCTACACATGTTTCTGAAACTCTGAAAAGGAAGCATGGAGTATCATTTGACTAGTAGGTCACAATACGGACAGTCCTCTCAGACAACTCTCAGATGTTTTTCCCCTCACAATTACTCTTTTATTAGCATGTAAACCGCCTCTTTCTGTAGAAGTGGGACATGTTGCATTTCAAAATACATTGTGTGACAAGCCACATCATGCTGCTTCAAACAAAGAACAGACTAAAGCAATTGAGAATAAAACAATAATATTCAAACAAAATTACTTCACTCGAGTCGTAATCGCTCGAGACATATTGTGTAACAGCCTAGACAAGACATCTTACCACCTGCTCACTGAGGACACCTAAGGCTTGTGATATCGATACCTCTGTGAACAAATCCATATGCAACACTTGATGTTTGATGTTTTGATTTTGATGTCAGGTTTCATTTCTCTTCTTTTGCACAGATGACAGTTTGGACTGGGTCACACTGTGGCTAAATATCATCTCATGATATAAGATATTAAGGGGTCAGATTGTACATTTTGTTGTCATATCATTCTTTTCCCTGAGGTCTACTTAGAAATGTTAGTTATGTTTTTCTGTAGCAAACACAATCATATTCTATTTCAGTTTGAGATTATTTATAATATAATATTACTCCTGCACCTTTTAGAAGTTTCCTAACATTAAATATTTCAGAATGACACAAAATGGCAGATGCTACACAGATTTGGTAGTCTTTACCTCGATTTATTCTCGTAAATTCTGGCATTTAGGAATAATAGCATTTATATCCTGTTTTCCTCTCATCACTACCTCAGCAAAACCTGGTCAGCCAAGTTTGTGACCCCCAAAAAGACCTCATATATAAATGTGTACGATCGTATTTTGATTCATGGGATTCATTTGTCTCACAAAGTTCAGAAAGGGTCGTATTTTCAACTTGGATTCGATAAATGCTCTTTTTGGACTTGGAAGGATGTGTTGAGGTCTGAAAGTTACAATACGTTTACCACATACATCATATTGTCTCAAAAGTCATGAAAAGGCCACTTGAAGCTTTCTATATGCCATTTTGAACAACTGGTTTGTCAGCAACAAGTCAAACACTGATGAAAATCAAATTAAATTTAGAACTCGCTGACAGTTGCGCTCACATACATTCTGTGCTGGATTTTGGCAAAGGCAGTAAGGTCTGTTTGAGAATGCAAATGCACAGCGAGCTGTGGAGGTGAGCTCAGGACAGGAGACTGACCCAGATACTGGGGAAAACTCTCTTAGATGCAGATCTTTCTGGGAGGCACTCCTAGAGTTTCACAGACGAATGTGCAGTACACTGAAAAGAACAGATGAAGGCGGACTCATGATGGTCTACTTTCACCTACACGAGGTGTAAAGTAGAGTCGGCAATTAGCTACGCTCGTAATTAATGAAAAAAATACAACACTATGGTTTAAATATTTGGAAACAGTTCACTCGTTTTTTTTTGTTTTTTTTTGGTAATTGATAGTTTTATACAGAAAGAACACATTAAATTGATCAAAAGTAATATTAAAGACATTTAGAATGTAATAAAAGTGCTTCGAATAAACTATTCTTTGGAACTTTCTATTTTTCAAAAAGATCACGTTTCCGCAAATAGATAGCAACATTCTCAACAATGATATAACAAATGTTTCTTGAGCATCAAAACAGCACATGATTTCTGAAGGATCATGTGAAGACTGGAATAATGATGCTAAAAATTTAGCTTTGCAGCACAGGAATAAATTACATTTTGAAATACATTTATATACACATATGGTTGACAAATCGGTAACACTTTACAATAAACTTCATTAGTTACAAAAAGTTAACAACATTATTAAACATAAACTAAGAATGAACAATACTTCTACAGTGTTTATTTATCTTAGTTAATTTCAGCATTTGCTAATGCATTATTGAAATCACAAGTTGTGTTTGTTAGCGAGTGAGTGAAGTGACTTGTGGTCAAGTATGGTGACCCATACTTGGAATTTGTGCTTTGGATTTAACCCATCCAAAGTGGACACACACCCAGAGCCGTTGGGGGATCAGCGGGTTTAGGTGAAGGGTTGGTGTAGGGCGACAGAAAATACAGTCCGTACAGTATAAAAACAATTATGCCTATGGAGAATCCCTGTAAACCACAAATGCAAGTATGTGTGTGTGTGTGTGCACACGTATATGAAAGTCTTGTTCTATAGTGTCACATTTTACAGATTTATTTTAGTGTCTCATGCCGTGAGCTTCAGATGGTATCAAATTAAAAGTTTGTGTGTGTGCATTATTAACCTTTACTTTTCATATAATACAAATAACACTTATTTGTCAGGCTACGTTTTAAGCAATCAATCATATTATAAATGTTATGTCATGATTTTGCACAGTGCCTATAAAAAATATTCACCTCTTTTAAAATGAATGTCTTTTTTTCTCTAGAGGATTGATAACGATCAGCAAAACAATATTCTTTCATGTCAGAACTATTTTCTACATTCAAAATGAATTACAGTCAAACACAAAACATCTGTTTATATATCTGTTTACACACATTTTTCCCCTTTGAAGTCATATAGTAGATGCTCCTTTGGCAGCAGTTCCAGCCTTGAGTCTGTAGGTCTCTATCAGCATCGCACATCTGGCCACCGCAGTCCCCATTCATCCTCACAGAACTGCTCCAACTCAGGTTGCATGGAGATTGTGAGTTAACAGCCTTTTTAAAGTCCACCCACAATTTCTCAGTTGGATCGAGATCTGACTTGGCAACTCAAGCCATTCCTTGGGCTTGGGCTTTATACTTGGAGTCATCGTCTTGCTGGAAAACAAATTTTCACGCAAATCACAGGTGTCTTGCAGACTACATCAGGTTTCCTCCATTTTTTCTCCATTCGCTTCACCCTTACTTGCCTGCAGGCATTCCCACGGCATGATGCTGCCACCATAGGACTCGGAGTGGGAATAGTTTTCTATGACGATGCACAGTGTTTAACTTACGCCAAACATGGCATTTGCTTTGATGGCCAAAAAGCTCAATTGTGGTCTCATTGGATTATAAAACCCTATTCCAGATGGCTTTAGAGTCCACCACATGCCTTCTGGAAAACTGTAGGCGAGATCTCATATGACAACAGTGGCTTTCTCTTTGCTGCTTTGCCATAAAGCTGTGACGGGTGAAGTGGGCAACACTGTGGCATGCTCATTTTCTCCAGTCATGTAACCGCTTCATTGGTGTCTTGGTGGCCTCCAACATCCCAGCCTGCTCTAGGTAGATTTACAGCTGTGAGCTTACTCTTTCCATTTGTTAATTATTGATTTAACTGTACTCCAAGGGATATGGTGTAAGTTCTGCCATAACACTGACTCACCAGAAGTTGGACCTTCCAGATAGATGTGTATTTATACTACAATCAATTGAAACCTCCTGAGTACACACGAGTGAACTATTTACGTGACTTCTAAGAGCAATTGGCTGCATATGCGATGATTTAGGTGTGTGGGGGGTGAATACTTATGAAATCAGTTATTTTGGAATTGGATTTTATAATGACAAATATTTTGGATCATTTTGAGATCTGCTTTCACTTTGACATTAGACTTGAATTCTGTTCAAAAGCACTGAAAATGCTAAGTCCAGACAATTTCGATGATAAAGACGTTTGGAACAGCATGGAAATTATTATTATTTTTATTTTTTTCAACAGTGCAGCCCCCTGTCAAAGTTAAGAAGTATCACTGATAAATAAATAAATGTAAGAAAATGCACATTTTGCTTGCATTTTGTCCATCTGTTTTTATAGAAGACACAATTGTGCAACATTTTATCACAAATTTATTATGTTGTATTCAGTCCTTTTTAAAAAATGGACATTGAAAAACTGACATTTTAAAGAGTTGTTTCATTCAGTAAACATATATAGCTGTGCTAATGTCAGTGCAGTAATAAAAGAAAATGTAAAATTAAGATTTTTATAGTTAAAGTTAAATTGTAAAGTATTTTTTATTTATTTTTTTATTTATTTAGTTAGGTGGATTGCACTTAATTCCATGTGTCTATGCAAGAACTCGCAAAGGAAAAATTGCGTAAAATTAACTTTGAGTACATCTGCAGTTAAGATTTGCCAGATGATGAATCCATTGTCTGAGACGCTTTAAAAACGCTGTATTTGTTCTACGCCCTTCAAAGCGTATTTGTGGTTTATGTAATCTGTGTTAAGAAAAGCAAGGCTTTGTTTACGATATGATGCAACATCTCTTGAAATTTACCTTGAAATTGTTGGTCCGCTGTAAAAAGACTGTCTTAACAAAAGCAACAAAAGATAGCAGCGCCACACCTCTTACAGCAAAGACCCTGTTTAGTTTACAATCAGGTGGTTTCTGAGGTAGATCACAAATGAAGCTCTTTTTAAACTCTGCCGCTGAGCAAAGACGCAAGACAAGAGGCACACGACACTCAAAGGATTGCACAGGTTTTCGACTTTTTGACAAGCTGCCAAAGTCCGTAACAAATGCTGGTCTGATGAGATGTAATGAGTCGAGTTATACACACATGATGGGTTCAAAAACAGAACACCTTTTTAAAACTTGAAGGCAGTGCTCATGGCGTGAGATGCTGAATAAATGTTAAAGGTGAGTTGCAAAGGTCAAAGATGACTGTCTAGTGCATGTTTACATGAAAAATACAATTAATTGAACTACAAAAAAAAAACATTAAACATCACAGTTGGTGCTTTGTAAATGGCCCTTTACCAAACAAGGCCTCTACATAGCAGGTAGCCATCAAAGCATGAAGGCAGATAACTAAATAAAATAATTAGAGCATGAACGTACTGTCCTGAGAAGTCCTGAGAAGTTTGCCACGTGAAGATGTCTACATTTGTCAATCAGTAACACAAAAATATGATTTATCAGTTTGGTATTCAGAACACTATATATAAGTACATATAAGTTTCACTTACACTATATAACACTATATAAGCTTCAATGTGATCTTAAAATCTGTTTTCAGGTTCCCAGTTCACCAGGTATCTAGTCCTAGCCTAAGGCCACCCCCTGATCGTCCACAGTCTGTTCATAGACCATTTGATGGACACAGCACACAAAAATGGCAAAATGTGGCTGAAACCATTATTTTCAATCAGATTGGCTGGCAGCTGAGCAACTTCAAGGTGCACAGGTTTGTATTAGCCTTTTTAAAACAGGGATGGGCAAAACTGAATGACTAACCGGTTGTGTATAATTGCACTGGTTTCATGTTTCCATGGGACATTAACAATTATGCCATTTAAAGCAAATGATCTGTGAAATACAACATTTCTGCTACAGCATTTTACATAAGTGCTACTGATCAAAGATACTATTACATTTACAACTGCTATTCATATAAATCAATGGTTAATATTTAAAATCAACCACTTTGTATCCTTCAGAAAAGTTTGGTTGTGATCCTTATCTAAGAAAAGTTAACATATACTACCACTTTTATTTTGGATGTTCTGCCCAATGAGAGGACCATGACTTTGACTAGACAGGGGAATTGGACTGAGTCACTCATAAGTGACCCATGGGAGGCGGCTGGGACACGTGATAAGCTTTAAGTGCTTTGAGCTCGTGTAAGATTCATCCGTTACACCACAAACATTTCGGACGGGAAAGCATGGTGCAGCGTACAGACAAGGACAAGAAAAAAAAAAGTCAGGAGACTTACAAACACTTCCAATTCTGGGTTCTAAACTTAGCTAGAATTATCACTTCCCTTTTATTGTTAGGAGTAAAATAATATATTTAGCCTAAAAGTTTTGCGTTAGAAAAGTTTGTTCCTAATTTTATGATGTGACTCAACACTAGCACCTGGTCTACTTCAGTTTTACACTGTAATACGTTTTCCACAGTGTGGCTTTGTCACAATATGCCAATATGATTACAGCTTTAGCAGCTAACATCTTTATATTTTAGTGAAAAGCGCATTTTCAGCCTGGAAAAAAAAAAAGTTCAAAATGACCCTACAGTATAAGAAACACACAGATCATACATTTGTCAAACCCAAATAGTCAATAAATCTTATTGGAACGAGTTTCTTCTTTCTTTCATTTAGTTCAAAACCACAAAATATTTCTGTAACTCCATGAGTTACATTAAAACATTTGCGCGCTGCCAAAACCAGAGCTCCCTTTAGGGTTCAAAACATATTTGATAGTGACAGGCAGATCTTAATAAATGTCATATGGGCCAAGAATGAGCATTTGGTGTAAGGAAGCATTTTCTTTAATCCATGCTGTGATTAACTATGTTTTGACATGTTTTTCAATTACGAAAGGCATGAATTTTGGATGGCATGAATCTGGGATGACATTTTACAGATTTTCCAAACCGATATCTGAAATCATGTCAAATACTGCATATGATTTTTTATTTATTTTATTTTTTTATCCAAAGAAAGGAAGGGTATATAATATAAGGGTATAAGGTATATATATAAGGGTATTATAATGGCACACAAGCTCATGCGTTTGGAATCTCAAACTCAAATTAAATTGTTAAATTGCAGGTCAAAATGCATCACCGCAAGCTCATTGAGTTTGATTGAGAATAATTTGCAAACAATGGCCACACAGTAAGCAGTGTTCAAGAGCTGGGCAGAGACTGACCAACAGATTGTTTTGAGCAACAAACCTAACTGCCAATCATTATCCCGACACTGAACGGCACAAAAAACATGATGGGAAATCTCCCTCTCGGGCCTGATAGGAATCCTTCCTCCCTGTGGGAAAATCAATATTGTTTTGAAATGTAAAGAATGTGGACGGGCTGCCGGCACACTCATCTCTAATTGTGAATGGATGACGAATCAAAGCTTGTCTGTTTTGTCCATTCTTTGGAAAGAGCCAGAGTGGATTCGAAAGGCTCTCAGACAGCTTTGCTTTGCATTTGCTTGGCATCCTTGGCACCGGCGTTGTCTTAAACAAACAGTTCCACTCTAAATGAATATCACCTTCGCATTGTTTACCATGTGATTTTCTTGCTTCCACATTCGAACAAAAACTTCAGAAGAAATGGTCCATATGGCTTATGCACTGTATTCCAAATCCTCAAAGCCATACGGATTATGATTTAAGTCATTCCTGAGTGAAAATACTGACCTTTAACAAAGCTAGTTTTTGTATATTCATGATTGAGCAAATGTCCAAAAGCTATCTAGGATGGCAAAAGAATGATTTTTCACAAACTAAACTAATTCAGCTCCTGAGTTTGTATGAACAACTTCAGTCCTCTGTCATTTAAAAACACATGAAAACAGCACTGAAAATATCCTACAAGCAAATTTTGGGGTAAACTTTTTTTTTTTAAGTCAATTTCATCCAGCAGAAAATTATATTGTTAACCAGCAAATGACTTTGTCAAAAAAAGATAAAGCTGTAAAGATCTTTAGCCTATAAAATAAGAACACAGTCTGTCCAGCATATCAATAAAAGCCAGCTAAATAAATAAATGGCTCATATCTGATGATTCTCTGACAGAGCTGGTATGCAGAGCAAAGAGGACCTCTATAGACAGAAAAACTGATTACACCTGCACATTACAGTAGTAAAATACCATCCCTTTACAATGTAATACTGAAAGAAAAAAAAGTATAAACAGTAGACCACCATGAACCACACCAAAGGTTAGTGAGTAACAACTGTAAACAACAAAGATGAGCTGAGACTGTTCTAAAAACTGAAATGTCACTAATTGTGTACCACCCTACATAGACAGCCAGACGTAAATTAAGACCAACTGCCAGAGCAGCTCTCTGATCTCATATAAATGCAGTGTAAAGTTTACAAAATACGTCAACTGCAAGCCTTTGAGAGCTGGGTTTATGAGACAAAATCAGAAAAGTTCTCCCGAAACAATCCTGTTGTTTTGATACCTG
This sequence comes from Enteromius mattozi, assembly GCA_032359235.1. Classification (NCBI taxonomy): domain Eukaryota; kingdom Metazoa; phylum Chordata; class Actinopteri; order Cypriniformes; family Cyprinidae; genus Enteromius; species Enteromius mattozi. The sequence goes on from JAUMHE010000082.1 coordinate 2,184,310, forward strand.
AAAAAAGATCAGGTATCAGGGGGGGGGGGATAAGACAAAAAGAGGAGTTAAAAAAGGTTTCAAAGAAGTTTGTTGACAAATGCAAATGTTTCCCAGGTGCCTTGTGAAGCATTTTTGAAAACAAAAAGCGATGGCAGGGGAGTGTCCAGTAAAGGTCATTCTGGGACAGTTCCCATGTACAACCAATCACTCTCCTTTCTGAACACAGATGGCTTTGCATAAGAACAATTGTGTGATTTATCATGTGTGACAATTGCTTATCATAGCCAACATCTTGACCTCATGTTTTTAATAATTAGCTTAATATTAGCTAATTAGAAATACTCTGTACTACAGCATCCTGAGTCTCAGTCTGAACTTTTAAAAAAGTCAACTTCTTCAGTGTCCAGGGGTATAACAATGCATCAGATAAATACTTTAATGCTGTTCAAACTAAATTTCTGTCCGAAATTTTATTTTGAATGAAATACAAGTTCAAACTTGTGTGTGTTCTAATCTCTTTTCCATCGCATTGTGAATAAAGCTGGCCAACCAATAAGATTCATGCTTTTGGTCCTGTGCCCAAGGTTTTATGCTACTTTAAAGCATGACTTGGTTGTGCTCACAAACAGACTACTTTTTATAAACAACAGTGAAAGTAGAGGGAAAATGTGCAATTGCCTCGTATTCTTGTTGTTTGATATACACACAAGGAATACAGTCGTCCAGTGGTTTGTTTAACAGGGTAAATGGGATATTTCTGATTTACTATAAGCACCACCTACTGTCAAAAATGAAAACTTGCTTTTTATTTCACTCAGCCTGTCTGCTGTTTTTATGCACGTGTCTTGAACAGACAAATTGCATGTAAAACACAGACTGAATTTTAATGAAAAAATGCATGATGTAAACAAACATTCACAATCCTACTTATGTTGTAGCAAGAAGTAACTTTTGCTCCCTTTCAGTCCGTCACTTTGACATTACGTCAATGACTAAGCGCCAGCCACTCCCAGTGCATACGGGTATTTAAGATGGCAGCACCATGGCTCGTGGAGACAGGTTGTGGAAAAGAAGAAAAACTTACCGAAGAGCTCTTGTCTCACCTGTTTGGGTCACAAGCACGCTGAGGCAGCGTTCATGGATGGTTCATGTCCTCATTGCGAGCGCATGTCTGTGGCGTCACTAAGATCACGGCTTTCTTTTGTTAGAAGGCTAGCCGCGTCTGCTACCTCTTCTAGTTTGGCGGGTCCTAGTGACTCCCCGGCTACATCGGCTAGCAGCACGGGGGATCTGAGAGTTACGATTCAGAATCACCCCCCAGGCTCTGGATCCCTTGAAGCAGCGTCCCGTAGAGCTTCCATTTGACGATGTCGGACCGTCCTGCGGCGATCCCAGCATCTCATTCGGGGCTCCGCCTGAGGATGAGATGTCTATTGTTGCATGAACCGAGGGGCTAGCAGTTTGGCCGGAAAGGTCTACTGGCTCCTCCTTGCCCGTCAGTTAAGGTTAGCCAGAGTAGCCTTGATGGTGCCGACAGAGGGGCATCCTTCACCCTCTGCGGCACTGGCATTTCGTTCCACAGCTTTTTCCTGCCGTGTTACCCTTATTCTGCTTCAGTTCCCATTTCTAGCCACCCAGTTCTGGGTGCTCCGTCCCCAACTTGCTTATCCAGGCCCCCTGCTGGGCCCACT
>JAUMHE010000082.1:2190322-2215730 GCA_032359235.1 Enteromius mattozi
CCGGACCTGGGACTCGAACCTGCAACCTTTCGATTACAAGCCCGACTCTCTAACCATTAGGCCACGGCTGCCCCCGTAACATTAACATATTAACATAATAAGTGCATATTTGCAGTAAAGTGTCTGATTGAAGATAGTTCAGCAATCGATGCCCAGCTCTTTTCTTTGTCACTTCGACCGTGGTATGTCTTTATTGTTTTGTTATAAAGCCATTCATGGTCTTGCCAAAGTTCAGTAATTTTTCTTCCATGTGAATTTACTTTGCACTGTAAACTCTGTTGCTATTATCTCCTGTCAGTATATACCGTCTGGGCGGACGAAGGATAAAAAGTTCAGAATGTGTGAAATGATATGTTATCAATTTTTTATGGCTAAACGATCGACATTCGGGTACACAACAATACGCCATAGCGAACGCTGCTGGTCTGCTAGCCTGCTATCCCTCACAGCTTCGTTTTCGAATTAAAATGGCGGCGGGCTGAATAAGGCGGACTGCACGTTAATGATTGTTCTCATTATGCCATGTTTTCGTTGTATACGTTTATGTTGTATGTGTATGTTTTTGCTATTCTGTCCAATATTATTAACTGATTATTTCGGTCATGTAACAAATAAATGGTTGATATTAAAACCGTTTTGTTTAAACAAACATGCATAGATACGATTCCTGAAGTTGCAAAGACTAAAGTCTCAAAACCAAAGAGATATTCTTTATAAAAGTTATGCCTTGTCCACGCCCCCCTAAAACGGCTTGTTTAAACAAACCCTAACTTTTCTACAACACAATATTTACACAAAGAAAGAAGGTGAAGCTATTATTCTGGTTGTAGTGTTGCTGCGGGCGCCATGTTCTGGAGACGCTGTGTGTCGTTGTGAAAGTGAAACTACTTTCTTTGTGCTTCCAAAAGAGGACATAACTAGAAATCAGTGCTAAGTTGTGTTAACAACACTGTTTCAGAACAGTTGAACACAAATATTAGAGTGTGTTCAGCACATTTACGGAAAAAGGACTCCTAAAACCTGGAGAGCAGTCTATGCTGGCTGTGCACAGAGACTATAAAGTGGAGCAATTCTACTTTTGCAAGAACAGTCTGGTGCTTCTGACTCACAACCTTTAAGTAAGTTACGTTTTCTTATTAACAGAACCTTCAACTTTCTATTCAAATGTGAGTTTTGAGCAGTGTATAGCAGACATGGTGTTATGTTCAGGGGCAACATGCAATGCGTAAAAAGAGCAAGTCATTATAATCAGTAATTACTGTATGTCCCCACCTGATGCAACAAATGCCTCATTTGTAGCGGCTTTTATTGTTTAGTGTCATAGCATGGGGACATGGCATTTCTGTCAGACGCTTGCTGTATTTGGCCAATCACAACGCACTGAATAACTAGCCAATCAGAGCACACCTCACTTTTTTAGAATGATAAGCTTTGTACAAATTGACCCATTTCAAAAGGTGGGGCTTAGAGGAGAAACAACAATGTACAGTATGTGGAAAATAGCCTGTTTTCTTTTTTAAACCGCAAAAACACATCACATTACTTTAAATACACAGAACAATATTCTTTTTAGCAACATCATATGGCCCCTATAACCAATTTGTTCTACCTGTTTTTTTTTGTTTTTTTTATAATAATGCAGTTTTAAGCTGTTAGAAAATATTTGATAGTACATTTTCTCAAGTCCATGGCAGTAGTAAAATGTTAGTTTTAGGCCCAGCATGGAATGCAGCACTGCTGTTCACACCTTTTTGTTCCACAGACAAAATAACATTTATGGTATTGGAATGCCGACTTTTCCTTTAAACTATAAAATAGCTGTACGTGTGGTACCAGACACTGGGTAAAAGGTCAATGTAGCTGTAAGTCACGCAATCTGGCCACCCCCATCGAAGTGATCCAGCCATATAAATCATCACACTGATTTTCATTTATGATATTCTCTCTGATCCTCATTTGGAAGCGCATTCATTCGGAAACGCAATTCGCTGCTTAGTTTAACATTTTTTTGCTAGTACCCTAATGCGGGCCAGATGTCCACTTGTACAATACACTTTTAGTGAAGCTCATTCCACTCAACAGCTGTTTAGTTTAATTGACTATGACCACCGGGTGGATCCCATTGCACTGTTCATGTGAAAAATGCACCACAATCACGCTCTTGCCTTTCATTCACTCTGCTCCTGGGGAGCTTAATCCCAAAGAAATCAAGCAAACAGTCCGCTGGCCGGACAGAGAATACGGTACAGTGATTCAGAGAGGACGGGGTTGCTGTCGGGGATCACAGCACCAACTGACAGGATTTAACACTCAGCCAGCTCAAACTCAGAAGACACAACGTTCCATTCGAGATGCTGGAACTTCCTCCAAGACGTGCGAATGAAGGATTGCGGGGAAGAATTTGACACAGTATTATGTATACTAATGTACTGCCAAGGATGAAAAGACAAGTTGTGATCGTGGAAGCAGGCGATTGCGCGAACTGAAATATCTGTGATATATCTGTAAATATCTGTCTTGTTTGACTGACTTCAGCAGATTTGCAATTACTTCGATTTATACTTAGACGTACTTATCAGCGGAATTTGTAAATCAACTGTTTTTTTTTTATCTCACAGATGGTTACTCTATACAAAAATATCAAAGATGGGTGGACTTTGGATGAAGACCATGGGAAAATCAGAGGCTTGGGAATTTGTGTTGTAATTTACACCAGCCCTTTTCCTGACGTTCACACAACGGCTACAATAATTTTTGTTACCCCTGTTTATTCTTGCTAGCCAAACTGTCCAAGAGAAATAAAACCAACCATAAACCAACATCTCATGGAAGGATCATCTAGTCTAAGATCCAGACATTTATTGACTGCAACACAAAGGAAACTATCTATCCTCCTTTGTCATTGCATTACTGCTCCTCTTGTGATGAGAAAGTCTGAGGTTATCCAAGCTGATGACAAAACCAGTCATCTTTGTGTTACAAATCAAAGCAGGAGAGAGAGAGAGCAGTAACATAACCCTTAAAATAGCAAGCTGCAAACAGGTTTTGCCATTTTACTATTCAGAAAGCTTGCAAGAATTTAGAGAAAATACGACAAGTATTTTAATCACTTTTTTTTTTTTTTTTAAATCACATTTTTACTTAATATATACATAATAAACATGCAAAGTACAAACACATATATTATGTAAGCTATTATTTTGACATTATATGTTTATATATGTAATTAAAGGGGCAGTTTGGAGTTGGGAGTTGGACTTCTAACCCAAAGGTCGTGGGTTTGAGTTCCAGGTCCGGCAGGGATTGTGGGTGGGGGGAGTGAATAACCAGTGCTCTCTCCACCTTCAATACCACAACTGAAGTGAGACCCTTGAGCAAGGCACCGATCCCCCAACTGCTCCCCGGGCGCCGCAGCACTTGTTGCCCACTGCCCACAAAAGGCTTAAAAAACATACTAAACAGTGTTTTATGAAATTTAAAAAGTGCACATAGTATCTTGTAAGGAGTAGGTTTAGGTGTAGGGTCAGTGTAGGACAATCCCACATACAGTTTGTACAGTATAAACACCATTACACCTATGGAGAGTCCCCGTAAACCACAAATGCAAGTAGTGTGTGTGTGTGTGTGTGTGTGCTAAGATTAAGCCTCCCCCGTCTATCATTTCACGTTTGTCCATTACTCAAGTGATAGAAAACAACTACTTTTCTCAAGTAAAAACTGCCAAATAACGCTTACATGTAGTTACATTATAATATGTAATGTTCAGAGAGTGGGGAGATTCCCCCTGTATACTATCTCTGCATTGACTGAATTATTTATTTTTTTCCAGAGAATAGGAGTAAAAACTCCCATCCGGGTGACACTACTAGACCGTGCAAAATAATAGTAATAATAGTAATAAAATAAAATAATAATCTTTAAAATATTGCCAAGTAACATTGCAAACAACAATAAAAACAGAGAAGTGGCACAAACATTTTCCTGATATTATTATTATTTAAAATTGTATATACATGTTATACCTTTTTTTTTTTTTATTTACCACTTAGGCATGTTGTACAATGACTTTAACATTGTCTATGATATGTTTGTAGTGGGCATTCAAAATTTGAAAATATACAGTTAAGATGTTTTGTTTTTTTTTCTTTTGATTTAATCGAGTTGGTTTTGCATCAAACACAATGTTATTTTCGGCAGTCAAGATCTGATAGCAACAGTGCATTTTCTTGTATGTTGTTGAAAAATTTTGACATCCTACATGCAATATAATATATAAACAAACAAAGACAAAAACTGGCACAGTTTACCCCACTCTTCTCATTCATGAATTGCTTGTCTTTTCCGAATACTTCCACAACATAATTCCATACTCAACCGAATGAGTCAGATACACAAATATTAAGGTCTTTAGAGGTTACTCAAAATTTCCAATTGTTTTCCTCCCACCAGAAAAGAGCAGATAACCTCACTCTGTTTCTGCATTCATTCATTGTAAATATCAGGTCCAAGAGGAGCAAAACAGTTAGTAAGGAATGAAGTCCATCATGTGGACTAGGATCCAAGCAGCGTGTGTGTCAAACTATCTAGTTACAGCACACGGGTCCGTCATTTTCACAAGGGCCCTAGGCCATAACAACGGAGAACATCCTCGAGTCTTCAGCCAGGAAAGAACAACTGGAGTCAGCTTTCAGAATAACCTCCATTACTCAAACAGTACAGTGACAGAGACTATCCAAACGCACTGGAGATCTTCACGTGACTGGACCAATTACTGCAGCAACAGTGTTCATTCCTGCCGCTGCGCTCCCTGCAACATCTGTTTAAGCTCCACTGCTTGGCTCTTCACTCATTTGGGTGCATTTGAAGGTCCACGGGGCCCGGAAACATCCCTGTACTTGTAAACATTCAGTGGAAAACTTTGCTGTGAGACAACACCAAGGTCGGTAATTATCTGTTATTGTGTGCAGCTGGTTTACTCCAACGTTTCCACGTTCACTCGAAAAATCACGGAGAGATGTATTTCAGGAAAACTGAAGGTCAGCATTCAGTCCTCTGAGTCACACTTTTGTCAGCTAATATTGTCGTCATTTAGGCACTGCATTTATTTCCATTCATAAAAATAAATCATTTCTAGCTTTCACAAAAACATTTTGGTGTCCCATGACAATTTAAGTAACAGAGACACAAATCAGAGTTTTTTTTTAGAAAATGACATTACATATCACTCTGTTGTGGCTGTAACCAACAACAAGCAGCATACAATGTATTATCATTTTCTGTTAAGGATGCAAAATGTTGTGCTAACGTATAAAAATGACTAAATACAATACAATATTTGATGTCAAACAACAACGTTATGAGTGATAGCTTAATTCAGACTAAATTTGCATCCCTGTTACTTGTCTATTTAATCATAATGCTTATAAATTTGCATTGCTAGAAAAAAGCTGATCACAAAAATAAGTGCATTTAGATTTAAATTAAAAAATGGAAAATGAATAAATAATTGTTTTAAGACATACTTTTTTGTACCCTATTACTGAAAAGTGCCTGATGAGCATTATATCTTAGCATGTTAAAGGTGAAAAATGCACAAAGTTGAAATATACAGAACATGAAGCTATTTAAAATGGTTTAAGAGTTTTGTAGTTCTCATAGTATTGAACAAAAAAAAGGGTAGACCAAAGATTTAGAGCAGAGATTTAAAAAATGATAGCTTGACTTTATAAGTCACAACAAGTTGGAGATCAGGGCGGTGTGGATTTCACTCTGAGCCCTCCGTGGATTGTTGGAACGAACTTAGGTTTAGACTCACTATGCAGTTCAAACAAGATTCAGATAAACAGGGTTTCATTCACACATGCACACACTCAAACACAACAATAACATTCAGTTATTCAGTTCGGCTTGGAAGCTCAAAAAAGGAAGAGACTCGTATCCAGAAATTCTTCTCCTTCCTTTTTTTTCATCCATGTGAATGTTCAGCATTCAACCATGCTCACATCTGGGAGCCATTTTGTCCAAATCCAACATCTGGGCCTGGCACCTGATACGACAGGAATGATGCTCTGGAAACATCCAATATTAATATTAATATTTCACCGGACCTAGTCCAGGTGTGTGGCTCTATGGTGAAACGGGCGATAACCTGCACATTTTGGCTACATTCAGACAGCAACCGGGGAGCAAGATTGACCGCCAATAGCTCCAGACCAAAACATAACCCGACTGTCACAGATGTGATTCTTGAAAATGAAGTATGAGCAACATGATTTTGCGCGCATGGGGAGCATTGAGGAGTAACCCGATGAACGTCAAGCAAACGTCACTGGAAACTGGAAACGGGGCCAGTAAAAATCATTGAAAAAGTTCAAATGGTTCAAAAGGGATTTTTTCCACTTGTTTGATGACAATAGAGGTCCATCAAAAAATAAAAATAAAATAAAAATGATCGACGGAAACTCCACAGACAGTCTGAGATGCCTAAAACTCTCGCTATTTATTTTTTTCCCAACATTCAATGGGCTACAAATTAAGCTTTAGTAATTTTACCGAAACCCAAACATGCTTCAAAAGACCAATTCAAGATGTAAACGAGAGGCTTAACCAAAAGTTCTTATCCATGCATGCCAGGATAATTTCTTCAATACTCAAAACCGACTTCAAATCCCATTTGGAAGAGAGAGAGATCTGTGTGGTTTATTAGTTCCCATTGATGTAGAACATTGTTTATTTGTGTATCACAATCAAGTGAGAACTTCATAAGAAGGCCTGTGAACACTTAAATGTTAACAAATGTTTCAATTATATTCAAATACAGCCATCATCTAGTCTCAGCTTCAGGCGTCACGTCCACAGACCGCTGGCTGAACGTCTGGTGCACATAATGCCACACAAAATGGGAAACGCTTCTGGAAGCCATCATCTGATTGGTTGAATTCTACAGGACTATTGTGAGAAGTGTATGTCACGTTTTTATCAGTCCGTTTAGAAACAAAGCAGTAGTGGCACTACTTGCATTTCGGGGAACCCTAAGCAGATTCTTAAGAAAGGTTGTCCTCTAAGACATAAGCAAACAAAAAGTTTTAGTAGTATATCAATCGCTTTTAAAGAAATGCATCAACATTTAGTGAGATTAATACTTTCATATTGCAAAAATACCTGTTATAGAGAATAATATATTATTATTGATAATAATAAAGTATTATATCTTTTCTGGGCTGGTATGTTTTAGTCCAGATTAAAATGCCAAAAAATGTATTTCTGCTGGTTCATAAGCGCCACCTACTGTCAGAGAATAAGCTTGCTTTTTTATTCAGCCTGTCTACTGTTTTCGATTATATCAACGTAAAAATCAGACCGAATTTTTACGCAGTGTTCTGCAATTTTGAAGTGCCCACAATAACAGCACACCACACTCGTGAATGCCAAACCTCAATTTCAACATCTTGTCACAATTCAATTTCTGTTTTGCCTCTTTTCTGCACCAGACTGATAATGCTGCATTTTCATTCTTACTTTATTGTTACCACGCATTACTGTCTGACCCCTGGCATTGGGCCCCCTGGTGGCCACAGAGGCCCTATACAACCACTTATACTGTTTAGGTAGGGCTGGCACTGCCCGTAAACATGGCATTGAACAAAATGAACACCGATTAGTCACTTTACAAGTCAGTCAGATGGTCTGTTGGGCCGATGAAAGTTCTGATGGAGTCCAGACCTTCTGCTGTCAGCCTGAAGGTCTGACTACGCAAGACCAATCTTTCTAATAGTTCCAAGAAAGGAATCTTGAATGACGTTCATGCAAAAAGAGGACATTTGGCAACTTTAGAAAAGGTGCATGACAAGAAAAACAGTAAAAGTTGAAGTTATACTTCATAAAGAAGAAAGAAGAATGAATTATAGTGTTTCAACAGGTTAAAGTTATGGATGAAGGTCAGCTGAAAAACGGCTGATTTATTGACCGGGTTTGGTTTAGTTAATCAGGCCACATGACCTTGTTCTTCCTATAGAAGCGCAGCGTGAATTTCATTGACCGCCCTACCCATATTCCATCTGCTTTCCTCATTTGTCTTGTCGTAGCGCCCCTCCTTGTCCACTAAGTCTTAATATCACCCACTCTATCTTGCTCTAATACTAACCTCCCCATCCATATCCTCTCCATCTGGTTTTCTGTCCTGTACATGTGCAGCTGTCCCTTCTCCTGAATCATCTCCTTAGCTCGCTCTTCACGTCTGTCGGCTAATTTCCTCCGTGCCCTTGCAGCTACTGCTGATTTCTCCAGTGAACGCTGGATGTTTTTGGTTTTCGCCGTTCGGGTCAAAAGGAGCAATAGCTAACAGATTTGTGTCGTCTTTTGACAGATATGATCTCCAGATGGAATCATCAGCTTCGGCTGTCAAAAGTTCACCAGGACGCAATCGCGCCGGGCGTTTCTCAGATGATATGGATGTAAGATGTGCTGCATGTCTTCTGACGGACGTCCAGACACAAGACAAAATCCTTAGAGATGCGCTGACCAGTTTGGAAAAAAACAAACAAAAAAAAACTGAATGCTGAGACTCTTTTAGGGTTAAACGACCCAATAGCACGAAAATTAATTCATTATCCCATTTGATTACATTATTGCTTTAATATTATTGTAGATGATTATGATATGATTAATTAGACGGCTTAGAACTGAAAGATTCAAATAATTTTCAATAACTGCAGATAGGACGAGTTTGATCTCTTATGTCAAAACAGAAGACATGGTTGTGTATAAGATGTTTATAAAGTTTTTGTTATATGTGGTAATGCAAAAAAAAGAAAGTGAGGTGTGTCTTGAATTTCGTGCTTCCATTGTGTTATACGAATATTATAAAACTTAGTATTTTTGTATTATGTCACAATTTGTACTTTTACTTTTTATTCTTTTTTGGTTGTTTTTTTTGTTTTTTTATGAAAATCCACAGGGAATTGTAATGCCATTTTAGAACTGATTAGCTGTACATTTTTTTAAAACAAATGACTCATTTACATTTCAAACATTTTACACCAATAAAGTCATTAAAAGTTAGTGAAATGCATGAAATATGAGTTGCAATTTATAAATAATAATGTAATGCAAAAATATTTATAAAATGTTATTTTATTATTTATTTTACTATTTTCTAAAAACTACGTTTTCTAAAAATTGAAAAATACAGAAAGTTTAGGATAGAAAACAGAGTTTGCACAGTATAAAAAAGGTGTGTGTGTGTGTGTGTGTATGTATTAGTTAAACTAAGTTTCAAAATGTAATTCACCTCAAACATAAAAACATCAAAATGTTAATGACCTTCCGGAAGAAATAATAAAAAATCATTTTCGAACACACTGTTAACTGACATTTCATGAGGGGTGTTTTCTAAAAAAAACTTTCTTAAAGTGCCTTAAAATACCCAATCATATAACACGACAACATGTCATAATTCAATACATTTTAGAATCCCTATTCATCATAAATCAGATAATGATGTGGTGTGGTTACAGTGGTAATCTGCCAGTGTGTGTTGACAGAAAAATGTTCTTGCAGATATTTTTCTATATTTAACACATGGTATACATGTTCTCTTGTTGTTCTCTGGCAGAGGCCAAAACTTTAAACTGCTTTTGATTATGTAACTATGAATGACTAATATGTTTTCAAATTCTTTGAGTAAAAGTGGTAGTGAAAGGCTAAATATAGCCAACCGCATAGGGAAAATTAAATATTGATAGCCTTACTAGAGGTTCAATGAGCGATTCAAATCAACATGGACGAAAACAATAGCTGCTAATTCTGCTCATATGGTGCAGCGAGAGCTTCATGCGCTGATGAGATCTTTAAGCACATGCACTCTCTGTAACAACATGTGGTAGGAATTAAACATTAGTGTGTGTATGTGTGGACGGGAACTTCTGCATCTTTGGTGTACAAAATCGGGTTCAAATTGCAGCAGTGTTAAATTCCTTGCTCTAGGGGCCTGTACATATGATAGTGTTTCACTTTTCACTTTATTAGCTACTGATGTTGATCAAAGAAATGATTTTGACTTGTTTTTAAGCAATCTCGGCAATAACAGCGGACACTTGTTTTTCTGGGTCATTCAGTATGAACTAGACAATCTATCACACTTATTATTTTATGGTGTAACCCTGTATGTGCAGAATCTCAGGGGAGGAACTGAGCAGCTAAGAAGCAATGCTACTAACTTACCTAATGTGCATGTTTCAGTAGCCTGACAATAGCTGTTTAAAATATCACTTTTCCCCCAAGATTTAGCATTTGTGAGACAAAACGCTTTGCAAAATAGAATATTAAAACAAATAAAATATTAGAATGCTTTACCAAATAAAATAGTATATTATTATATTTATGGAAGGTTGGATTATTTTTTTTGTCAAAAGTTCAGACAATTTATGTAAATTATATACTAAGAAAAAAATCATGTCTATCTCTCTTTTAAGCTCTAATTCATATATATATATAAATCTCTGCTTTAAATAAATGTATTAGTGCTGTCAAACAATTAATCTTAATTAATCGCATCCAAAATAAACATTTTTGTTTACATAATATATGTGTGTACACTGTGTATATTTATTATTTATATGTAAATACAAATATTTGTAAAATATTTACATGTACATATTTATATTTATATAATTAATACAGTTAATATATAAACAAAATATTTTTCTTAAATAGAAATTAAAAAAGGGTTCCCTATTGTTTAAAGCAGAAGCTGAGGTAGATTTTTAATCCCTAAAAAAATGTAATTATAATTGCATTTATTTAAAGAAAGAGCAATTTGCTCAGTAAAACACTGTTTAGTATGTATATGTATATGTATATATAATATATAATATATATATATATGTTGCACTGGCTGTGCTGAAATCATACTAGTTAAAAACAAAATAAATGTAAAATTAAAACTAAAAGGAAAATTCTAAAGATATAAACTGATTCGAAGTATTAATAAATAAATAAATTATTAAACTATAAATACATATAATATATTACTGTATATACTAAAATGTTTAGCCTTAAGCACTTTAATATGAATGCTTAAACAAGACATTTTGTTTCTTATTGTACAAATACAACTCCTTGCGCCGCCACTGAAGGCCCAATGTTAAATTTTGGTTCTGAATGAAAACCACTGTTTTAAATCACTGATGTGACCTCAAACTGACCTGAGGGCTGGAGAACACCTGCTGAATGCTGTTGATAGGGCCACAGGGGACACCGGTGCCTTCGAAGCGTCTCAACCACTCTCCAGTCGTCTCCTGCATGAACCTGAAGGAGGACAGAGGCCTGAATGAAGGTCTGAGAAGGGACAGAAGGGAGGGTGCTGGAAAACGGGACACGGGCACGATAACATGAGCTGAAATGCAAGTCATATGTGGCCACTTCCTTTCCCTGTCCCTTCAGGACAACAGCACTGTGTAAAACCACCAACACGCTTTGAAAGATTTCACTTAATACGCCCACTATAATTAAAGTTAATCTGTTCTTCTCTTTCGAGCAACATTGTAAACATATAAGGTTTCTCATATTGTAAACACGCTCTCACACACCATGTCTTGGCCTTTGGTGACTGAAGCTGATTCACCCAGACAGAATGTGCCGTCTGAAATTTGTAGACTTTGGTACAGAGTTTTTTGCACACAGCAGTCCCATTGTTGCCAAGAACATGGTAAGTGAACAAAATGTTTCAATGCCAACAACCATTAATTTGGTTTAATAGAATGGTTTTAAAATTCTCAGACATCGACCACAAAATGCATCAGAAACTGAAAATTAGGATGTGACAAGAACAAAAGCAGACATCTTTGGTTTGTTATTTTGTTTGCTATTTCTCCAGCTTATATCAAAAACTGCAGTTAGCGTTAAATGGAAAACGGTGTGTCTAACTCATTTTACTTTTGATGAAGATGCAAAAGATGTTCAGCAGATAAGGACATCAATTTTAGTCTCTCCTGAAACATTCCTATGGCTTTTCAAAACTATGAATATTGATCATGAGTTTTTATGGTGCTTTTGCATCCAAAATCATAACAAAAACTCTACAAATAAAACAAAAACTCAAGTCAAAATAGAAGAAAAGAATATATCTTATAATATCAAAAACAATTACACTGATAATTCTGAATAAACACAAAATATCATTTAATAAAATTATATTATATTATTTGTTTAATAAAAATAACAAATAAATAAATACAGAGAGTTCACCGCTAGGAATTTTTGTGCACCTTGGCCCCTAGAGCTCACGACACAGAGAAACGAAACCCAGCCAAAAAGAGGAAGTGATGTCATGAAAGGGAAATTTATCTTACCCCAAAAACACCAGTTAACCTGGTAATTGCAAACAATTACGCTACATTCATTTATGTACCAAAATGTGGCTGATTTTTTTAAGCGGATAAAAAAAGATAACTATGGCGCAAGAGCACTTCGCAGCACTTCAACCTCGGTGCTGTAATATCCTCACTCCTGAAAACCCCCCTCTCTCTTCCGTCAATACAACCAAGGAGTGATAATATTACTGCGCCGAGGATCGAAGTGCTGCGAAGTGCTCTTACACCATAGTTATCTTTTTTTATCCACTTAGAAAATCGCCATGTTTTATTTTGTGTCACCATACTTACTCCTGTAACTAGTCATGAAATGTAAATAGGGAAAACGTGGAAGTGTTTGGTGGCTTCTAAATTCATCCCTGTTTGGATCCAAAGGAATGAAAGGAGCTAAGCTCTATTCTCTATAACTCTAACATTGTGGCGCCGTGCGCTAGAGCAATTAGGTGCACGCACTGAGAGATATGTATCAATTCGTCTAAAAACAAGTGGAATATGGAAAAAAGGTGGCGTTTTCCTTTGACATTATATGTAGCCTAAAAAAGGCTTCTTCGCTCATGTTCTAAAATCCGTGTAAAATCATTCACATGTGCAAAAAAATGTTTGTTTGGGCACTGCATGCTGATTTTACAGCGAGTGACCTTTTAAAATAAACAGAGTTCGGTTGACTGCCTATTAGTTTTATGATGAATAAGTGTAGCTTATCCTTGTTTCACAGTTTTTTCTTTTGTTAATCTGTTAACTGTAATGTAGCCTTTTATACATGTTGTGTGTTCCTATTTATTTTATTCCTTTTATCGATTTCATTTCTGTTTTTCTCTGCGCTGCAGGTGCATGATGCGATGATTGAATCTTTGTGGTCTGCTGTTTGCTCTTCGAGCATATAAAGCTAAAGCCCTGAATAATAAAAAAAAGACATTCAAATCCGAACGATCAAGCTTTGGTTGACGGTCCGGAAAATAACATACAAAATCCCATTACAATTCTCCAGCAGATTTAAATGCTGTGCACAAGTTCAGGTAACTCAAAAACTGAGGCCAGACATAGCCACCACTCACGTCCATATTGATAAATTCCAAGTTTTGCGTGGAAATGACCGTACACCCAATTTTTTGTCATACATGAGGCCCATTGTTTCCTCAAACATTTAGCATGTTGACAGATGAATAGAGGACAGCTCTCTCGGGTTTGGTTCAGATTTATGTTGACTTTACAGGAATCGGACGCTTACCTCGCAGACAGAATCTGCAGCAGCTCTTTGCGGTGCTGAACTCTTAACTTGTTGCTTTTGTACTTCGGGCTTTCTGCCAGGCCATTCATGCTCAGGACCTTTGCAAACATTCACATTCGATGACAGAACTGTTAGGAAATGTGAAGCTTTTCCCATCAGTCAAAACAAATGCACATGGCAATAAAATATGACTCTGACTGAAATGTACAAATAAAGCTAAGTTAGATTTATTAATTTGCATATTTGGAGTCCTGCTTACTTTACACACTTTCATAAATTGCTGGTCGTTTCCCGCTGCCACAACCAAATATCCATCTTTGGTCTTGAAACCCTGCAAACATAGAGATTTAATAAGTATACAGAGCAGAGAGCCAGCTAAACTGTGTAAGTAATAAAGAAAATCCTCACACATCAACTGCCATAAACAGAAACAGAACAACAGCATTGGAAACTTTGATATAATTACGTTTATGACTAACACAACCATGAGGTATTTCATGCAAATCTGCATCTAATGTTTCTTTTCTTTAGGGTTCTCCAATTAAAGGGATAGTTCACCTAAAAATGAAAACGTGATCATTTATATCGGAGATGTAGATGTTTCTTCATTTGAAAGAAAAATTTGCCAATATATTACTTGCTCACCAATGTGTCCTCTGCAGTGAATGGGTGCCATCAAACAGCTGGTAAAAACATCACAATAATTCACAAGTAATCCACACCACTCCAGTCCATCAGTTAATGTCTTGTGAAGACAAAAGCTGCATGTTTGTAAGACACAAATTCCACATTTGTGCATTTTAGCTTTAAACAATTGCCTCCGGCTAAAATATGATTTCATAATCCATAATAATGTTTCCTCCATTGAAAAAAAACCCTAAAAAAATCAATCGCCTGTTGTCTCTCACAAAAAACAAACAAACAGCCACATATTTGTTAAACCTGTTTCAGACTGTTTTCACTTGATCTGTGCATAATATTTCTCACCTGATTCAGACCACATTTTACCCAGTTTTAAGATAAAATGTCTTGCTGGATTTGTTTCTTACAATGCATGCAGAGAAACTTGCAGCTTTACTTTCTACTTCTGGAGTGGTGTGGATTACTTGTTGGTTATTGTGATGCTGTTATCAGCTGTTTGGACTCCCATTCACTACAGTCCATTCATTAGTGAGCAAGTCATAAAATGCTTAATTACTCCAAATCTGATGAAGAAAATAAGCAAATTTGAAAATAATCTTTGACCAGTGGTATACAAACTTAACCCTTATAACATTAACCCAGCAACTATGACAGGAGTTTATTACGGTAAATTTAAATTAGTATACTGAAGCAGTTTTCAGAGAACAATACTTATTCAGCTGATTAATAAGAGTACAAGCACTCTGTAAATATAGTTAAGAATAAAACAGAAAATTTGGAGCGTGAAAGTGCTGCTAAAGCAGAGATTTCTGACTCAGCAGGAGAAATTTCATTTTGAAGAAAATGGCTTTTAAAGATATGCAATTGAAATCTAAAGATGATAGATAAAGTGCAATGAAATAATTAATAAATGTGTATTTTGGATGTTTTTCTTTTCACTAGTCGGGAAGACGTGATGGTAGCAAAATAGCCCAAATTGCATCAATTTGCCTGCAATGTTTTGCCCTGAGGGAAACATTAGAGAAGTTTTGTGCTTCTCAATGACCTGTACACCTCAAGTTGTGCCGATTCCTCGGTGAGCGAATCAGAATTTTCAATATGCACATTAGCGGTTTGAGGGAAAATCTTTCAACGAAAGATCTGGCCCACAAATTCTTCAGGTTGAACTTTGCGGGTCCGTGCTCCCAGCGGAAATGCTGCTCCATCCATTCCATCAAACCCTTCAGGCTCAGTGCCCGCTGGTAAAAAGCACATATTCACTCCAAAACAGCCAAACCGAGAGAAGGCTTTTTGCAGAGGTAGGATAAACAATAATCCGCAAGAAAACAGCACTAACAAAAGACCCGAAACCCAAGCAGCACCTCTGGGACGATCTTCAGAAACCACAACCATGGGAATCAACCAGCTTACGTTCAAAAAGTCATTCCCATTTTTGTCTCCACATCATCTCGTGAAGAGCAGACAGGGCCCAACAAAGTTGAACTAACGTGACCTTCTCAAATGCAATCCACCAGCTTCCACTGGACCAGACCATGTGCATGAGTAAATCAAGACATCGCTAATCGTCTTTTGGCCACAGCGGCACACCTCAGAACAAAGCGTGCATTCATCTCCGCAGCCTCTCTTAGCACAAGCGCTTCGCTCTATGTGTGCTTATTCTGGTGCCCCCTGGCAGTACAATAGGTCGAACGAGAAACAAAGTGCATGGACCACAGTTAATGAGACAGTGTTTTGACAAAATGTAGCCCATCAGATTAAATGATTTCAAATGAATAAATCAAGCGCGGGCCAAGAGGTCACATGCCTGGGGGAGTCCAGGAAACAGCAGGAAGGCAAATACAGACACAGCAAACCAGCTTCATCCTAGTGTGGGTCCGCTTTGACTCGTTCAGAGAATGAGATCAAGCCTGAATTGTACTGCTACCAGGATGTTTCCAAACTCGCGCAAAGCACCCTGGGGCTCGCTGGATGCCACTTGCGTGTGTGTCTTTTCCTGTTGTGTGCGGCTGTATGCAGGAGCCAAAATTAACACTCGCCAAGATCCAATTGCGGGTAAAATTCGGCTTTGGCAAGTGAATAAAACGCTCGCCAGCTGGGCGGTGACTACAAAACATCTAGACTCACGTGTCTTTAGACAACTTTTTGTTTATCTAGGATGACTCAAAAGTCCAATTTAAAATTGGGTCCCACTTTATATATTACTACTATGCACTTATATTTAAATTAATCATTAATACAATGCACTTATTGTGTACATACATGTTTTTTTTATTTATATGCAATTACTTTTGAAATTAATTAAAAATTTTTAAATAAATGTATGCATCACAACATAATTTTTTTTAAATGTTACTAAATCTTTATAACTATAACTGAGTGTTAGGTGATGACAAAAGTAATCTAAACGCAACAAAAAAATAAAATAAATAAATAAATAAAAAGCAAGAGCATGCAAAAAGAAACATCCAATATCAACCGATACAGATTAAAGATTTTTTTTAAATTGTCAAATTTCACTACAGTTATGTTTTTTATGAGAAAAAGCAAAAAGGAAATGGTTAAATGTTTGTTTAACTTGTGTTGTTCTGTTGCTATTTATTAGCAAGAAATATTATGAATGAATTATATCACGTTGTTGTGAATAGTTAACTTAAAATAATTTTTTTTAACAATTACTATATCTGTATTGTGTGTACATGCATAAATATTGCACAGTGAAATTTGTATTCTTAACAGCTGACACTGGCTGCTGCCTTTAGGGTGTTATTATAATAAGTTTGAGGTAGGAGGGGATGCATAACTTTTGATTAAAAGGCTTAAGATATCCGCCCGCCGTGAGACAGTGCTTCCAGTAAGGAGACCTAAATTGTAATATCATCATGTTTTCAAGCTGTGTCCTGCTTACAAACTAAGAGGGTTTGATTAGATTTTCCACCAAAGTTAAATTCACCAAACTTCATTATGAACAGCTGAAACACCTGCTACTGACTGCAATGGTCTGATGTTTTACTGCAATCATTCAACTGATTTTACTCATGTGTGGATGTAATGGCAAAATAAATAATCTTATAAACCCAAAAAAAAGAAAAGAAAAGCTTCCAATATACTTTTCCATATGATATATAGACTGTGTGTACAACCAAACTATGAAGTGCTCTGGCACAAATTTTGTTATAATGGCTAAAACTAACACAATATTTAGCTCTATGTTTGATCCAAACAAACAAAAACTAAAACAAAACATGTATGAAACAAAAACAAAAATATAAAACAAAATGCTTATTAAACAAAACACAGCACACATTTATAAAAAAATAAATCACAAAACAAAATGTTTATTAAACAAAACAAAACAGCACAAACATTTATGAAACAAAAAAGGTTTGAGACAAAGCAAGCACAAAACAAAAATTTATGAAACAAAAATGCACAAAAAATGTTTTCATGAATCAAAACAAAGGACAAACATTTATAAAAACAAAAAATAAGAGACAAAACAAACATTTATGAAACAAAGCCACACACACAAAAAAAAAACAAATCTACAAACAAAACAAAAAAACTAAATGTTTATGAAACAAAACAAAACATTTTAGTAACAAACAAAAACACAATATGCAAATCAAAAATGTTCATAAAATAAAACAACCACAAGATTAAAAAAGCAAAAACACAAAAATTTGAAACAAAAACACAAAATAAAAGCAAAGCAAAAGAAAACATTCAACACAAGAAAAACACAAAAAAATGTCTCTAAAACAAAAAAACTAAAAAAGAAGTCAAATGTTTTTTTTTGTTTGTTTGTTTGTTAAAGATGGTCTGAAAGCATAATTAATATATTTTTATTTTGTATTTCATACTTTTTTTCCACTCTCTCTCTCTTTGTTGTTTCTACAACTATAACCCTCTAATAATGGGTCAAAAATATTGTTTTACAGTATTTTTTTAATAACTTGCATGTCTTTATCATCTTCTCAGGTTTGACAGTATAAATCTTATATTTTAGGAGGGAGTCCCTAGCAAGTGGATCATTGTTGCATTTTGTGAATCCTTGTCATCAAAAAGTCTGACAACCCCAGCTCCAGAATAGAGATGAGAATTTTAGTCCAACCCCTTGCTTGCTTTCCCAACGGGATTCTCACATAAGAAAGGACAATTAGCACACCCTAATTGAGGCCCAATCTGAAAGTAACCTAATCAGTCAACATTCATTTTCAGTTTTGATTAAGTGCTGGCAGAGACCTGCAGCCTTCGTGTGACCCTGGGGAAATGGAGACATTACGAAAGTTCTCACGGACGACAAAGCCGTAAACAGTCTATGCTTTATTCATTACATTATTCATTATATCATATTATATAAATGACCTATGGATGGGACACGGCATCCCAAATCAGTGTCCAGACCAATAAGATATAAATAGTCACCTAGAATTATCAAAAGAAAGGTTCGCTTTGAAGAAGCCAAGCTCCTCTGAGTGAATACACACAGCAAACAATAAGTGGTTTAAAAAGACATAAACCATTTCCAGAGTTTCAATGAAATACAGACATTTTTTTTTATCACTGGGAGAAAAGGAAAGGGTGTCTTTTATTAGAGCTGTGCCTGAACACAGTAATTGTTTTAGGCTTTGGCTTCACCCCACGTCCATGTGGTTTTCCCTCAAGAACATTCTCAATTTACATTAGCCAGCCTATCCAACTATTATATGTGGCTTAAGCTTATCTGGCAGCTCACAAATATCTATTAAGCAAATAAAATGTTGACACAAGCATAATTGCAGTGCTAAACACCTATTACATTGATAAGATGTTTACACTACACTCCTAAATTTCAAGTTACTGCTGTGCAAACAGTGTATGTTTCACATTGTGGACGCTTGTTTGCCTTACCAAATTCTTAACTATGTTAACCCTGTGAAGCCTACTGTATCTTATTCGATACGGACATTTATAAGGGCTTTAAATAAACAGCATGGTCAAAATTGAAAAACTGATCGTCTGATTCATTGTTAAGACTGATTATAGTTTATAAAAGGCCTTTTATGGCTCATTTCCCCTGAGCGGTACGGGTCAGTATGATACGACATGATTCGATTATAAGAGGCTTAGGAGGAAATAAAGACAAAAGCAAACAAAGTCAGCACTGTACTACGGTCAAGTACAAAATAAATATAGCTATAAAGAATATAACTTTGTGCTTAGCTAAAACTGAGCAAATAAAAGATGCACATTGTAAAAAATGGTAACGGTAAAAACCTGTTAAATGGTTCATGGTAAATTCCTGTAAAATTGACTGGGAAAACCGTAAACTAACATTCCCAGAATTCCCTGCGTTGTGTTTCAAATTTTGTTTGAATTTGATGTTTTTTCTTTGAAATAACTGTTTCTTAGTTTTTTATTTCTTATCAGTTCTGTTTATTATGGTTGTATGTTACATGTAATGTTGTTAAATGAATGTTTTTTGCATATTTCAGTTTAATGAGTCACCATGATGGTGTTTAGTGTTTGTGTGAATGACTCTGAGCTCCTTCTATATATGTTCATATTTAAAAGCTGCTTGTGATGGGCTTTGGTTCATCATGTGACTTTCTCAACACCTCCATTTGGTACCAAACTGATTTCAGTACTTTAATAGGTTGGTATATTAACATTATATCAGTTAATGAAATTACGGTATTTAACTGTAAATTTATCGTAAAACTGTAAAACCTAAAATGTTGCTGCCATATTTTTTACTGTCAAATTCCAGCAACCACAGCTGTTTGTTTTCTACCATTTTTTTTTACAGTGCATAAGACCACGAATGCCTGTTAAATATAACGTTACCCAAAACAAATTGTTTCTCGTGTTTAATCACTACAGAGACTTCAGAGTCATATGTCAGAAGGACTAGCCGAGCTTAAGGCTACTCTCAGCGGATACATAAGCACTGAGTGGCTGGTGATCGCCTGGAGCTACGTAATCAGCATATCAAATAAGCGCTACCCGCAGATTTGAGTTTTAAACCACTACATTCTTGCCTGAAAGCCTCTATAAACTACACTTCATGACACAATAACAGTAATATTTAGAAAATTAGCAGGGTTTTGGGGAATGACGTTCATGAGACATTTTTGTTGCAAAATCTGAATTTTTATAAAGTTACTGCAATAATACGTTTTTTATTGTTAGTAATAGTTCAGTATGAACACCTAGTGGACTCAAGCAATTTAGGTTTATTATCCAGACCTCTTTTTTTTCCTTCATTTTTTTTTTTTTCGAATCATGCTAAAATGTCTTAATATTTATTTATTTTCTACTGTCATAAATATCTTATCAATTCAGATTATAATCTGAGTTATACTTTTTGTCCACATAAATATCAGAAATTGTACCGAATTGCATATTTTTGCTCAGTTTGAGCCTCTGAATAAAATGAAGGTGTTTTTTTTTTTTTTGTTTGTTTTTTCTCTTTCTATAGCTTTGCAACTCATAAAAGTGTGATGGATCAAATATATTTTTTCTAAAGCTTCAACAAACTCTCAAAATTAAATTAAATTTATAATTTTTTTTCTGGATATTATTTCATATATCAGACTTTATTGGATTTACCAGAATTTCTAGGTGGTCTACCAGCTAAACTGGTATTTAACGTGAGTTTAAGCAGATGTTTTCAGCAGGAACTGCTTCATATTTAAAGAATCCAATAGTTTATTACTTCTTGCTATCAGACAGTGTGGGAAGGCCTCGGCGTTGGATTAGTGGTTGGGCTAATGATATGTGGAGGTTTAGTGGAGTGAGATTCATCTTAGAGGGTTTTGTTTGGTCTGGGCGGCTTTCTTTAACAGCTCAGGGAAGTCTGAAAGCAAACCGCTAGTGCGAGTTTTTTGGCAAGCGTCTGTCCAGAGAGAGTCCCTCGGCTAGACTAATGCAACACAGCCCCACTGTGGCTGAGATACAGTGAGATTTGAATCAATATCTGATCTGCAGTCGATGAGTAAGGAAATGGCACACAATTCACTGATGATTCCCAGCAAGCACTTGAGGACAATACAGAGTCAAAACATTCAGCTGTTTAACCTTTCATCCGGCTTTGATTTGAAGAGAAAGCCATTGTCTCATGTTCAAATCCATTTGCTTAGCTGACTACAAAAGCAATTTTTTTTTTTTTTTGTCATTCAACAATGAATGATGTTTGTGTTTGCAAAGTGTCCCATCCAGGCTGGTAAGGTATTATAGAGCTGAGGTTTTCAAACATTATGATGCTACAGACCCCTAAAATATTAAGACCCCCAGATATATATTTTCACGTATAAAAAGGCAAAATATTGCACAATTTTACTTGCAAAATGTAATTTATAGTAAATTGACACCATGTTTTGCCCACTATCAGAACTTTAATTAGCAGAAAACCTCAAAAGCAATATCCTTAAAATAATTAATTAATACTATTATATATATATATGTGTGTGTGTGTGTGTGTGTGTGTGTGTGTGTGTGTTGAGAGAGGGAGTGTTTTCTCTTTTTTTTTTCTATTTAATTGACACTATTTTTGTAATTTTTTCTGAAAATAAACATAAAACTATGAGTAATAATAAAAATAGCAATAATAATACTATAATAATAATAAGAACAGCAACTATTTTGTTATTATTGTTATACTATTCATTTAATATAATATATAATAATTTTATGCATTTCATAATAATATACATAGAAAAATATATTTTAGGCTCCAGCCTCCGGTGACCCTACAGAAGATAAGTGGTTTGAAGAATGGATGGATTAAAATTATTATTATCAAATATTATTAGGATTTAAAACATGCAAATTCAACATTATCACTAGAAATCAGCTACCTGTAATAAACTACCTGTAATTTTCATATTTTAAACTATTTAAACGTTTTTTATTGATTGATTGATTGGCTGGCTGGCTAAACTTTCCCATAGACTCAAGTTCTCTGGAAAACCCCTGGTTTGGAGTGCAGTGTGTTCTGGGTAGCTGTGCACAAATCTTCGTCCCATGTTATTGTTCCAGTCATCCTTTGTGAGAGTCACTGAAAGTTCCTGGATTTCCTGAACTCTCTCTGAGCCCACCGTGACACCTCACTTACACATCCCTGCAAGCCTGACTCATCCGCCCCAGTCAACAGAACAAGAGCCCAGAGCCCCGGTGAACCAGCAGCTTCATCTCTATTCCGTGAACACAACACAACGATTTCACACTGAAACCAAAACCAAACCACTGCTCGCTCTGTAGCCCAGACCAAAGAAGGGAAATAGAGAACAAGAGCTGTCAGCTTACACAAATAAAGGAGAAAACACTCAAGACAAGTTGCAATATTCAGAAAATTAATTAACTGAAAACTTCAAAATAACACAAAACAATACAAGACCTAAATGAAATAGTTTACACCAGGAGTTATGTGTATATATATATAACCCTAACCATAATCAATTATTTTAAAATAAAATAAAAAGAACTAAAATAGAATATTAAAAAAAAGTTGTTTTGTGCATTTGTTTCAGCTGGTTTCCAAGGCAATATTTCTTATTTTAATTTAGTTTAACAATATGACAAAAAATATTAAATTAATTCAAATTAAAATAACAAAATATAGGCTAAGTAAAAATCACAACAGTATCTCAATGACACTAAAATAACACTGGTATTTTAAATAGTACGTACAATATTAAAAAAGATCGTTTTCAAAATATTTTTTTAAATATTTGTATTTAGTATATTTATTATTATAATATTTATTATCATTTATATAGTATTTTCACAAAAGTGGTTTATTGTGAACTTTTTTTTTACCCATAATTAAATCTATATATAAACCTAAACAGACAGACAGACAGACGATAGATAGACAGACAGACAGACGATAGATAGATAGACAGACAGACAGACGATAGATAGATAGATAGATAGATAGATATATAGATGGTGTTAAAAAATTGCTACACAAATGGTAACTTGAACAGCCCTATTTATTTATTTATTTTTGTGTATTACAAAATTGTACAATATTGCGTTTACATTTTTTTTTTTTTACGAACAAACAAATATTATGTGTTCCTTGAGTTCACTGACCCAAATAAACAGACTGATCCATTTCAATAAGAATCTAAAATGATAAGAACAAATGCTGACATTCCTTTGTTTTTCCAAGGACTCGTTTAATGGCAAAACAGATCATCCTCAGAGGAGCTAAACAGAGACTTAAGACGTCTCTGAACAGACTGAGGGAATTACACGAGTCTCTGCTGTAACTGTGTCAAACCCTTTCAGCTTAAGGGGCTTTTTTTTCTTGGAAATAACAAGATCCAGGTAACAAAGAACAGTCGAAGAAACCAACAAAGACACACAGCCATATTAAAAAGACCACTGGAAATCATGGCATCAAATGTTTATAGCATTGTATTTCCTACTAAAATCATCATTTACTACTCCTTAAAAAGGACCCTTTTCTTGCACTTGCGGCTATAAAATGATTTATTCACCTCAGAAATAACTTGCAAAAGTCACCTTTAAGTAAAACCATAAAAAAACCATAATATTTTTTCTGTACCTTTTGTGTTCAACATATGAAAGAAACTCAGACAGGTTTGGAACAACTTGAGAACGAGTGAATGATCTCAGAATGTTTATTTTTAGGTGGACTGTCACTTTAATATGTCAGCATGATACCGAGGCTTAATCCAGTGATGCTAGATCACCGTATATATAAACGAAGCGTGCTCATTTATAAGCAGATTTAAATGTATTGACTTTATTCCATCTGTGCGCATTAACCACGCGGTATCTCCAGATGGGACTCGCTGTGACCTCACAACATACTTTCATTTACCCTCAGAGTGAGTTGATAAGTCACGTCAGGTAAAGAGTCCAGCACGCGCAGGTCAACGAGGACCTGTGTCACCAGATGAGCCAGCGCAGAAATAAATCTGCACTTAATAAGCGTTTCTGCCTGATAGCGCTCGTGAGGTACTAATGAGATTTGGCATACAGCCTAGACTCTGAGGTACCATGTTTGCTGGGGTCAAACTTAAAATCCTGAATGAAACAGATGCCACAGAAAGGCAGCAGTGGGATGTGGATCTATTGAGACCAGCCTCTGTGAAGATATGTACGGTGAGGGATAATAAGTGTAAAGCTTTGCTGCATAACTAAACTGCAACATTTGTTCTAAAGGCATGAATGACAACTCAAACTGAGAGGCTTGAGGAGAAGTGTGTTATTGCTTTTCTAAACTGATTACACTTAGGCTTTACTGCCCACGGTATATTGTGATATACTGTAGGCAGACTTTGACCTGGGCTAACCTACACCCTAAGGTAGGTGGTGTGACGTATCATGGTGGTATACATGTGTCAATCAGCTGAATGATCAATGGAGTGTGACATATATAATGGAGTGTGACATACGATAATATCGTATTTGTTGTATTAACGATTTGACATTATCGAGTATTTTGCAAAAAAAAATTCAAAACACCTCTACTCAGGAAGAGTGGGATATATATATATATTATTATTTTTTTATTTATTTGTTTTTTTTTAACAACAGTTCAGTAAACAAGAAGTAATTAAAGGGGTCATATGTTGGTTCCAAGAAAAACATTATTTTGTGTATTTGGTGTCATACAATGTGTTTATGTGGTGTAAGGTTTAAAAAACACATTATTTTACACATCTCTTCTAAGCCCCGCCTCCTGAAACGGGTCGATTTGTACAAAGCTCATTGTTCTAAAAAAGTGAGGTGTGCTCTGATTGGCCAGCTACCCAGTGCACTGTGATTGGCCAAATACCTCAAACGTTTGGGGGAAATGTTACGTACCTTACCATAACGTGATGTCGCGTCCTGGCACTGACACCAAAACAATAAAACACATTACAAACGAGGCACTTGTTGATCCAGTGGAGACATAATTACATAATTACCTCTGTCTCTGTACGCGTCACGTTGCATCGCGCCTCGTTAACATAACATCATATCTGCATTCATGATCGGAGAAACAATAAACAACAAGCACTACCCTTCACTGCTCAAAACTCACGTTTGAATAGTAAGTAGCAGGTTTTTTTAATAAGAAAGCGTAACTAACTTAAAGGTTGTGAATCAGAAGCACCAGACTGTTCTTGCAGAGGTAGAATTGCCTCACTTTCTAGTCTCTGTGCAC
>JAUMHE010000082.1:2224552-2247122 GCA_032359235.1 Enteromius mattozi
ACCGGGGCGGAAATAAGTTTACACAGCAATTGCGTATTTCCGGTGCAAAATGCGGAAGTTGTGAAAAAGGTCTATTAGCTGGATCAGGTGTGTTTAATTAGGGTTGGAGCTAAACTGTGCAGAGCTGTGCAGAACTGAGTTTGAGACCAGTGGCTTAAAATGTACACATCTGCATCAGCCGAATATGAAAAATTATGCCGATATGCCTTGTCAATAAGATGAATACCTTGACACTTTTCGGCATGGATTGGCTATCGGCCAAAATGAGTTGAAAACTATTGGCATATATTGTTGAGCAACTAGTTAATAGTGAGATTTGGTCCCTAAACTAAAGTATTACCAATAATTAGCTACTCAACCAGCCCTATTCAACAGTCAAAAATCAGACAGGAATTTGGGCACAGACATAATGACATTAGCCTATATAATTGAATTGAAGTATAATGATTTCCAAACAACCCAAGTTCTTCCCCGAACACAAAACGCTGCCCATAAATACCCATGTTTGCATCTGGATTAAAGGAAACTGTGTGGTGTGGTTATCTAATGCCCTCTGTGCTTTTGCAGAGAACCTATAAATTTGCTGAAGGGTTAGATTACTACGACCACAGGATGATCGGTGGGGAATGTTCGGAAAGAGGCGGAACTCACTTATCTCTGCCAGCTTAGGGTCTACCGCAGAAACCATGACCCATCATCCCTTCAGCCCACAGATAAGACACATGCATCTGATAAATTCCTACCAGGCATGTACCAGAAAACCCATGCACAAAATCCAGCATAGTCATCGAGAAGAGCCCGGATGACTTCTTCTGAAATGGGAAGCAATTAAAAACGTATGAGGGGTACGAGAAAAAAAAAAAAAGTTCCAAGAGAGAATGTACTCAAACCACAACAGACGATCACAAACAATCGCATTATTGGAACCATTTCTGGAAACCACATCCTTCTTTCAAAGCGGTATCATTCAGGGGACGAGCGCTCTGACTCGTTAGCTCTGCACAAAGGTTTTGCGGTATCATGTCAGAAACGAGAATCGGACGTGTTGTGGATCTTTTGAATGATCTTTTCAGAAATCTAAAGGGACAAGATGACCGACTTAAAATCCAGCTCTTCGCAAGGCCGGCATGGAACAACAGATTTAACTCAGATGCCTGATTCAGAACCCCTTTATTCATTAGCTAGGTTTACACAGAGTCCAAGGCTCTGTTCCAAAACACAGAGCATACGTAGGCAGCACTTTAAGGCAGCATGATTACAAGGCCTTCTAAAATACCTTCTTTCAGTCAGAATCAAACATTGCATTGTAAGTGTTCTTGGTAAAAAAAAAAAACAACTGACAACTGTAAAATTACAACTGATGCAAAGACAAAAATAATGTGCAGAAACAAAAATAAATGACATTTTATAATATTTTCACATATAAAAGAGATATTTATCATTATAATATTATTTCACAATACTGTTTGTTTTTACTGATTTTTTGTTTAAATAAATAATGCCTTGGTCAGTGGAAAAAAAAAAAACACATTTCCAACCCCAAACTTTTAAATATTAATGTAAATTGCAAACATGACATTATATACACTTTTATATTGGTACTGATGGTTCCATGAAACACCTTCAACATTTACAGCAGTGGACCGTTTCATTCCACAAAAGGTTCTTTATTCTAAAAAAGAAAAAAAAAAAAAAACAACTCTTCAGATTTTTTTTTTTTTTAAATGTTCTTCACACAACAAAATAAAATGGTTCTTTTCACTGTTTCAGCTGTTCACTGTTCAACTGACACTTTTTTAAAACAAATAATTGGTTTTCTTTCTCTGAGGATGTCTATCTGGTTCCTTTCTTCTGTTGAGCACAAAAAAAAAAAAAAAAAAATACATTTTGAAGAATGCTGGTAACCAAAAAGTTGATGGTACCCAATAACATCCATAGTAAAGGTCATTTGTGGGTGAACTATGCCTTTAAAAGTTGTATTATTCCTTGACGTCATGGCTCAGAATAGCTGATAGTCAAGCGCTTGGTATTTTCCTGCATTTCGAGAGTGATTAGTCACATACCAATTAAAGCTCAGCATGAGCAAAGACGGCACATTTCCGGCATACATCCGGCAGGGCCTTCAACACCCAAGCAAGATCATCTACAAAGAATGCAACCGGACAGACCTTTCTGCAAAAAATAAAGCATGTCGCATTTTGTTTTCTTACAACCATATTTGAGCATATTAAAAGATTAGGTCTAGAATTTGAAAATATGACCTCATTTGCCTTAAAAATCTTAAAGGGTTAGTTCACCCAAAAATGAAGATTCAGTCATTAATTACTCACTGTCATGTCGTTCCAAACCCGTAAGACCTTCATTCATCTTCAGAACACAAATTAAGATTTTTTTGATGATATCAGAGAGTCATCTGACCCTCCATAGACAGCAACACAACTGAAATGATCCCAGATCCAGAAACACAGTAAAAACATTGATAAAACAGTCCGTGTGACATCAGTGACTTAACAAAAAGAGAATATTTTTTTCTTTGCGCAAAGAAAATAAAAATAATAATATACTACCATTCTTCTCCCCTGACTTGCGTCTTCTGCCATTTTAGAGAGTATCACAACACAGCGCATACGCAAGCTTTACCGGATTTGACATAATCATCCTTGTTTACATCCGGGTGAAAGCACGCACATGTAATATGTGTTTGTTTGCGCCTATAGGAAAGTGTACGCTTATGTTGCGGCAATCTCTAAAATTTTGGAAGATGTAAGTCAGGGGAGATTTTTGTTTTCTTTGCGCAAAAAAAAGTATTCTTTTAGTGCTGAAGTTGAGCCACTGATGTCACATGGACTGTTTTACTGATGTTTTTACTACGTTTCTGGATCTGGATCATTTCAGTTGTGTTGCTGTCTATGGAGGGTCAGATGACTCTCTGATATCTTCAAAAATACCTTAATTTGTGTTCTGAAGATGAACGAAGGTCTTATGGGTGGAACAACATGACAGAATTTTCATTTTCCTCAATCCCTCCACAATCTCAATGATTTAGCACAATTAGAAATGTCCCATTTCTGATTTCTGCCAAACTCAAAGCGTTCCTCTTCAAATAAACAGCAGAAGATGAAGACCAAATCTGCCTTGTGAGTTTTGGACTCTTCTAATGCATTTCTGATTGAGTAATCTTCAACAGTCATTATTAGTCATCATTAACAGTTTTCCTCCGTTATTCTGTGTCAAAAAACACAACGAGAAGCTGAAACACGTTTGCTGCATGCAAATATTTATCTATCAAGACTTTAGTCCATCTAGAATTTCAGCTCGGTAAGCAGCCGCAGCTGAAGAGGGTATTTGAGGTTTCAGGTAGTTACTATGGTGAAAAACTCAGAAAAATAAATCCTGTTAAGCGTTACTGCAGATGCAAAAGTCATTTGAAAGAAAACTGCGATACTCTACGTCTCCGTCCAAGTCTTTACGTTTTCAGTAAACACATGTTATTAAAAAACAAGGAGGGAATATAAAACATTCACCAAGTGCATCAGATTTCTCTTGGCACACAGTAAAGTTTGTTGAATATCAGCATCAACCTCGCTCATGAACAAGTAAGCTTAGCGTCTCACACTCTATTGATTCCCATGATGCTACACTGTTGGCTTCTCAGTCGGCTGCTTACGGCGTTGACGTCTTCTGCGCGAGCACTGCTATTTAGATCCTCTGTAATTTAGCATTTCCGGCCAGGATTGGCGAGCGGCATGAAATTCGCTCATTCAAAAACCAAAAGCAAATGGCAGGCGCTAATTATTAAAAATTGCATTAGTAAATGGTGTGCTATTTTCTCCACAAGGACAGGTATTCAACTGCCTCAAAACCTGTTTTGTTCATGAAATAAGTAGTGGCATGACAGGAAAGCCTACTGCTACTTACAATACATAATACTTATGAATTAGCATTTGGCCCTTAGCATGCCTACCACACCATTATTTACGACAGGAACAAAATGAGCTGAGTCACCGCTTGCACAACCAAGAAAAGTCAATCCAAAAAGTACATGTGACTAATAATAAAGCTCAAGTGACCACATGAATTAGAAACTTCACTTGAACTTTACTTAAAAGTCATAAGAAAGTATAATTTACACTAAAACAATATTCTGGGTGAAAAATAAAGGGGTACAGTACAGTAAGAAATATATAGGCCTATACAAAGTCAAACCTATCAAGCCATTTCGCTGAATTAAATATCTCATGCTGAAGTCTAGTAGCTAAGGACAACCGTTGGTTTATACGCTTATACAGTTATGGAGAGCTGATTTATTTATAGTGTAAAGTAAAACGCTCATGTTTTCTCTTGAGTCCAGAATGGGTCAGATTAAACTCACTTCCAGGGAACTGCATTCTTTCAAGCCAAAGAAACAAAACAGAGTGGTCTGGTTCAATTCAAAAAGTTAATTTCATGTTTTGGGCAACAGACAGTAACTTCTGCCCTGAAATCCCAATAAGGGATCCTTCTCAGAGCTGAATATTTCATCATGCAGATTATCTATGAAGTACTGAATGCATGAAATGCAGTCAGTGTCATTGAACTGTCAGTTTAAGAGCAAGAAAGTGAAAAAATATCCTGTATCAAAGATTGACTTATACTTTCCAGTGTCACTCAATCACATTAAAGAGGTTTTCAATCGGTTCCGCCTCCATATGCATATCTGCCTCTCTAAATGTTTTCTGAATGAGAAATTATATTGTTTATTGAGTTTATGGAAACCTTACATTATCAGTACTCCAAAATGTATTAATAAAGAGAAAATGAGAAATGGAAGTGAACTATTGATAATTTTATAATGAGAGGGTAAAGAGACATAGTAGTGTCATAATACAAAAATATTTGACTGAAATTACAATCAAATATTCTAGAGGCCAATGTAATAATGAAAATAAGCTAAAATATTTTTTTAAACCTATTTTAGCTTATGATTAAAAACATTAATAGGATTATTTATTTTAACCACATTCTAGCATTAATTTAATTAACATTAGTTATTAAGTGCCTCTATGCAGGCACGATTGGTAAATTATATTTCTGTTACTAATTTAAAAGGAAATGTTCACTTATAAATGAGAATTTGCTAAAAATGCACTTAACCCAGGTCATCCAAGATGTAGATCAGTTTATTTCTTTGTGGGAGCAGATCTGGAGAAATTTTACTTGCTCACCAGTGGCTCTTCAGTGAATGGGTGCCGTCAGAATGAGAGCCCAAACTGCTGATAAAAACATTACAATAATCCACACCACTCCAGTCCATCAAGTGACATGTTTAACCTTAAACTGTTGCTTGTGGCTAGTTGTCCTCTATCTAAAACATTGCTTTCTTCAGTGAAAAAAGTCATCCTGCCTAAATCAGAAGTTTACAGTTGAAAATAGTCTAAAACAAATATGTCTGTGGATGTGTGGAGGAAGCGTTATTATGGACTTTGGACAGAAATTATGGTTTACAATGAAAACTCTGATGGATTTGTTTACAAACATGCAGCTTTTGTTTTCTCAAGACATTAGCTGATGGACTGGAGTGGTGTGGATTATTGTGATGTTTTTATCAGCTGTTTGGACTCTCATTCTGACGGCACCCATTCACTGAAGAGCATCCATTGCTGAGCAAGTGATAGAATGACACATTTATCCAAACACACTCATCTACAACTTAGAGCGAGTACAACTTAGGGCGAGTACATTTTCATTTCTGGGTGAACTTGTTTGCAGATAAATAAATGTCATACCTGTGAAGACAGAAGATTGCAGTCTATATGAAGGCCTTGTCCTGTTTTCTGTCGCTGAAGCAAAGCAGCCATGACGGCTCCCTGAGTGTATAACCCAGTGGCCAGATCTGTCATAGCAACACCTGGCCTGACTGGATCTCCATCCTTAAAACAGAATAAACAGAATTTAAAAGACCTAAAATAGCATGTAGTATTTGAAGTATGTGCCATTTTTTTCAATGTATGAAAAAAATGGTGCGGGTTTGGGAAGGGTATCGGTTTTTTTTCACAATTTGTGATGCTATAAATTACAAGCACATCAGATCATTGCCCTCACCTCAGGACCAGTGATGTGCATCATACCAGACACCGCAGACGCAATGGAGTCATAACCAGGCTTGTGTGACTCGGGGCCCGTCTGTCCATATCCTGAACAAATTAACAGACGTTGTTATTGATTATACGTGTGGACGATTATCAGATGAAAATATGCATACAGCTCACAGTTTGGTGTAATATGAGCAAGTAAGAGCTACAATCTCCAGCATATTCTGCTTTGCCAGTACGGCTTGATTTGGGCCTGTGTAACTCTTAGAAATCCCTGCAGCTGAGCACACACGTCCAGAGAGAATGTGGGCAAAGACCCGATTACATTTCTATTATCATCAGCAGTCAGATTAATTTGATTCTGGGAACTCCACCGCAGTTCTAAGACTTTTGACTCACAGGAGGTAAACATCTATGGATGTGTTTATTTCCTTGGCAGAGGTATGGGAGGCTTAAGGAAAATCTGTCATGCCCTAATATGAAAACAGCAGTCTACTCGCCAGAGTTTGTGCAAGTCTCTTTGCTTTAATTACTTGTGTTTGCCAAGGCAACCATCGCTATTATTACTGCTCATCCTCAGATTGAGGTATTTTTCAAAAAACAAAAAAAACAAAACAAAAAAAAAACATTTGTGCAAAAATGAAAAATGTGCCATTTTCACAATTTGACAACAAATATATATATATATATATATATATAAATGTATTAACTCATTAAGTGATATATTGTTAAAATACCAATCTACCTGAACTACCAAAATCTGCTTTTGGCTTAAAATGTACTGATAATGTCCTGATTTCCCGTTGGAGTGCCCACAAGCCCCTCCAGAGGGCAATCCATCCAGAACTTCACCTTCTTCACAGAAACTCCATTTCCCATATCACCCCATGCTTAAGACTGATTGCACACACCTGCCCAGGAACTGATTGCATCACACACACCTGCACCTCATCACCACACCCACATACTGATTACACACATAAAAGCCAGGTTCAAACTCCAACTCACCGCAAGGTCTTGTTTTCCCAGTACTACAATTCTGAGCATTCCTTCCCGTGTGTGTTTTTCCCAGTTGTGTTTCTGGACTGTTTACCTGGTTTTGTTGATTGTTTGCTGCCTACCCCGACCATTGCCTGGATTACCATTATGACTCTGGATTATCTATGTTTGCCCCGGATGCCATAGTTTACCCTGCCTGTCTGACCATGAATAAAGTTTTGCATATGGATCCGCTCGCCTTTGACTCCGTTGTTACAGATAAACACCATAATGCAGGAAGAAAAATAACATACAAAAATGTCACACAAAACACTCTAGTCTATTGCATCATGCTAACAAAAATTGGAAAAAAGAACATTGTTCATTAATTTGTTCAATTTATAGTATTTACCTGCAAAAAGGCATAAATGTGATTGTATTTTACAGTAAAATTACATGTTATGTTAAGTCATTTACAATTTTTTTACTGTACATGTTAAGAAAACTTCCAGTTAACCAGGGTTTACTAAAGCATTTTTACAGTATTGTTCAAGATGTTTTACCCTCAAATCATGAGCGTTGTTGAGGAGAGATGTGAGCTTTTACTTTTTCTAAGACTAACTGGACTGTATTTTGGCCTGGCAGATGATAAAACAGGACGCCTTCTTTGAAAGAGGGAACCAAGCCATTTCTAGAAACCTTCAGATTATCACTGTTAAGATAGATTTGAACTAAAGAGTTATGATAGGAAGTTTCTGTAAAGTGCACAGAATAAGCCTAACAAATGCTCCGCTTTTCACCTGTACGCCAGAGTATGCATACAGTTTATACAAATGTTTTTATATTAGATATTTAGAATAAATCATGTTTCAGTGTAGGCTGAAAAAATATTCAGCCATATACAGTGAAACTGTGTTCTGACTTCACACCAGACAAACATAGTTTATTATAAAAATACAAACTGAAATCATATTCATATCATTTATCACAGCTAAAATGATTCACTTTTACCAAATTTTGCAATAAGTTAAATATATTAACTTTCTACAATATATAAACACATTGTAGAAACGTTATTTCCTGTAAAGCTGCTTTGCAATGATTTGTATAGTAAAAAGCGCTAAAAATATATGAATTAATTCATTTCATTTCTATACCATCACAGTACTTCAGATATAATATCCAAGCATGCTGTATTCATAGCATCTGTTTTACTACTGTGACGTTACAACCAATAAGAACCACCACAAAAAGGGGTGTAAAGATATCTGGAACTCAAGTAAACAAAGAACAAAGATTCTCTTAATCACTGCTTCAGTCACTGCTGTAACCACTCCAATATTAGCTTAAAGATATAGTTCACCCAAAAATGAATATTCTCTCATCATTTACTCACCCTCAAGTAGTTCCAAACCTGTATTCATTTCTTTGTTCTGCTGAACACAAAGGAAGATATTTTGAAGAAAGTTTGTAACCAGGCTGTTTTGGTCACCACTGACTTCCATAGTAGGAAAGAAAAAACAAGCACTGTCAAAATATTGGTCCATCTGATTGAGAATCCTGACCAGCAACAGCTCAACCAATAGCGTGATTTTGGGGTGGACCTACCTTTTTATTCGACCAATGTCAACAGGAGAGTGTTTGTAAAACGCATTTGAAAACAGTCCTTATTTTGAGTAATTATTTAATCTTTGAAGTAGGTTTGAAATGAAAATTCACCCTATGTATTTTCTAAATGCATTTCATCCATGAATCCATACTTTTTTAAAAAATTTATGTACTTTTTAATCAAAATATGCCTCTGATCTTATAGTGAAATAACACACGTCTTTCTGGTGAAGCTGACAAGGGTGCATTTATCTGCTTCTACCCACATCTCAAAATCCAATCAACAACAGATAATTTTTTCCTAATTTAATTAGGAAAATTAAATTAGGAATCGAATTAAATTTTTCCTAATTTACATAAACACATTATAAAATTAATAATTGAAATTGGGTACAATACCCCTTTAAAAATTACCCCTTACAAATGTGCAGCCTTTCACAAAATCATCATGGATTATTGTGATGTATTATTTTATTATTAATTTTTTTAATCAATCATCTGTTTGGACTCTTATTCTGGCGGCACCCACTCACTGCAGAGCATCCACTGGTGAGCAAGTGATGTGATGACTTTCTTTAAATCTGTTCAACTGAAGAAACAAACTCAACATCTTGGATGGCCTGAGGGTGAGAAAATGTTTAGCAAATAAAAAAAGGCAGAACTATTTATTAAACTTTGTATTTTAGCTTTTATTCAGCAAGATTAGAGAGCTGGTTTGTAAGAGAATCCACAATCAGCAGAATTAACTAGTAGTCGTGCTGTACCCATTCATCAGACAGCCCAGGTTTCTCCACTGCCAGCTTTGACACAATGTGAAAAGGCATCCAATGCCAAACCTCAGCACATTTGGGTGTGGGGGCCCATCTAATGAAGGACATATGCTGAAAATAACTCGCGTTCTCAGACGCCACTTAATCCTCTTTAACTTGCTGTAAAGAAATGAAACCCCAATAATAAAAAGAAACAGGGAGCTTTGTCGCTTCTGTGGACGCTGAGCACCATGAGACCTCAACCATCTCCAGTCTGTGGTTCTCCTTCTCTATACTCATCAGTGTATAACCCAGCCTGATTATTCCACATTAACCAGACTAGACAGTGCGTGTCTTGCCCAAAAAATGCTTGTTTCATATCTGCACAGACCATAAGACATGTACTCCTGATAAAAAACTGTGTGTAATCAAAACCACCTTTTTATAGAGGAAACAAGGAAAAACGGAAGAAATCTGACGGGTATTCTGGTGGTTTTTGTGTGTTTAGCTGGTGTGTCGAAGACTGTGTTTATCATTTTGTTGAATATACAACCCTCTTCGACATTATGGCTCAATGGAAGGACTAGTTTTGCTTAAATGGTGAAATCGCTAGTAAATAAATGGATGACTTGGCATAAAACGAGAAGTCAAAAGAAAAAAGGCAATAACTGCACAAACTTTAGATGAGGTAAACCGCTACAAAAGAGTGTACTAGATGTTCCATTCAAAGCATAATGTTCTACCGGTTAATCCAAAAACCCAAATAGCTCAGAATTATTATTACCCAAACGATAATATTTTTGATGAAAGGAAGAGTACTTCAAGTATATAATGAGCATGCTCCATACTTTAACCCTGCAGCAAGAAGGAAAAACCTTTCATAGCAAAAAAACAGATGAAGACGGGCCAAGTTTGGTCATCGTTACACCAGCAATGGCAAATCCCCTGGTTCCTGACAACGCTGATGTCAACATCTGATTAATCGCCCATGTGTGGAACCTCGTTTTTTTTCGGCGCACAGGCAAATTATGTCTCGTATCAAAGATGTTCTAGTCTGCCAAGTCATGGTTTTAAGCCTCCGCTGGGATTTGCACGAGCAATCACAATGTATAGGTTACGCAGTGCCGTTTCCTGACAAAATTGGGCCAAAATAAAAAAAATGGGTCACTCCCAAATTGCTACTGCACCACAATTTTGCCCCCTCAGGACTGAAGCAATAAACCAAAGGATGTCAATAAATCAACTGACGGCATGCCACTGCAAGGCCCATTACAAATAAATTAGACAAGACTGCTTGCATGTGAGAGACAAACCAGCCATAAATGAATGGCTTCCGTTATTCCTGATTGGGGTGTCCAATTAATCACAGTTCACGTGGTGGGGCAGGAGACTGGTAATGATATTTGCTTAAAGCAAAGATTTAAAGTCTTCAACAAGAGGGCCACAGCAGACCTCTAGCGCTGGATCCAACATTCCCCATCTAAGGCCAGTTTGCAGAGTGCATGCAGTTTTTTTCTATGCCTATGTTAACAGGTTAGCACATTTACACCGCGCACGGATGCAGTCCGGCAATGCTATCCAGAGCAGTGCATACGGAGTAGTCTATTTTTGCTGTGCTGCATGTGCTGAATTGAAGGGACAGCTCATTGTTCGCTGTAAATATGAACGTAGATTGTCACTACAATGTAGTAATTACACTATAAATGTATATAATAAAAGTCTACTGTGTTTCAGAGTCAACACATATGGTTTAAAGCAAGGAAAAATACACTTTTAGTTAAGTTAGGAGACATGATGGATGGCACTCGTGGAGGTAGAAAAAAGTTTTTCATGAACCACCAGATTTCTCGTAATAACGATTTAAATGCGAGGGAAAAGGCACGAGAGTTGGCTGCTTCTGTCACTTTTAAATTAAAATGGGTGTGACAGCAAATTAACCTTTAAAATTAAGAAAAGTAGGTTATTTTCTAAATAAAAATGTTTTGCTACTTGCTTTGAATAATAACTTGTTTTGTTATATTTATTGAGCAAAACGTAATTGTACTACGTACAAAAGAAATAAGATGCTGTAAGTGAAACTTCTTAAAGCACTTAATGTTCTTTTGTTGATTTTGATTGCTTCCATTGTCCTCATATGTAAGTCACTTTGAAAAAAAGTGTCTGCTAAATGACTAAATGTAACCATAGCATTAACCAAAGCATTAATTTTATACATTTATTTTTCATAATTGTGTTCAGTGCAAGCTAAATATTATATTTTTGGTGCATAAAAATAAGTAATTTTTTTCAAAGCAAATCATGTCAAAATGATTACACTGTTTTATGATTTTAATTGTAACATTTGGGGAACTTTCCTGACAAGACCTGTGAGCTTCTTGCCATTTGAGATGGTAAAATAGATACTCATCATGCAAAGTTAATCTTATGTTAGATAGAATAGCTCCTAATATCTAATAACTTGTTCAGTTTTTCCACTTTGTCAAGCAGACTTGGCTTCAATTTAATCAACATTCTCTAGATGCCACAGAAAGCCTAAAAATAAATTCCTATCTGCCATATCTATTACAGTCAACAGAGAACAAATTAAGTTTTGGCCAAAAATAATTGAGAGGGAAATGAGCAGTTTGCATCAACAGTGCAGCTTTAATTTGATCTAATCTGTTAGACTTTTCTGGATGAATGAATGAATGAATGCATGAATCAATGAATGCATTAATGAATGCATGTATAAATGTATGAATGTAAGAATGAATGAATGAATGAATGAATGAATGAATGAATGAATGAATAAACAAACAGATGCTTTAATGAATGCATGCATGAATCAATTAATGCATGTATAAATATATAAATGTATGAATCAATGAATGCTTTAATGAATGCATGCATGAATCATTGAATACATGAATGTATGAATGGCTGAATTAATGCATGTATAAATATCTGAATCAATGCATTAATGAATACATGCATGAATCAATGTGTATATGTATAAATGTCTGAATGAATTAATGAATTAATTAATGCATGCATAAATGATTGAATGGAATTAATGAATGAATGCATTATGCATGCATGAATCAATCAATCAATCAATCAATCTACTGACATCCACAGATTTAAGGAAACCAATGGGTCAGCAAAACCACATGATGACAATTACCTAGAGAGGCTCGTCCTAAAAATGCCTGTCAAACATCAAATCAAACAACTTGTTGAAACTAAGCATTCCAGACTGATTTTACACTCAAGAAGAAAGTGAAAAGTCCTTTCAGAAGGGGAAGATTAAACGATACAGGATGAGCACAGTAAATCACTCCAATTTAACTGTCCAGCATCCACAATTTAATGAGGTCTTGTGGGTTACGTCTCCAGGTCTTTATAAGCAGTGCGAGACATGGGAATTCAGCTGTGATTTGTGATCTTACATAGAACAGCAGAAGAAAATGCAGTCTTTGAGTGCAATTCATTGCTAACCGCAAGAGACGCCATTGCAGTGTTGACACAATGTAACAACTAAGATCACTGCCAACATGCCAACAGTATTGAATGGTTAGAATTTTTGTGTGCTGATAGATGTTGAAACTTAACTACACTACATCATGTTTCCATGTAAATAAAAACACTTTTTCCAGTAGTTCTGAATCAGTATTAAATCCAGATGCAATCTGTAGTAAAATATTTTATACCTATATAATCGAAAAAATGCATGGTAGTTTGACCAAAACTAGTGAACTTTTACAAGGTTTATGACACAAAGAGATGTGTGGCTGTCTACAGAAATGCTGATTTCCATTTCCTTATCAAGTGTGACTTGACTGCAGGATTTATGGGTGCCTGACACATGAAACCAATCACCAAAGCAGCCAGCGTGGTGACAGTGCCCATCCGCTTCAGATTAGCGTGGCTACAGAACAATTTTCAAGTAGAGCGTGGCTTTGTTTATGAGTGTGATTAAAAAAAAAATCAGACAGTAAAGTAAATTAGCCTTTTCATAAGGGCCATACAACTGAAAACATTACGGTTTACGGGTTAAAAGCAGGCCAGATTTAGAATACCATAGGCGTGTCCACAGTACAGAAAACATGAGCTTTTGCATATTTAACTGCATATGTAAACGTAATAGACATGTCAGCTTTTTGTTGCCGCTGTCGTCCTCCGTTTATACAAACACACCCAGTTTCTCTGTTCATTCAGGCCATGGACTGCATCATACATACAAAATAAAAGAGAAAACGCTGCAAAAATGGGCATTGGCACACATCTCCT
Source organism: Enteromius mattozi (assembly GCA_032359235.1). Taxonomy (NCBI): domain Eukaryota; kingdom Metazoa; phylum Chordata; class Actinopteri; order Cypriniformes; family Cyprinidae; genus Enteromius; species Enteromius mattozi. The sequence continues at coordinate 2,238,228 of JAUMHE010000082.1, forward strand.
CAACAAGCAACAGTTCTTAACCAGGGAGCCGGGGTCCAGTAGGGCCTCAAGAATACAAAAACAAAAAGTGTTTAAATTAAAAAAAAAAAAAAAAAGAGCAATAATCTAAGATGTAAACTACTTCTCATATAATTTTCCACATGACAGTGTAATAAAAATAATCATAAAATAAAACCATATATATATGTGTGTGTGTGTGTGTATTTTTCTTTTCTTTTTTTAAACCAGGGCTTGATATTGTATGCATTTTACCCTCATTTGCAACTAAAAACAGAACTGTCAAATCGATCTAGGAGCATGTGTGCAAGTAAAAAAAAAAATCACTTTGGGTCTTTAAGTTTAGTAAAAACATCAGTTTTATTCAATTTAAAAAAGTCTTACATTTCTTTATATAACTGTATTAAAACACTTAAAAAGTTATAAATATGTGTGTGTGTACAATTTTAAGAGGTCTTAAATTTGGGGATGGAAAAACAGAGATGAGGTTTAGTGCCAAAACAAGCTGCTGTTGTTGCACGTTCTACAGACTTTTGCTATCAGAGCAGTTTACAATCAATAAATAACATGCATTTATGCCCAGTCATAATAACTAAGAGTATATCATAAATAATATTTACTTTATGGTGTTTATATAGTAATATGTTGTAAATGGTTGTATGTTGTGCTTATTTTGTCTCATCTTTTTGAATGAGCAGCAGGCAATGGTAACATTTCAAAATAAAAGTCCAAATGTATTTCTGGCTTGTTTATAGATAAAAGTCCTGAATTGTGCAAAATGATTTTTTCCCCCTGGTTATTACTGGTATCTGGCATTTATTTAGAAGTAGTAAGTCCTTGTAGCTTCTGCGTGGGCTGTCCCATCACAGGATGGAAACACTAAGGACACTGTTTGTCACGTTTAAAGAAATATTTCAGCCAAAATGAACATTCTGTCATCATTTACTCACCCTCAGGTAGTTCCAAACCTGTATGAATTTCTTTGTTCTGGTGAAAAATACTTAGCGTTTGTTATTCCTACTATGGCACCCAATGGTGACCCAAAACAACTAGGTTTGAACTTTCTTCAAAATATGTTTCTTTGTGTTCACCAGAATTGCACTCCTTTAATAAATAGATTTTACCGTTCATTAAAGTTAGTATTTAATTCAATACACCCACTTTTTAATTAAAAAACAACCAAAAAAACAAGCAACTTTATCATAATTACAGCAGAAATCACGATAGTAGCTTATACCAGGGAGTATTTTCATATTGCAAATATTGTGTTCACCTGTTATTGAGCAATAGATGAGCTGAGGGGCCACTTTACTCAACTCCTCGTACCCAAGTCCCATCTCATTCAGCTTCCCGGGCAAGTAATTCTCCACCAGAACATCACAGACTTCGGCAAGCTGCCAAAAGAGACAATATAGTGCAGCAGACAATGTCTTCAAGCCAAAATACATCCAGCAACAAATGTTATGTAATGCATAAAATGAATAAAAATAAATGTTCAGCTTTTACCTCAGTTACAACTTTGGTCCCCTTTGGATCTTTAAGATTAACAGCAATGCTCTGCAAGAAAGAAATCACAATTACAATGGCAGAAATTAGGATCTCATGCAGTCTAAAAGTAAAAAATTGTGTGTACTGGAGCGTACTTTTTTGTTCCTGTTCACGCTCAGAAAATAAGCACTCTCTTCACCCACAAACGGAGGGCCCCATGCTCTTGTGTCGTCTCCTGGGCCTGTCACACATTCACAGCTCATACAGTTCACCAGTTTACCATCCCACACTGTTTAGATCTAACAAAAGAACCATTTTCACAGGCAACACAAAGCGTTTAATATGATAAATGTTATTATAGTGCAGCCATTTGCATGGAAACAGCATTACTTACCTCAAAATATTTGCTTTTGGGGGATGCTTGGTCAAACAACAGTTTAATATATAATAATAAATAGATATCTTTATTATTTTAGAGCTTTAAAGCCCCAGTCCTAATTCACTTTCAGCATACTAAAAACACTGGCAAAGAAAAAATAACTTAATAAAGAGGAAATAACAACAGATTTTACATTTTGGGATGAATCTAATACTAATATCTTACAAGATGTTTACTATTTACACGAACCTTACCTGGTCGCTCAACTTTGATCACCTCAGCTCCCAAATCTCCCAATATCATAGTAGCAAAAGGTCCAGCCAAAACCCTGCATTGCACACCATGTAGTTATTTATACATCTATTAAGCAAGTAAAATTGTTGTGTATATTGGCTGAGAAGCATATTATGAATGCAAAGCTCTTACCTTGTCAGATCTAAGACTTTAACGCCATCTAGTGGTCTGACTTGACCTTCACCTGTATTCATGGAGAAATGAGTTTGCAGCATTAATAATAATTTTACTAATTAATTAAGCGTATTCTATAACCCCTCAACGATAAATAAATAAATAAATAATGTACTGCAGCTCAATAACCCTGGTTTATAGAGTTAAAGAGAGCTCCTCCCTGGAACAATGATTATATCAATCTTGATTATATGATTAACAAAAGCTTGCAATCATCTGGCTTGTCAAAGGGCAAACGGGTTAAAAAATAACTGATCCTTCAAGAATTCAGTTTACAAAAAAGAAAGTAAAAAATAAATGAAAAAGATGCATAACTGTTTACTATATATTTGTATTTTTCTTTTAAATACAGGTGTTATATAGGTCTGCATACAACTTACACAACATACATACAGTAAACAGGGTGCAAACAATTACATTAAACTATTTTTATTCATATATCACTTCCACAAAGTAAACGCATACATCTGAATACATCTATTTACACCATAAAATGAAGTATTAAAACAGAGTTCCTGTGCACAGTATTGATATGATCACAACAGAGTCATGTGTCTGTGACGGATCCGTTCACACACAGCAGCTACCTTGCAGTTTGGCAGTGAGTGGTCGTCTTATATTCACACACTTCCTCTTATTCGCTTGTAGAAACTGTGATGTTCTGCTAAGATAAGATGTAACTCTTTTATGAACGCTTCCCGACATGTTGACTTGACGTTGACGTAAGCAGCGTCTATAAAAGCCACGCCCCCTCGCGTTAATTTCAAATCAAACTTTGAAGGGATTCACGAGAAATCTTTTAAATCTTTGCAAACGCTCACAGCGGTTAGTTCGACGCATTTGACGGCAAATAAAGCGGCGTTCGTGACAGAAATCACTAATAAATGTTGCTGCGAGACACGCGAGTCTTTCTGCGAGGGGCGCTAATAATATCTTAAAACCGAAGGGTCGCGTTCAGTTTTTGTTTTCGATTGTGTGAATTTGTTTTTTTATTTGACCAAGAATTCTAGTGATTTTTACCTGAGGTACATATGAAAATCCACTCTAGAAGACTTTAGAAAATAATGAAATAAAAGCTATTTCCTGTCATCACAAACGACTGTTCTTTGGTTAATATGTGACAGCGGTTAGAAAAGTAACGCGTGTCACATGACCACGCAGCTCGCGCTCAGCAACACGCTGATGGTTGACTTTAATGATTGTTTTGAAGAGATGAAATGTTTATATATATACTTTGATACCCCGTATTTAGACACGAGTGGCCTTTATAAATAACTTTTTCAATGTGCTTGGTTGCATTTAAAATAATACCTAACCAAAACTTAATTAAATTAAAAATTATTAATTGTCTGCATCACTATTATTTGGCTATTTTTATTTATTTTTTTATTTTTTTATCTTTACTGTGTTGCCCAATGTGGTAGTTGTGCCAGTATATTTCTTATCTTAATATGTGTATTACATAAAATGTAAAAATGTTTTATAATTTTTTTCAGGAAAACATTTCTTTTTTATTAACATTATCCTAAGAAACTGTTTTAAGTTGACTGGAAATTGAACAGAAATTCTAAAATCTAAATTTAAAAAGAATGTTAATAGTTGACCAAATATTAATCAATTATTAATCAAATATTTTTTCTTAAAATTACTTGAACTTTAAAGGTAACGTTACACAATTAAATCAGTGAATATTGAAATATTCAAACCTTATTCAGGCCTTTAAATGTGGACAAAAAAATAATAGTTTTTTAATTAAATGAAATACATTTAATTTATGTTTTATTTAAGTCATTATATATAACAAGACATGAATGAAATGTATATTTAAATGGGTAAATGTGGTTTCTGAATTGTGAACGAATTCATTTGCTGTTTAATGTAAATATTTAATAATATTTGGCATAAAAGGAATTCAATCTGTTGACCAGTAATGTCTCTAGTGGTTGTCTGTGTATATGTACAGTATGATGCAGAATAAGTGCCATCTGCTGGTTCATAACATAAAATAAAAGTCCTACATGAAGACAATATTGCACTGGAAGAAATTTAACTGAAGCGGTTCCCTAAACAACACCAAGTGACAGACGTTTTCTTTTTCCTTTCCTTTTTTTTAGGAAAGGAAGAAATTAAGAAATATTACAACAAATATTCAGCTAATAAATTCATAAATTAGCAAACCAAACATAAACTAAGACATTTGCAGAGAAATAACTCCACAGAGCCATAAAATAAAGCCAATCTTGAATCCAATGACAAGTTTAATGACCACAAACAGCTAAAAATAGCCATACAGATCATCTCTGTTTAAACTGTTCTATTTGTTAATATATTGTTAATATATTGTGTTGATTCACAATTCTTAACTATTACAGTAAAAAGTAAAAAAACGGTAAAGACAACAATGAACTAAATGAGCGCTTGGTTTAAACTAGATGTGAATGAGATGTGTGTGAAGACTACACATAAATGATGAATCAATAGCCCGCCACATGCAAGCCACAATGAATATAATGTGCAATCATTAATGAGCGAACACTCCAGAGTGTCTTTATTAGGCCTTCATTAGTTTACATAACTCTGGGAGTGTTGTAATTGAAGATGTTTACAAACTAAAGGTGTTTGTTTCAGCTGAATGCAGCTCCTGCTGTACATTGTTGACTGAAACAGACGTTTTAAATGTGATTCAAGCAGAGGAAGACTTCATGGCTCCATCGTTTGGTGAAAATCAGTATCACAGCCTTCACAAAATGTCATATACAGTGTTTTCAACTTCACAATTGTGTTGCTAGATTTACTACCCTACTATTTTTATTTTTTTCTAATTGCAATTGTGTAATTTAAAATACAGGTAAAATGCTGGTGAAAAATTAATACAGAAAATGTACAACATTTTAATATTTCAATGATCATGCTAAAAATGCAGCTTTGAAACCACAGGAATGAATTACATATTAAAATATATTAAAATTTATTTTTATTTTTATTATTTTTTTTAATTTATATTATTATGTGTACCCTCAGATTCCAGTTTGAATTAACACATCTGATGACTTTTCTTTAATTCTACAAGATTATTTCATGATGTTGCTACAATTATGTTTTTAGGTCGCTTTGGAACCAGATGGTTTTTTGTTTGTTTGTTTGTTTTGTTTTTTTAAACTCTTGAATTTTGAAAAACACGGCAACTTAACTTGTCATTTGGGTCAAGCACAAGTTTCATTTCCCCACTTTGTTCCACGGCTTTATTGACATGCCCTTGACAAGTTCTTGAAACTTAACTCTGAAATAATGAGTCATATTTTTTATTCTTTTCTAAGAAGAGCATCTTACACACCCTGGCTTCTAAAAACTAGTTGAATGCCAGAGATGTGATCAGTTCTTCATGAATTGATATATCCAACTGAAATTCTCCCAGATGAAATTCTCTTATGACATTATCTTTCCAATCTAGTCAAACTGAACTCAAAGTATAATCTCTGCTGTTTCACTTTAAACTCATATCACACTTTTACATTCGGGTCTTTTTGCCTTTTGTGACGTTAAGAAATAATCAAACATAAAATGATTATAACAACAAATAAATTTGCAATTTAGAAACATAGGACTATATTCTTTCATGAATATAACATCAATGAAATATCACTTTAAATCATTTAAACAGCATTTATGCTGACAAGGTAAGGTTTTCGGCCTTTACCTCTATGTTTTTCTTTTTCAGCAGGACTTTTAATTTGCAAAATGATAAACAAAACACATGTGCATATTGTTCTAAATACAGTCTCATTGTTAAGCAATGTTTCAAGCATAACTATATATTTTGTTTTTATAAAATATAAATAATCAATTTATTTTGAACAAAGCCCTTTTTTATAGTATCTAACACTTGTGGCAAAAATATCAAAACATGAGGTAGAACAATTGCCATAAAATAATAGATGACATAGCCTGAGAGGTTACAGTACATTTTCTTGCCATTTCAAGGTGTCTTCATTACATGGATATTTATTTAAAAAAAAAAAAAAAAGTTGATTCGTTTAAAGTTGAAGTTTTCCAAGTGAAAAAGGCCCTGATAGTTCATATGAACAGATTTGATTTGGTCAATTAAAGAAACATGGATTGTAGGCTGTTATTAGATTATTAGTCAGTCTCATTTGCTATTTTTTTATTATCACTTCTCTGAGAAGACATAATCTTAAACATTTTATCTGAGGTGTGATATTTCATCAGCATGAATTTTCATCTTCCCTATTGATTTCAATCAGAAAAGAGTATTTACGTTCTTAAAGGCCATTCCTGATAATCTTGAACTGTTATTGACTAAAGCATAGCCAAAAACACATTTTATGGGTCAAAATGACAGATATTTATTTTATGCCACAATCATTAGGGAATTAAGTAAAGATCATGTTCCATGAAGATGTTTTGTAAATTCCCTATCATAAATGTATCAAAACTTCATTTTTGATTAGTAATATGCATTGCTAAGGACTTCATTTGAACAACCTTTATCTCAGTATTTAGATTGTTTTGCACCCTCAGATTCCAGATATAGTTGTATCTCAGCCAAATACTGTCATAACAAACCATGCATAAATGGAAAGCTTATTTATTCAGCTCTTAGATGATGTATAAATCTCAATTTTGAAAAATGTATGCTTAACATTTTTGCACAATAAAGCCTCATAAGTCAACTTTGTGAGAGACAGTTGAAAAAAACATTAAGTTCCTCAACCATTCAAATTAAGTGGTAAAATTGATAAACTGATGTCAATTTCATTCATTCATTTCATTCTTTTTGGGAGTGACTTTGAAGCATTGTCTTTGACAACATCTTTGTTAACATCCTGGAACAACATCGTGATTAGTTTATAGTTTTTGTGAAGTTTAGGCTTGCGATCAGTGTTTGCTGCTTGTATTGGTATCATTGATTTATCATTAAATCTTATTTTAGGCATTACTCAGAGGTACGGTTAGTTTTAGGTGTAGAAATATGGTCAAGACTAATTTTCGGATTAAAATGTTGTTTTAGGGTCAAGAACATATGTTGTTGATGGTCTGAAATATGCTGCCGTCATCAAGAATCAGAAGCGAGGTCACAGTGTTAGACTGACCTGATGACTTGCTCTGGTTCCACGGAGGTGTTTTTCTCTAGTGGAAGAGGAAGTCCTGAGCCTATATTAATCAGAATGGGGCTCCTCGTGGACACATCTGTCTGGAGCTTCTCAGCAGACCATCCCCTCTTCTACAGAGACCGTGAGTCCAGCACTTTTAATGACACTTTCTGAAATCTCTGAGCTTTGATTCACATTTTTAAAACTTTGCCTTCGGTTTTAACTCTGTAGTTTTAAACTATTTTCTGCATATTTCTCTCACATTGATACACAGAAATACACTTTACAAAATAAAGGTTGTCTATTGCCATCAGTGGTTCCACAAAGAACATTCACCATCCATGGAAACTTTACCATGTAAAAAGGTTCTTTAAATGATTGAAATATCCTTCAAAAATAGATGTTTTTAAGAACTATTCACGGAAAGGTTATTTGAGGAACCGAAACTGGTTCTTCTATGGCATGGCTGTAAAAAAAAAAAAAAAAACACTTTTGGAACCTTTATTTTTAAGAGTGTAAAATAGTTAAGGTGTTTGCACAACTTTTTTAATTTGTGGCCATGACGTACTAATTTGTTCCCCTTATTTTAGTTTAAACAAAATGATTTACTGAAACAAATTATGGAAATGTAGTATTTTATGCAGAACATGATGTTAAAATAGATATTTTTGTTGGTAACACTTTCTATGAAGCCTGTATTTATAATATATTATAAGGGTATTCTTAAGGCATTATAATGATGTATGATGCATTATAAATAACTTTATAGTATGTTATAACATCTCATGAATAATCATAAAAGCAATTATAATCCATTACAATATTTATGTATTTGTGATTATAACTTTTAAGAGTATGATTATTTATAACACACAGTGAACACCATATTAAATCTACTTCATTAATGGACTATATCATATCTTGAGATTGTTTATTTAAGATCTTCACAGTACCTTACATCTTGTGAGTGGTTAGGTGCTGAGTGTTATTTGTGGGTTTCCTGTGAGGCTAATATTGAGGCTAATGTAAGCTAGCTAATACTTTCAGCTAAAGAAATGTAATGTTTATTATATAAACCAAAGAGTATTAGTAGATTAGGTAGGGTAGGGTAGAGTGTTCACATACTTTTAAAGTATCCTATACTCATTGTGTCTGTTGAGGAACCATCAAAATAAAGTGTTAGCGTGTATTTAGCAGAAACACTACTAATTCTGTAATGAAGGCAAGCTGACATGTACCTGAAGAGTTACTTAGCAACAGCTGTCTAAAGGGTACCATCAAAATAATCAATATGCTATGTATATACAGTGAGATCAATAAGTATTTGATCACCCTGTGATTTTGCAAGTTCTCTTACTTAGAAATCATGGAGGGCTCTACAATTTTCAGCATAGGTGCATTTCCACTGTGAGAGACAGAATCTAAAAAGAAAAATCCGGAAATCACATTGTA
>JAUMHE010000082.1:2247222-2257744 GCA_032359235.1 Enteromius mattozi
TTCCAAAATGGCACTGATTTTGCACTTAATATACTAAAATTGATTCTTTACTTCTTAAGATTAACTAAGTGTACTAAAATGTGCTATTTTGAGACGCCTTAAATATTTACTAAGGCCACCATTTGGTTTAGATTTAGATCCTTTAAATGAACAATTCTCATTCTGCAGCAATGTCTTTTTCTAAAAAAAACAAAAAAACAAAAAACAAAAAAACAATCATTAAACTTGATGTATTTAGATGTATTTAATGTATTTCACACATATGAAGCCACACCCCAAAACTCACGAACCAATCATGGCCGTGTCCGCAGAACCCTTTCTGGTCACGTGACTCGCAGCAGTATATATGGAGAAGGTGTTCGCTGGTATAAATGAGTTCAGGACGCGACACAGAGTCTCTTTTATTGAAGGGACACCGCTGTTCTGGGAGTCCGAGCTACAAAGTAGCCCTGACAAATAACGAGCATGGCAGGTATGTGACACTCTTCAGTTAAATCAGATAAAGCTGTTGAAATGTGGTGCTGATCATCTCATACTGCAAAAATCGATACGATTTTATTTATAGTGAGCTGTACGCATATGCAACTAAAGACTTTAAGGGATGTGCATGTTTACTGCATTGCTCATATTCATATTTCTGCAACACTATTGATGTCAAATATGTAATGCTAATTTATACTGGCATGATTACTCAGTAGTTAAAGATGATTCATAATCCCAATATTTAACTGTTAATTGAACCGAGAACCGTCTGTTTTGATTATTATTTTTTTTATTCCAGACTCTTAATTAGTCGATGACTCAATAAATGTTGGGTTTTGTTAATAAAACGTATTATTAGACGTTATCTGTCAGTCGATGTCATGTCAATCTTAAGAAATTAATTTCTTTAGCAGAACAGGCATTTGTCACTTTGGCCACAAACGATAGCTATGCAAGAGGAGCTATGGTGCTCGGAAAATCCCTTAGGAACCGCAAGACTTCAAAAAAGCTGGTGGTGCTCATCGGGCCACATGTGTCTGATCAGTCAAGGTACAGCATGCTTAGTTCAGCCAGCATTGTACTCTCTGACTTCCCTGGAAAACAAAATGAGATGTTTGTGAATGTCTTCAGGGCAGTGCTACATAAGATCTTCGATGAAGTCCAGCCAGTGGATGTGTTGGACAGCGGGGACACAGCACACTTGGCCATGATGAAGAGACCTGATCTGGGTGTCACTTTCACCAAGCTGCACTGCTGGACTCTCACACACTACTCCAAGTGTGTGTTTATGGATGCAGACACACTGGTGAGTTTGCATAATGACTTCAAACCAGCTGGTTAGCAGAGAGTTCAAGTTGTACCTTGCCAAAACATGCATGAAATATTTATATTGTTTGTTATGTCATTTCAATTACATTGTGCACCATTAACTGAGTGTGTGAACGCACGCCTCTGTGTCACATTTAACTTGTTTTATTTGCAAAAAGTAGTAAAGGCATCTGTGCATGCCTTTTTATTAAAAACAGTGACATGTGACTACAATTTAAAATAAAATTTGTATATATATGTATATATTTGTATTTGTGTATATATATGTAAATGTAAATAAAAATGTAAAATGTAAGCTAATATATTCTTGTGAATGCTGTGATGGCAAAGCTGAATTATTACACTTTTTTTTGTTTTTTAAATGTTGCTTAACCCTGGGACATTTTATTTTTAGGAGTAGAAAGTAAAAAAAAAAAACATTTATTTTAAATAAAAAAATCTTTTGTCACATTAGAACTGCATTCTTAGAATTATAAATATATATATATATACTATGCATTTATGGGATCTTGAGGTGAAGTGTACATTTAAATACAGTTGGGTCAGTGTTATATGAGAAGTTTGACACTTTTCTGTTGGCTGTAGGTGGTATCAAACATAGATGAGCTGTTTGACAGAGAGGAGCTGTCTGCGGCTCCAGACCCCGGCTGGCCTGACTGCTTTAACTCTGGTGTGTTCGTGTTTCGCCCGTCCAACGAAACCTACGGCAAGCTTCTGCAGTATTGCACAGAGCATGGCAGCTTTGACGGTATGTAAAACACCACTATCATTCGGTCTCAGATGTGTCAGAGCAGTTTTGTCAATTCGTCTGAAGCAGTTCACACCGAGAACGATAACTATAGTGATGACTATAATGATAGCTATATTAGTGTCCTCACCAGTGAAAAATAATATTCTGTTTATGAGTGTTATGAGTATTTTTTTCATCTACCACTTTAATAGCTCAATCTTTGGGTGAATTTATTCCTATTGGCTGTCAATGTTTGTGTTCAGACATTTTTTTCAAATGATATCATTCCTCTGTTGCTGTTACTGTAATAGCTGTGGTGTATGCATTTTTTTCATAGAATTAGAATGACTATTAAAGTCATAGTTATTTTTATAGTTATTGTCCTTAGTGTAAAAAGACCTCATTTCCCCACAAAAAAAAACAGAGATATTAGGAGCTGTATATGTTCATCTTTTTGAGACATGCAATCATTTTGTGTCACTTAATCTTTTCATCCATGGAAAAGTTGAGAGAAAACCATTACATAAATAAATAAATAAATCTAAATTGATCAGAAATAAATGAACAGTATAATAAAAAGTGGATTAAAGTATAATATGTATATCAGAAATAGATAAATAAGTAAATAAATAACAAAAGTTAGATTACAATAAATACAATAAAATCAATACAAATTAGATAAAAAACAAATAATAAATGTAATAGTACAGTATAGTGACTATAAAGATATATATATATATATATATATATATATATATTCCAAATAATATTTTATACATATTCATAATATTTTTCATATTTATTATTAATATAAAATGCATGTATATGTAATACTGCTATATTAAGTAATTTGGGGCATCTAAAAGTCTAAAAGTCCCTGATACAGACCACTTGTAATGGCACTCTTTTTCTTTTTCTTTGTTTAATCTTTTCAGAGCTTAGACCTAGTCACTATCTATTTACAGCACTCTTCTATTCCTAGTCTTGTCTAGATCATAATCTTTGTTTATACAGCTTTTAAAATGTCCTAACTGGTGATCCGGGTTATTATCAAGTACCTCATCTGCAATCACGGCTAATCGTGGCTAAATAACCCATAAGAGTTATTTTAGCGAATGTTTCTGAGTGGACGCTTCTTGCATCAGCCCTTATCATTTCACCTCTCCATTCCAGCTGAAACATCTCTGTGTTTCCCCACACGCCCAGTACTTTGATGTGTGCTCATCTTACACACACTGTCAGCATAATTAAGTCGCCCTTCCCTGTTTGCATCAAAAAATTACCTCAAGCGAAAATGCCCAGCAGAGCCTCTCGAGTATTGCCCAACACAGCTGGTTCATAAGCCCGGCGAGAGGAATTTGGCACGGGCGCCCTCAGCAAACAAAAGCCCTTTCAAGGCAACCCTGTTTTTCCTTTTCTTTAGGAGCCAAGGGCCATTTTTCTACAGCCACCTCTTGGCGTAGTTGCTTGTTATGCAACTTTTATGGGTTTTAGTAATTTGGTAAAATGGCTATCAGGAAAGTGCATGTTTAAGTTTTTTCCTATGCTTTGTTTTTCAGTTGTTTGGTTGATAACATGCAGGATGAATAATTGTTTGCATATGTCAGCGTGTGTGAGTGACTTGCAGATTTATGATTTGTTAGTGTACATTTTTGGACTTGTTTTCAGCTCGACGACACAGTGAACCTATTCTTACGAGTCTGGCTGTGAGTTTGAGCGTGACGGATGAGGAACCAATTGGATTGCTGCCTTGTGAGGGTGGGCTCTGCTTACATTATGGAGATTGGCGCCTTTTCAAAAGCCTGTTTATTATGCTTTTGTTATTCCACAGAATCTAGTGGCTCTTTTGGACTGTCATAATTGCGTCCTGCAGAAACGCTACACAATCTTTTCCGCCTGAATTTTTGGTCTATTTCTGTGTTTGGTAGTTTTGAAGTGACCGCTGACTGTCCTCTGAACATCCTCTGACACATCAGAGCTCTAATGCTGTGGTAATGTGTAATGATTGCTTTATTTATAGCTTGTTTGTGGTCATAACAGGGAAAGCTTGAACTCTTCTCGACTGTTGCCATGGTTTAACGAAGCTTTGAGCTTGGGAGAGAAGAACATGAGAAAAAATTATCAGGTTGCTATGGCATTGTTAGGGTGTTCTGGGTGACTATACAGTAAGTGTGTTGCTATGTGGTTGTTATGGTGTTCTGTGTGGTTGCTATGGCATTGTTAGGGTGTTCTGGGTGATTGGGTGATTATACACTAAGTGTGTTGCTATGTGGTTGTTATGGTGTTTAGTGTGGTTGCTATGGCATCGTTGGGGTGTTCTGGGTGATTATACAGTAAGTGTGTTGCTATGTGGTTGTTATGGTGTTCTGTGTGGTTGCTATGGCATCGTTAGGGTGTTCTGGGTGACTATACAGTAATTGTGTTGCTATGTGGTTGTTATGGTGTTCTGTGTGGTTGCTATGGCATCGTTAGGGTGTTCTGGGTGATTATACACTAAGTGTGTTGCTTTGTGGTTGTTATGGTGTTTAGTGTGGTTGTTATGGCATCGTTGGGGTGTTCTGGGTGACTATACAGTAAGTGTGTTGCTATGTGGTTGTTATGGTGTTCTGTGTGGTTGCTATGGCATTGTTAGGGTGTTCTGGGTGATTGGGTGATTATACACTAAGTGTGTTGCTATGTGGTTGTTATGGTGTTTAGTGTGGTTGCTATGGCATCGTTGGGGTGTTCTGGGTGATTGTTCAGTAAGTGTGTTGCTATGTGGTTGTTATGGTGTTCTGTGTGGTTGCCATGGCATCGTTAGGGTGTTCTGGGTGATTATACAGTAAGTGTGTTGCTATGTGGTTGTTATGGTGTTCTGAGTGGTTGCTATGGCATCGTTAGGGTGTTCTGGGTGGGTGTTCTGAGTGAGTAGATGTAAAACACACTGTTAAGTCATGCTTGCATTTAAACAAATATAAAATGACATACCAAAGGACTGTTTTTTATTTAAAACAGTGAGTATGTTTAGGAATAATTTCAGTGACAACCAGTTGCATGAGTGTCGTGCGTCAGACTAACAAACCAGCCAAATCACTTCCAGTTTTTTTGGCCGTTCAGCCAACTGGCATCCAAAAGTCAAAGCAATGTGTTCTCTCGTACCTGCACAGCATCTGAATCTCTGAAACGGTGAATCAAACAAGCATCTTCCATTTCCTGGTTTATTACAGTCCTGATGACCTGAGGCTATCATGCGGACTTGTTCTCATTCTCTGCCAACATAAACCAGCCTGAGACGATGGGCATTCCTGCACCGTTCAGATCATCCCCTCAAAATGAACACCCCAAGGCCACAGTAATGTTTGTAGAGCCACTTGCACAAGGAAAGCCTGAGGAAGGCTTCTGAACCCTGTTTCTGGGCTCCTGAAGGCACGCCCAAATTAAATAACGCTGGATTGGTTTAGCTGCTAAATCAACATGCTTTGCAGACAGTGCTCCAGCATGTTGGTTAATCTGTTATAGGCATGTAACATTATTAGGTGACTTTGTAAATATCTTCTTTGGATAGCAGTGAAGATGCTGTATATGGTTTGTGCCGACTTTTCATTCATTTCCTCATAGCGTGCACATAGCCTGTCCAGGGGCAAATACTCATGTGTTTAAGTGGAGAGGTTGGTCCTGGTTTCTAAGCCCATAGGCAGATATTGAAGAAATAAACTGACTATATAACTATATCCTTTAAAGTTAGCATGAAATAAAAATTCATCACATCTATTTTCTAAATGCATGTTATTGATTGTATTTTGAAAAATGTATCTATACATATGATTTTCATAATTTTTAAATTAAAATATTGTAACTTGATATTTTAACAGTATTCTGGACTTTTCCAAACATTAAGTCCACATAAATATTTTTTCTACCTCAAGCTCGCATTTACATCTGCTTCCGGCCAATCAACAACTGATAGATAATACTAGGTCTCGCGCTATGTTTTTGTTTTTTTTACCAACTAACATACATTTCATTCAGATATACTTCACAATAATAATAACAATAACAAAAAATCTGGCACTGTTTCTGTTTCATTGTGCTTTTAATAATCATAATCCTCAAACCAAAAATGAGGCCTAATCTGCCCTCTGCAGGCAAAATCCAGTAACTAATTGTTTTTCATAACTTTTTTATGATTTTTAAAAAAAAATCTAATTATTAATGATTGAATGTTCCATTTGGAACTATAGCAAATTGTATTGTTTAATCATATTAGTTAAAGTGAACTAACAATCAAAATGAAATAAAGTTTTTTGTTTGTTTTTTAAATCTTAGCTAATGCTAATAATACATTACTAAAATCAGTGCTGTCACGATTAATCACATTCAGAATAAAAGTTTTTGTTTCCATAATATATGTTTGTAAAAAATATGTTGATTTTTAAAATATTTACATGTCTTTATTTATATTCATATAATTTAAATTCTAAGTAAATATATTCAATATATAAACATGACATATTTGTTTTCCTGAAATATACTGTATACATGCATGTGTGTGTATTTATATATAGCTACATAATAAATATGAACAGCACACATGCATATATGATATAAACAAAAACTTTTTTTTTTTCGGATGAGATTAATCGTGATTATTCCTTTAACAACACTAATTACAATTAAAAGTTATATCTGTTAATAATATCTGAACTAATAATGAACAGCTGTTAAAAACTGTTAAAAAGTTAATGAATGCATCAACTAACCTGGAAGGAATAGTTCACCCAAACCTGTATGAATATCTTTGAACAAAAAGTTTGTAACCAGGCTGTTTTTGGGTCACCATTGACTTCCATTGCAGGAAAAAAAAAAAAATACCATGGAAGTCAATGGTGACCAAAACAGCCTGGTTACAAACGTTTTTAAAAAGATTTTCCTTCGTGTTCAGCAGAATAAAGAAATTCATACAGATTTGGAATGACTCGAGGGTGAGTAAATGATGACAGAATTTTCATTTTTGGGTGAACTATTCCTTTAAGTAATGAGACCTCATTGTAAAGAGTTACAGTCAAAAGACAGAAGACAACATTTAAGTTGATCTGTAATAAAAGTGAATGGGTATCAAGAGCTGTAAAGCTCTGAAATGACCAAAAACAAATAGTAAAGTGCCACAAAAATGTTCTATTTATTTGAATATGATGTTCCAAGTCTTCCAAAGCCATACTTTGATGTTGATAAAGATACAAAAATTGAAGTCATTATTTATAATGACAGTCATAACAGCCACGTCACAATTCACTTTGATTATATGGAAAAGAACAGCTGCTGTAAGTTGTGCTTCTCAGGAATAAGAAAATGTATGTATGTTTTAAAAGACATGAGGATGAGTAAATAATAACCAAATGTAAATGTGATGTTAAGCAGCTGTCTGCATGTATATTAATATACCCTCCTGGATTCTGTGTCCACCAGCAGACACATAGGGGATCTCAATACAGGCTGATTAAACACACGTTCAGTGTTGATTTTATTAGTGCGGCTATTTCAGTGTGAGTGTGTGTTCAGTGCAGTGAGATGTATATCTATGTGTCATGTGACTCTGCGGCGTGTGTCGTGTCTTCAGTGACCTTTGAGCAAGTATGTGGGAACTAGGCTGCTCTTTCAGAGCGTGACCCTTTTTAGAAATGTAGGGTCTTTTTTCAGCTAGTAAGCACCTGGACACATTCTGTGCACTGCTATCTGCTCAAAAACTGCATGACTGCTGAACACATATTTGAATTTCTCTGATATAAGATGAAAATGGTGTATCACAGGATGTATCATTGGTGTTTGGAGCTGAACTCATTTTCAGTCATTGTGCTCCTCGTGTAGGGAACTTTGTGACATTTATTATGTAGTCAGCAGTTTTGAACACTGTATGTCTCTGTCTTTGCACACTAACAGCTCTGAACAAACGGGGCAGATTTTATCACACTTGAAACGATGACAGTCAAGTCAGAAAACCTTGTTATATAACATCCTAGCCATCATCCAGATCATGCAACCACACAGACACACAGACATGAGAACATCTTAGCAACCCCATAGCAACACACTAGCGACCATCCACAGCCCTCGTCCCAACCATAACATTGAAATAAGAATCTGAAGAGTAACTTTTGTAGTTTATTCTCCCAAAAAGTGTAAACCCTGTGCCTCTGTGATGCTATCGACAAATCTATCACATTTTTATTATTATTCTTTTAAAAATTTTGTTCATTTTATTTATTTATTTATTTACTTATTTCTATAAATAAGTAATAAGTAATAATTATTAGTGTTTATTTATTTGTTTATTCATTCATTATTAGTGAACTATTGATTCAATTGTCTGTTTGTTTATTATTTTATATACTTATTTATTTTTAGTAATTGTTAGTATTCATTCATTTATTCATTCATTTGTTCATGTTTGTTATGTATTCTTTTAATTATCTGTCATTTTATTTATTGATTTTGTATTTAATATTTATTTATTCATTGATGTTTGTTTGTTTGTTTGTTGGTTTTATGATGTATTTGTATTCATTCATTTATTATTAGTTATGTATTTTGTTTAATTGCTTGTTTGTTTGTTTATTTATTCATTCAGTTGTTTATTTGTTTTTGCATCAAATGTCTTTTATTCATTTATTTAAGGACTTATTAATATTCATTCATTCATTCTTTTAGTTGTTTGTTTGTTTATTTGTATTTATTATTTATTGACTCAGAGTTATATATTTAATTTAGTAGTTATTAGTATTCATTCATTAATTTATTAATTTTGTTACGTATTCTTAATTATCTGTTTGTTTGTTTATTTATTTATTAATTATTATTCATTCATTCATTCATTATTAGTTATGTATTCCTTAAATTGTCTGTTTGTTTATTAGCTATGTATTCATTCGCAAGTATTTTAATAATTATTAGTGTCATTTTGTATTCTTTGAATATTTATTTGTTTATTATTTATTTATTCACTTATAGTTTATGCATTTAATAGTTTGTTTGTTTTTATTTTGTTTATTAATTCATAGTTATTTAAACATTTATTTGATTTTATATTATAAATCATAAGATACAATTTTTTTATTCATTTGTTTATTTGTAGTTATGTATTCTTTTTAAAAAATTATTTATTTATTTATTTTTATTATTCATTGATTTGTTTGTGTTTATGGATTGCAGTTACACTTGGTGATGGTAGTGCAGATATTACAGCTTCTAAATTATATTGATTTTAAATTAAATAGAGCCAGTTGCATTGACATCATTTATTAATCATCTGCTCAACAGGAGGGGACCAAGGAGTTCTGAATGGCTTCTTCAGCGACTGGGCAACAGCCGACATCAACAAACACCTTCCTTTCATCTATAACATGAGCAGCATAGCCATCTACACTTACCTCCCTGCGTTTAAACAGTGAGTTCTGCCCTCGCCGCTCACTGATGCTGGCATGCGCTGGCCAGAAACACGATACACACACCAGTCACATGAAGGCTGCTTATGTCGTAACATCGGGTTACAGAGCTGAGGAAGAAGAGTGTGAGACAGAATCATCTCGCGCTGATTTGATAATGCTGTGCATGGTGATCTCACTTCAGGTTTACACCACACTGTGTACTCATTGCAATAAACACATTTTATTTTCAACCCAGCATTGAAATGCATTTCTATACATTATAGATGCCCACTTTCAGTCAGGAATGCAGACTGAGAATGTCTTTCTGCACTCAGATATGGTGCAAATGCAAAGGTCGTGCACTTCCTGGGCCAGATGAAGCCATGGAGCTACACGTATAACCCCACGCAGAGGAAACTGAGAGGAGACGTGCAGGCCTCGTCTCAGCCCGGCTTCCTGCTGCAGTGGTGGGCTCTGTACTGCGCCGAGGTGCTGCCCATGATGATCCGAGAGTATGGAGACCAGCCCTTCATCTCCGGCTGTGAGGTCAGGCCTAGAGTCATACGTGCACTACATACTTGTAACATTGTTTATATTAATAAGATACGTTATTCACACACGTTTACATTTATATTTCCATGTTAGTGTCTCCTGTAGCAAAGGCCACAACAACATTCGGTGACATTGGGATTTTTACAGTTATTTGTTATTTAATGAAGCAGTATAAGGGTAATCTTAAGGCATTATAATGACTGCATAATACATTATTAAAACATCGCATGAATAATCATAAAAACAATTATAATCATTATAACATTTATGTATTTGTAACTTAAGATTATTTATAACACACAGTGAACACCATATTAAATCTACTTCATTTATAATGGACTATATCATATCTTGAGATTGTTTCTTTAAGATTTGCGCAGTATCTTACAACATCTTGTGAGTGGTTAGGTGCTGGGTGTTATTTGAGTGTTTCTTGTGAGGCTAAAATTGAGGCTAACGTGAGATATACTTTCAACTGAAAAATGACATGTAGTTGCAGAGTTACTTATCAACAGAATAAAATGTGTCA
>JAUMHE010000082.1:2269392-2282246 GCA_032359235.1 Enteromius mattozi
TGTCACTGCTTTCTGAGGAGAAACAATAAGAGTGAGGGGCTGAAAGGGTTATAAGGTCAGCACATATTCCTTTATGAACGCTTTTTCCTAGAATCTGGATGATTCAGTTTTGAGGTATTATGGGATCACTTGCCATCCACTTGAACAAATTTGATGCTGAAACATTCTGAATGCTGAAATTAACAATGCATACATGTGCAGCTTCCCAATTTGCATACTTCTATGCAAGGATGTCCTTTGATTGATTGTATGTAGTAAGACTGGCTGTGTCTAAAATAGCACATGAGCATGCTATTCTTACTGTTGCTGTAGTATGTACTAGCATTCAAAAGTTTGGGGTCAGTGTGATTCAGCATGAGTGACTCTCTTCTGCTCATCTAGGCTGCATTTCCTTGATCAAAAGTACAGCAATAATGTGAAATATAACAATTTAAAATACATTTTCTATGTGAATATATTCTTGAATGCCTTTTTTACCTTTTTTTATGCTGAATAAAGAAGTCATTTTAATTATGATTTGCTGATTTGCTGCTCAAGACTTATCTCAATGCTGAAACAGCTTCTTAATATTTTTGTGTAAACTGATACTTTTTCATGATTCATTGATGAATATAAAGTTTCCCAAAAAAAAAATTGTAACATTATAAATGCTGTCACCTTTGGTCAATTTAATGTGTTCTTGGTGGAAAAAAAAAAACCCCACTGACCCCAAACCTTTGAATGGCAGTACAGTTTTGCAGATTTTATGAATGAGAGCTAAGAGCGTGGACTTGTGTATCCCACAATTCAACGCGCTCGACTTGACGTTCCATCAAGAGTGATGGGTGAACTGGAAGTAATACTCGCTTGTGATTTTTCACATCTCTTAATTGATTGACCTTGAATTTTCCTCACTTTGGGAGAAAAAAATAAATAAATACAAATAATATGTAAGGTAGTAATTGGAAGCCACTGAATTAATCATTTATTAATTTCATATTCTACAGTTGAAATGTGTGTTTTACTTAAAAGTACAAGTATACAATGTATACTGCACAGAAGTAAGATATAGCGTACAATTGTGAAATTGACCACGTTATAAAATTCAGAACCAGAACCCATTTAGATGTTCTCTATATAAATGTATTAGTTTATTTTTATTATAACTTTTTTCATTTTGAAATTTCAAGGATTATACAATTAACAATTTCAGTTTCAGCCTTGCATTACTTGCTTTGTTAAATAACTGAAAACCTGTTAGAGAATTGGCACTACCCTTTCTGTAGTGCAAGGGCTAATGGGCATTATTAGCCTAAACACCTCATATATAGTATGGCGTTTGGAAACACTAGGATTTGGGATTCACTAATGCTGATTTTACAATCTATATACAGTAGGATGGATTGCATAGTAACAGTAATGAAATCAAATGTTGGCCACCAGAGAGAGCAGTTGAGTTGGCGTTCGTAGCCATCAACATTTCAAAAGAAAAACACTAACGGTATTATCAAAAAATGTATGGAGTTATGCCTTTGCTTTCTCTATATATGATGTAATTGTCTAATAAGGACCAAGTGTTTGCATGGCTTTCTTGCTCGTGTTCCTGTGAATGTGGAAACCAGTGTATGCGAGTTTCTGGACAATCTACAAGACTAGTTAAGAAACTTTAATTACAGTTTGCCTTATATTTCATATAACCTACTGTATGTTGCGACATGATAACAGTATGCACAGCATTCACGTCTAATATTTTAGGGATTTTCACTGGCTTTGGTTGCAAAATCATGGAGAGTACATTTATGTATTTAGGGAACTGTGCAGACGCAAGTGATTTCGCTCGTAATGGTCATACCCTGCTGTTCTCTATCAAGTCCTTTCTCTTCCTATAGCTGATATGTTTCACATTGTTTCAGTATGAATATTGCCTTTTTCTTGCCTTAATTGTCTCACACACAGCATGTGTAAAGTCATTATGATTCCCAGCAGGTCCTTATTAAATGCCAACAATATCATTTCCATAGCAGTGGAACACAAAATCATGCAGGACACTATTTCAAATGACATTTACTCATTAAGCCTGTATATATAGTTTTAACTGAATCTGAAATTGAGACACCACATTTATGCTCTGTATGACATTAAAGAGATGTCAAAATTGATTGATGTAGTTTATTTCTTTCTTTGTACAGTCTAAACTCTTCATGGAGACAGTGAGCATACAACTACTTTTGATTTTCACAGCACCTCCAGGCCCATTTACAAAAACAGTTCACTCATAGTTCAGACAAAATGAGGTTACTCAATAAAACTGGTCAGTTCAGCCCACAACATCAACTATGCATGCCTTTCAGTAGATGATCTAAGGGCCTGAATCCAGAATTCATTCTTTTGTAACAAAATTAAGGTCATAAAGGCAATGCATGTTGGGATGTCTAAACAGCTCAAATCACTTACCAACATGTCCCCAAGTAAGGACAGAAAATCTATTTGGAGAGAAATAAATGCTAATTAGTCTACATGATTGATCACAACAGTACCTCTTTCAATTTTTAGTTACTTCATGAGCTGACAGGTATATCTAGAAGTCTACAGCACCGGTATACTCTTATATCCAGCACAAATACGAATGGGTAACCGTGTTTGCCGGACCCACTTACCGTAGTCAAGAGTAGATGCGATATTTGACACAAATTTAGGATGTGAAGCAAAGATTTAGTTTTGTTGCCAAATGAAGGGTGTCCAATCATGCTTTTAGAACAGTACCCAATCTTGGTCCTGGAGAAGCACTAATACATCAGCTCATTAGTAAAGATACCAAGACCTCAAACGTGTGTGTCGGATAAGAGAGACATTAAAATGTGCAGCATTCTCCAGGACAAGGATTGGGAACAAGTTCCGCTCGATGACAAACGTCTTGCAGAATTTACTTTCAACACACCTGAACTAGCTAATCAAGGTTTTCAGTATTACTAGAAACTTCCACACAGGTGTGTTGGAGCTAAACCCTTTATAAAAGTGGAACAGGAATGAACACCCCTGGTATAACCCACTGAACTTACAGTAAATATGGCTTTTTTAAGTTCTATATCAGGGGTTTCCAAACCTGTTCCTGGAAGACCACTGTCCTGCAGGGATTAGTTCCAGGCTTCCAGTCTTGATTAAGACAATTCCAGGTTTTCAGACTCACTTGAAACTTCCAGGCAAGTGTGTTAAAGCTGGTTGGACCTCAATTCTGCAGGACCCCGGCCCTCCAGGAGCAAGACACGCTTGGTCTATATCAGGGGTGGGGAACATTGATCCTGGAGGGCCACTCTCCTGCAGAGTTTAACGCCAACCCTGAAAAACCCTTGGAAAAAATACCTAACTGCATCCTAAAGACCTTGATTTGCTAGTTCAGGTGTGTTTGATTGGGGTTGGAGCAAAACTCTGCAGTGGCAACGGCCCTCCAGGATCAACGTCCTGGTCTATATGGTAAGGTCACTTAAGTCAGGAGACAAATAATGCACAATAGGGATATTTGTATTATCAGAACATGGTCTGTGCACATCTGTCACTTATCAGGGGTGTATTACGCACATGCAAAGTGATACTCAAATGATAACGTGTGCATCTTAAAACAGCGTTTTGGTTCTAACAACTGAGATGAAGGCACATTTTAAAGCACAAATCAATCTGATAAAACTACATGTCTCAGATATCCCTCATCCAAAACAAGTGGATTTCAAATGGTGGATCAAAATCC
Organism: Enteromius mattozi; assembly: GCA_032359235.1. Lineage (NCBI taxonomy): Eukaryota > Metazoa > Chordata > Actinopteri > Cypriniformes > Cyprinidae > Enteromius > Enteromius mattozi. Next base: position 2,273,114 of record JAUMHE010000082.1, read on the forward strand.
AAAATTGGGCAAGAGGTTATCCAAGAAGTACTTCTTGCTTGGCATTCCCTCAGCCTCAAAAAACATTAATAAAACTACTCAAGTAGAAAAATGATACTGTTTGGTAATGATGAGTCACCACTAACTCCAGCAAAACCTGTTGAGAACCACTTTACACAAACTGAACTGGTAACATTGATAGAAATCTGACATTTCCATCTAATTCAAGAATATATCGCTCAAGCATACTCTGCATGGCTGAGCTATCTTTTTTCCCCCTCACACACTCCCCCAAAAAATCCCTATTCCTTAAATCTCGCCCCAGTTCATCTGCTCCAAACAGATGGAGAAGCAATTACAGTCGCAGTGATGGTCCCCTGGAGAAGAGCCCAGATCATCACTACTCGTAAGCCTCCTGAAAAATATTTCCATGTATTTCCAACTTGAATCAGAGACGTGTCCAGGGATGTGTCTTTCCCATTTCCTAGTCCTCCAAACATACTTATCTATGAAGTTTTACATGTGAACATCTGATCCTCAATGGAAAATCTCTCACCATTTATCAAACTGTTGAAAACTAAAAGGAAGCAGCACTGTGAATCTTAAATTGCCAATCGAAGTGGATCCTTCCTTGAAACCCGAGCCCACAATGCTGCATTCATGCTGACATGTTTTTTAATCACCCTCTACACTACAATACGTATGCACATTTGAGAAAGTGAGCAACCAAATAAAAGGCAAGCACCTGATGAAGCTTTAAACCAATCCACCACCATCACGATAACTAAAACCATACCCATTGCATCACTTGTAATGCGATTGCAGCCTTGATCATGAAAGACAGCTTTTATAAGTAAAACGCTTAAATTATAAAAGACCTATTGTTTATACCAATGTGGTTTAATCTTCTTTAATCTTCATTCATGGCATTGCAATTCAGGCTCCGATGAAGATCTGCAAATCTTGCACAAACTCCCATATTCAAATAAATGTCTGGTGGAATACATTAATCACAGCTAAGCCCTTTGACAAAGCGGAGACATCATATTTATGGCATGGCGTGGATTCTGACAGATACAAGACAAGCTGACAAACCACAATAATCTGCACCTTGATTGTCAGAGAACTTCTGAAACTTTACCCCTCATAAATACAGACGTCATTCTCAACAAGACCTCAAACTTGTTTTTAAAGTTGGAAACATGCAGTTGCAAGACTATAGTTCAAGATTAATCCCAAAAAGATTGTGCCTAAATCTGAATATTGGTTTTGGTCACTCACTTTTATTGTTGGAGCATTTTGCAGAAATATTGATTCCTAATAAATATAGCAGATTACGTCAATTTCAACAGTTCCGTGTGGTTCAGGCAATGCAGGCAGTAACAGACAGTATGTGAGACCTTTGAAACATGTTGAGCAAAGTTCTTCTGCAGTCAGGACTTAAACAGCAGAAACTTGAAAGGACAGTTAAAAAAATTGGCAGGGAAGTTAAAGAACAAATGAAAAATACATTTTCGAAATCAATGAAAAGAATATATATTAACAAAAGAAGACATAAGTTGTAATTCTAATACACGTTGACGTCAAAATACACTGCATCACCTATGGTCTAAACATACTGTATTTTGATACATCGGGCGTGTCCCTCAATGAAATTTGAGCAAGTTTCAGAGCGAATGAACGGGAGTCCATTGTCCGTTTCTCCCTGTACCTCCCATTCTTGGAATGCTTGATATTCCCAGTCTGTCTTGTCTGTCTGGAAGTGTAGTCACTGTTAACTGAATATTCTTTCTACTTGGATCAGGAGGCAGCCAGAGCCTTGACCAGGTAGAGTTTGTCGCCCTGTTCGCTGGTGAAGATGGGTGCCTTTTTGTAGTGTTCCACCAACTCCTCCATTGAGTTAAACTTGCGTTGTCCGATGCAATACAGGTTGTCTTTCAGCTGGACTTTGAAATGCTTGTTTTTGGACTGAGCTTTCAGCGATATTGAAAAGTCATTGGGCTAGAAAAGGAAAACGGAGAAAGGAAAAAAAATGTCAGTTTAGACCATTGATGTCAATCCCAGTTCCAGGAGCCATAGCCATAGCTCTGCACAGTTTAGCTCCAACCCTAATCAAACACACCTGATTCAGCTAATCAAGGTCTTCAGGATTACCAGAACCTTCCAACCAGGTACGAGTTAGAGCTAAACTCTGCAGAGCTGTGGCCCTCCAGGAATTGAGTTTGGGACCAATTTCTGAATCAGGAATCTTGGCATATTTATCAAAATAGAACACTTCTGTCTACTTACTGAGGACTCGCTGTCCCGGATAAGGAAGTCTCCCTCTGAGCCCCTCTGGTTGAGTGCCACCTCTGCCTGATGACGCGTCACCTTCCCGTAGTACCACTGCTTGCCAGCGAAGCGTCCACTGGATGAAGGCTCGATGTAGTCACAGTCAGGTGTGGGTGGCCCGGCCATGCTGGCTGAGTTGTGCGACTCCTGCAAAACAGTCACGTAGTTCTTCGGCACAAGTCCCATCTGCCCATCGGATTTGCGGCACTTCCACCACTCTGGGTCGTTTTCTGGTTTCTCCACAACATCCATAACCTCTCCCTTCTCAAAGTTCAGCTCTTCATCGTTGCCCGAGCTGAACGGGTAGAGTGCCTGTACTGTGTGCAGCACCCGGTTGCCGTTCGCACTATGAACAACAGCAGCCAATTTCTCCGTCAAGCCGGCGGAGTCGTTGCTCGCCGATCCATCTGCATCCTCCGTCACGTAGTTGGACGGGAACCATCCCGAACGGCCGTTGTAGCTCCCTCTCCACCAGCCATCACTGCACTTCTCCATGACGATGACCTTTGTGCCCTTAACCAATGATAACTCATCTTCCCGCTCAGCTGTGTAGCTGAATTTGACTAGCGCAGGAAGGTTTAGGTCATACAGACGTTCGCCATTGTCAGGGTAGAAGTCAGAGTCCGCGTTGGAGGCTGTTTCACGCATGCCTGTCTTCCGCTTCACCTTGCCAATTCCTGCGTAGATAAAAAAAAGAATCATTTAGGTTTTTCCCAAATACATAATTAGTGTCCTTTCTTTGTACTTAATTACTTGTACTTGTGGCATTGCAGGTGAAAACCACAGTCAGTGTGGACGGCCAAGAAAATTGGCAATGCAACAAAGAAACTAAAGCAATGTTGCAACAAAGGGAGTGCAATGTCTCATTAAGTCCACCATACTTGATAACAAATCACCTTTTCAGAGAGCTCGTTGCTGCATTTTAGGATTACTTTCTACAAGAAGAATACATAAGATACTGCTTTAGAATGTGGCTGATTCAAGGTTAGCGTAAATTTGCTGCTCAACTGTGCAAACAGTCTTCGTTTCAAGGGGGAAGTCATGGTCACAGGCAGCCTAACTGGTTATAGAGTTGGGCTTGTAACCTGAAGGTCCCAGGTTTGAGTTTGGCTTACAGCAGGAATTGTAGGTCGATGAGGAGGGTGGGTTGAACAGCACTAAACAAGGTACCGAATCCCCAACTGCACCCTGGGCACCACAGCAAAAATGGCTGCCCAATACTTCAGTGTGTGCACTATTGTTCACTACTGTGTGTCTGCAAATGGATGGGTTAAATGCAATGCAGAAATTCAGAGTATGGAACACTATACTTGGCCATGTGTCACTTTACTCGCTCACTCATTTAGAAGCATGCATCTGACACCTTCAAATTGTTTTGTATCAGTTCTGTATACTGAGAAAAAGCTCATGTAATATCTTTATGACTGCACTACTGTCCATTACAAAATAACACATTTAACAAAAGGCATCTGTCAATGGTAAGCAATGTTCAGAAATGAAAAATGTGTTAAGACACTTCAGGGGGTAATTTCATCACCCCGCACCCTGCACTCATTCCATTCTTGTCAAAATTATCTGTGAAACCAAAGAGCATTGTATTTTGATACAGGCACCAACAGGCATGGCACGAGTGAAAGGAGAACTTGTCCAAACACATGTTACAGTGCAGTCAGGCTTGTGTTTTCATACTGACAGGGGTGCACAGTAGCTATCAGCTCCCGCCTGCTTGAGCAATGTGTCCTCTCTTAGTAAACACGGGCACTGGTCCAGTTTTAAAACCACCCAATTACAACCAACTAATCATGTTCTCACCACTTTTTACCACTCATAGTTTATGTGACAAGCTGTGTGTTTTTGCCTTCCTCCTTGATCATGAAGTTGATTCAATTATTCCCATGTGAACAAGCATGTAGGAGCAACAGAACAATTCTGCAAACAAAAAGAAATGCTTGCTTTTGAGACCATGCAAAAAAAATACAGCCACCAAGATACAAGGGCGCATGTTTATTCCAAGAACGATTCTTTATCATTTGCCACCTGTCTCGCACAGCTGTGTGGTCTAGTTCTGTTATTCGGAGAAAAGTACAATTAACTGCAAAGAGACACTGGAATGATCACCACACCCATCGTCCTCCTCCATGAGGAAGGAATGAGCGAGGGAGTGTTGGGTTAGGTTCATGGATACTGTCGAGGATTCCGGCTTGTCTGACCACATTAGGTCAAGCCAAATGGGCCAGTCTGGAGGATTAATGTAGAATATCTGACCCCAAGGCCTTTTGACTATGTTGGCGGGTTTGGCACAGGTTTGTGAATAGTGTTACCGTGCAGGAATGTCCACTTGGCAGTGAAGCTTGTACCGGCCCAATCCAAAGGCCCAAGGACAAATAAACACTCTTTTCTCTTTACATACCTTACAAAAAACCGCAGCAACAAAATAATGGTACTGGATAGTAGTACCATGGTAATTTATAGAATACAAAATTCATGGCACTTTAATAGTATATTTGCTATACAACAGCTTAAACTAACCCATGATTTCTTGTTTGCTAAGATGGTTTGCTCAAAGTAGGCCAACCCCCACTAAACAATTCTCACCAGGGGAAACCAAACCACACCTAATTACTTTAGGCTGGCTTACCCTGTTGTTTTTGCACATGGAAGTAGGCAAACTCAGGCTTTATATTCCAATTTCATATACCTGTAAGCACCATTCACAAATAATACTTGCCAGGTATGACTTAAAACTTCACACCCAAAAAGCAGGTGAAACCTTGCAACCACTCTTACCTAATCTAAAAGGAAATCACCCAATTTACTTCATGCTTGCTCAGGGGTTAAAGGTTAACGGAGTGAGAACAAAGCTTTTCCAATGGCTCTTTCTGCTTTGAGCGAGATGCTTATCACAGCTCGAGGATAGAAGAATTTGCTCTGTGCTTGCGGATACCTCCACTGCCTGATTTGCATTACAAATGTATGAAATCCCAAACCAAGATGTATTTGCCTCTGGTGTCGTAAGCTATGTCCGATTAAGGGGGATTGACATTTGCATGGCCAATGTGAGCAGGAAGTGAATGTGAAGTGTACGAGCGATACTAACTGGAGCATTTAGTGCCCCGTGCGTGAACGTGTTGGTGCGTGTAACCACAGGTGTGTCAATCTTCTGACATGAGTTCAACTCGTCTACTAATTCAAAAGGCTTTTTTTAAGGGGACACTTCACCCAAAATGAAAATTCCGTTATAGTCTATACACTCTCATGTCATTCCCTTCCTATGAGCGGTTATGACCATATCACTAGGTCAGCTTACTCAGTTGATGAGAACCAGATCAGTGTGATTTATGACAGAATCACTCACAACAGATCAATTGATTCATTAAAAAAAAAAATCCAAATAAAAAGTAGTTAGCACATTGCTACTTGAAAAATTTGAATGAAGATGTGTGAATCTGGACTTAAATGCAGGTTCAAATATACAAGGATTACAGAGACTAATTTCAAGTTGTCACTTGTTAAAAAGACTACTGGATCTTGGGTGTGTGAATGTTCAGACCAGTGGTGCTTTTCTTGAGTGTGATATGACGGATGATGTTTCACGAGACAGGGAAAGTAATCCACCCACTCAGTCATCGGATTAGTCAGTCTGCATGGTCTCTAGGGAGCTGACAATTTATTTTCGATTCTCTTAACTAACACTTCTAGACAGTAACCAACCACATCAGCACAAACACACAATTTCGCAAACAGGTTGGATCACACATGGCGGGTGTATCCCACTTAAGTATATGCTTTTATTTTTAACACTTGGAATTGTACTTTTTAAAAACCCATCTGTGCATGTGTTGAAGAAAATGTTAATGACGCTTGTTCAAATTTGCCACCATAATGCAAAGAGGTTTTGGTCCCTATGAGTCCGTAGATGTGCTGCTGAAAGAACAAAACACATTGTATTAAGCCATGGTGTGTTTCCTGAAAACAGAATTAGGAATTTTCCTGAATTCCTATGGAGGATGCTCAGGAAGGAAGCTGCACGATTTGTATAGCCATAACTCAATGTGTATATATCCATGTCTGTTTTATTATCTTCTCTATTTGTAAACATTAACTTTTAAATCAGCTTTGACTAGCATTTGCAACTAACTGGCAACATTACAACCCAACAAAGACGTCATCTAAAGCTTCTAATCCACCCGTCCAACACACTACATCCACTTCCCCTCCATTTTCAAGTCTTTCCCCTGAGTGCAACATGAGCTGACTTAGATTAGTTGTTTCCTATGGTGAGTTCATCCTGTTGTTTTCCAATATAAGGCTGGACTCCATTTAAAAGCAACCTACGGCTATGAATAGGTGGATTTTATGTATTAAAGTGTGGCAAACAAACATAACCCAAGTCTTGTTTAAAAAAAGGTTTTGTGGTAGTACTGTGGAAAAAGTATTGTTTCAGATGGTTAATATTTAAATATACATAATAGTACTGAATGATGGCCATATTCACGCACCACTGTGTTTACAAGTTGCTTAAATGTACTTTAAAGAATATTTTTCATGGTATGGTACATGTCAGCTGGCTTACAGTTCCTAAAAAAAATCTATATATATCATACTAGAATGAGAAAACACAAGTAGGGATAGTGTCATCTGAATGTTTTTAGATTTTGCACAATTAGCCCAGGTAAACGAATGAAGGAAATGCAAGCAAAACTGCAAAACAGGAAAGAAAAATCACTTGCACTTCTAATGTAAAAAGCTGGGCTCAAAGCCGAGCGGAAAACAAGACATTCTTTCAACTCAAAAAAGAAGAGACATCAAAAGACCTCCAATGACAGTGACTGTAAACCACAGAGCCCTTCAGCTTCTCAAGACTGTGCGCACATCACATGCTTGCTCCATGCACGAACAAATTAAAAAACGAATCTGCAATGAACAGACTTCGAAAATCATTTTTACTTCCCTAAATGAAACCCGCAAATGCTCAACATCAGCTTAAAAAAATCCAGATTCAGCAATAATAGGGGAAAATCAAAGAAATACCAGTCTCCAACAATAAACAAACAAACAAATATTAATAATAATGTTTTTTTGTTGTTGTTTAAGTATGACAACATTAAAAGTATTCTATATAAATGCGTGTGTGTGTGCGTGCGTGTATAAAAGTATTACAAATTATTTACAAAGAGTTAGTATGTTTTTTACAGTCAGTTGTCTTTATTAATGACATTGTCAAAATAAAAAAAATAAAAAATCTTATAGCAGATAAATGAAATTTTATATTACAAAAAATAAATAAATACAACATTAAAAACTAAAATGTATTGTTAAAAATAAAATTGAAATTATAAAAATTATTGCTGCTTGTTTATATAAAATTAGTTTATACGTTAGGGTTTACGGTCATATAAAATTCATTAGTGCTGTCAAATGATTATTTGCGATTAATTAAATCCAAAGTTTGTGTGTACATAATGTGTGTCCTGTGTATATTTATGAGGTATAAATACACACACATGCATGCATATGTTTAAGATAAACTAAAAAAAATACGTATTAAATATACTTACAAATATGATCAAATATATTTTCAAAATATATACTCTGTGTGTGATACATAACATATATAAACAGTACAAACATATATTATCGTAAACAACTCAGATGTGATTAATCACGATTAATCGTTTGACAGCGCTAGTTTATATATACATTTTCTATGATCTATATGATTATACCGTATTACAGTATTGATAAGTATACACAAATTCTACAAAATATAATTATGTATTCGCTGTTATGAGCACTAACACTCATTTCTGGTACAGGTACTCGCTGGTATAAATAGCCTCTGTTGCACATCTGTGCTTGTTTGGCTAGCGCTGGGCCGTCGAGAGCTCCTCGGGGAGTCAAACGGGGGTCACAGCCCATCCGCGTATGCAGCTCCATCAGCCTGCTGTGCGTTTTAGTCAGGATCACTCCAGAAAGCCATCAGCACTTCCTGTACTCGTCTTGTGTAAGGGGACGCTAGCATCTGAATTAAAGCTGCACGTTTGTGCCTCTCACAAAGCGACATTATCTGCTGGTGTTTTCCATCAGCTTTATAAGTGGCGGAGTGGGAAGTGGAGAAAAACAGACGGATGGGCTGACGCTGCAGTGAATCAACAATCTGGTTTCCTCACTTCCTCCCTCACAGGCTCCAAAGATCTGAGGAGAAATCTGACTCAAATTAGAGCGCTTCCGCTACGAAGGGAGGCCGAGTGACAGGAACAGAGAGAAAGGGTGGAAAAACTGGGAGAAAAGGAGGCTAAGAGCTAAGACCACCTCTCAGGACGCGTTTCAGTGATGAGTTTGATGTAAAGGAATCAAGGGAATGCTCACGCAAACATGAATACTCTCATTTTGTCACCAATTGTTGTTCAAACTCATATCGCTTTCTTCTGTAGAACGTAAAAGGAGATATTCCTTTAAAGAAACGTGTGTTGACATTTAAATATGGCACATTTAGGTTTATCATCATCAAATGGCAAATATTGTTGATGTGGCTAAATGCATGGATGAATGAGAATTGCATTCGCGGAGAAGACTACACTGTAAAAAATGACTGTGAAACGGTAAAAACCTGTTAAATGGTTAATGGTAAATTCCTGTAAAATTTACAGGGAAAAACAGTGAATGACATTTCCAGAATTCCCTGCATTGCATTTCAAATTTGGTTTGAATTTTTATGTTTTTTCTTTGAAATAACTATTTCTTCCTAGTTTTTCTTATCAGTTATGTTTATTAGGGTTGTATGTTACATGTAATGTTGTTAAATGAATGTTTATTGCATATT
>JAUMHE010000082.1:2294141-2304379 GCA_032359235.1 Enteromius mattozi
TAACTTAAATTTAATTTCTTGACTGCATTTTAAAAGGATTAACAGCTTTGATTTCCTGTTTTTGATCATGCATTTGTATTAAATCATAAATCCAGAACATTTTAAAACTGAATTTCTAAAAATAAACAAAAAACAAAAAAATACATACTGGTATAATTGTCTGAATTAAACTGATTGATTGGTTTGATCTATTAATATAATTTGAAATGGAATCCAGAAAACTACATTAAAACTAAAAACAAATTTAATTACATTTTTGGTCGACTTCCATTAAAAAGACATGCTTTCTGATTACGAAAAATACATTTAACCACTTAAACAGAGTCAAAAATACAATACAATACAATAAAATACAAATTGAATTTTTTTCATGGAGCCCTACAAGTGCAAGTGATGGCCAAAGACTACATCAAGTGTGCAATTTTGGACATGCATGCACTGCAGCCTCAGATTTTCACCAGATCAAATAATCTTAGACACCAGCACAATGTTTCTGACTGCCTATGAATGCTACGCCCCTCGCTAGCTTTAGAAACAGATCAATGTCTCTGTGTGAGACCAACATCTTGCTTCTGAATGCCCCAAACAAGTATAACTCGAGGTGTTTTCTCAGATAGTGGTTTCTGCGTGGAATGATTTGACACGATAGCTTTTTTGCAAATGAAGTTCTCACACATCTCTAACATGATGCACGTCTCTGTTAATAAACTCTCCAGCACGGTAAACCAGATCTATATTTTAACGAGTTCCATTACAAGAACCTCAAACCTCCAGCAGTTTCACTAATTAGATTAATGAACGCTGGGAGACAAAGTTAACAACAGTGTGCAGAGACAGTCAGACACTCCCTAACTCTGGCAGACAAAGCCTTCAGCCCATCCACTCCCACCACATAGCTGAGATCACACCCAGAGAACACAAAGAGACAGCCAATCATACGCCACGCGCTAATCTGACCATCATATTCTCCTTACGCCATCCTTTTCTCCATCACTGCGTTCTGTCCTGTTATCTGTCCGTTTTTGGCAGTCTCCTTCTTAAGGCATTTCTGCTAAAACTAAACATTGGTTAACTATTAGCGCTGTAAAATGATTAATCGTGATTAAACATCCAAAATTAAAGCTTCGTTTACACAGCATAAAACACACACATGTATGTATATATTTAGGAAAAATTTTATATTTATAATATTAAATATATTTATATATAATATACATCATATATGAATGTAAATATTATCAAAAATATATACAGTGTGTGTTTATACATAAAAAAATATATACATATTATAAATAAAAAAGTAATAAAAATGATTTCCAATGTGATTAATTGTTATACAGCACAATTACAATTATGTAAATAGACTACATAGTAGAAATGAATCCAGAATTAGTCTACTGTTTAAAAGTTTGGGGACTTAAGCTTTTTTCTTTTATAAACTAACACAGCAAAGATACATTAAATTGATCAAATGTTAAAGTGCACACATTTATAATGTTGCAAAAGATTTCTATTTCAAATAAATTCTCTTTTTGATCATTTTATTTTATTCTACAGTTTCCACAACAATATTAACGTTCACAACTGATATTTATTATTAATAATTAAAAAATGTTTCTTGAGCAGCAAATCAGCATATCGAATGATTTCTGAAGGATCATGTGACACTGAAGACTGGAGTAATGATGCTGAAAATTCAGCTTTATTCACAGAAATAAATTACATTTTAAAATGTAATCAAGTAGGAAACAGTTATTTTAAATTGTAATAATATTTTAGAATATTACTGTTTCCTGTATAATTTGTAAACAAATGAATGCATATGCAATTAATTAATGCATCTTTTATTTACAAATACTAGAAAAAATAATGAAATACTGTTGATAATTTGAAATACAACCGAGAATCATCAGCCGATATGTAACGCGCGTTTGTCAGTAAAGCCAGCCCAGTCTCACGGCAATCGTACATATTTTATGAGGTGGCTTATTCGTACAAATTCACAAATTTTACGAGTTGCCAATTCGTATGAATTTGTATGAATGACCTAAACCTAACCCCGGCCCTAAACACTGTAGACAAATCATACGAGTCTGGTCGTACGAATTAGCACGAATTTGCCACCTCATACTAATTGGTCGTGAGACTGTGTTGGTAAAGCCGGTTCTGTAATCAGCGGTAAATCACGTGATCTTCACATTGAGCCGTATATACTACACACAACGGTTGTTCACTGACGAGCTGCGCAAAACCATGTTCATTATCAGCGTGGATTTGTGCAGCTCGTCAGCGAACAACAGCTGAGTGTAGTATATACGGCTCAATGTGAAATCATGCACGTGATGGCATTTAATGCTGATTACAGGACCGGCTTTACTGTAAAATATGCAAACATATCAGCCAATGATTATCATGCATCTCTACTTTGACAGATATAAAAAAACATAGGGATGCACCAAAATTATAATTCTTGTTCGAAGCCAAAGCCAAACAAAATAACACACCCCATATATATATTTATATATTTTTTTACCACTGAATAAATTTCATAGCCAAAATGTACTTTTTATTGCTTTGTCTAGCTTTTCAAAATAAATAAACAATCAATTTACATTTTTTTTTACTTAACATTAAACATTTTGTACCTATAACTATACCAACAAAGCATGATTTAACTTAAAATAAATAAGTTAGCAAAACAATTGTTGGTTATTTTTGAGACCCCCATATCTTGAATCAGGCATGCATTTTTTTTTACTGTACAAATAAATGCAGCCTTGCTGAGCAGAAGAGAACTCTTTGAAAACACTGAAAAATATTACAGATCCCAATCTGAACACTATGTGTGAGTGTTATAATAAATGCATTAACAGAGCTGTTGTACCATCATCATTATTATTGTCTTATTTAATTTTAAAAATGCATGAAAGCATGGAAAAGCTGACGAGTAAACCTCTTTTATCGCAGTTTTGGACTTTGACCATGGCTAACAAGCAGATACACCGCAAGCTAGTGCAGCACTGTTTGAATAGACTACATGCAACTCGTGTGCATCTTAGAAAACAAAGCAGTTTATTTACTAATCATTCGCCATTTTGTGAATTCAGTCACCACACAGTAACCGGCAACAGCCGACATGTTTGCTGCATTAGCGCACGCCTATATTTGATCACTTGTCATTCTTTGGCATAATTTATTCAGTATTTTCGGTTATTTAATTTCAGTTGCCGAACATTCTGTGCACCCCTAAAAAAAAAGGTATCAGACCAATTGTATTTAGAAGCACTCCCCTGCAAAGGATGCAAATGCGAGCTAGAAGTGCAGAAAAGTGGAGGAAATGATGCTAATCATAGAGAGAGACTTCAAAAGCCTCAAGGCAAGGCCTAAACTCCAGTTCTGATTTCTACCCATTGAAGAAACAGCAAACATCTCAAAGCTACAGAACAGAAGCTTTCTGCAGCTCTTTGCACACTAAAAAAGGAACCCTGCTCTCTGAGTTTATCTTCACAAAAGGCACAGAAGGCACCGTTTCTCAGAAGCGCACTCTTTCAGTGCTTTTATGCTACTGTCTGATAAACACGTTAGCTTCAAGAAAGCTCCAGCAGTGCGCATCTGTGCTCTTCAAGCTCTAGGACTGATGTTAAAAGAGAGCACTTCACAGAGGAGAGCAAAACAACACATCTGCACACTAGGCGCACTATTGAGGGCATGAGAGCTGAATGAGCCGCTATCCTCCCTCTCCATCTGTCTCTCAGCCCTAAATTCTGCCGTCCCAGAAACCTTTTCGCTCCTTTGAGTTGGGGTGGAACAGCACAGATGCGTCTGGTTTGTCCCACAGCTTCATGCGTTTGACATTTACAACCTCAGTAAATGATGTGTTTTACAAACATAAAGGTTAAAAAAACATCATTTTGGACAGATGTAAGCAATAACAGTGTGGTGTTCTATATTAGTTGGATTTACAATATTACTGTTTTAATACACACTAGAAATAATATTTCTAATGCTAAAAGTACAAACGCAAGTAAAAACTTCGTACAGTATGAAAAGATATATTCAATTGGACATTTACTAGAAGTACTCAGATTTGTAATTAAATTATTTGTTTATAAATATTAATGTGTTGTGGTACATGCGTTCAAGACTGAAACCGAAGACAAGAAACCATTGAAGAAATAAAGTTATTTTTGTTCGGTTTGCACACAAAAAGTATTCTCATAGCTGTATAAAATTAAAGTTGAACCACTGATTTTCAGTTGCTTTGCAGTCTACACAGGGTCAGAACGCTCTTTTTGGGTGGACTATACCTTTAAATGAGAGTTACTGGCTAGCGACAAGTATGATGATAATAATGCAAATATTTTAAACACTTTTTTTAACCGAAATAGCCTTGACATGAAGCAAACTGCTTTTTATACACTCACAGAAATTAAGTGAAATGAAAACATTTCTAAGGTACAGTACAAACGACGGCTATCTTTTAACCGCAGGCTCTGCTGTTGCAACTGTGTATGTTTTTGAAACTAATGTTTGTAAATATATATGTATGTGTGTAACTCACTGTATGACTGTCAATGTCATAAAAGAAAATTCAAGCTAAAGCTAAAGAACTGGACCGACCTGAACAAGTGTGCTCCCATTATTTCCTGTTTAGAGTCAATCTGAGGAGATCTTCTGAACATCCATCAACACATTCAATAACCCTGATAAGATCAAGAAGAACTGCAGAGGTGATCTGGAGCATCTCACTCCTCTCACGACACACATCTAGTGAAAGCTAACTACAACTGACTGACACAGGGAAAAAAATGAATTCACTTGTGAATGCTACCAATAGACCAAAAAGCATGAAATAGCTAGGGATACATGATCATGATTTTTCATGTCCGATTCCGATTCTGGTATTTACAAGCAAACAAAAAAAGTCAATAACCGCAACCATCTGAAATGAACGGCAGCAACTGCACATAAGTACATTTAATACAAACACAGATGGTACTGACATCAGCATTTAGCATTTGTTTTTAAACTGGGTGTAAAGAGAAAAGGTCTTTACCAGTGAAACTAATTAAAACCAAAATATGCTATAAATAAATGATTCCAAAATGTTAAATCAAACAATGTTTAGTGCAAAGAGTTAAACAAAGAAACTACAGCAGGTGGTTTTTAATCAAATTAAATCAAATGATGTAATTGTAAGGTAAAATAAAAATGATCCTGTATAGAACTGCCATTTACTTCTGGCTTTTCAAAAGTGCATGCAAGTTTTTATTTCTGTCTGTTATGCACAAAATACAGGTTCACGAATTATTGAAATGTATCGCGCAAAACGTCCAGAAAAACCGGCCGAAGACAGACGAAAAAAACATCCGGTTGCTGATTGGACATTAAAAGTATAAACCGGCCAGTTCTGAGGAAGACCCTGCGGAGAAAAACAGCTTATGCTGGTTAGGTATGTTTTGAAGCTGGGATGCTGGTTGATGCTGGTCATGTGCTGGCAAAGGACCAGCTTAAACCAGTAAAGGACCAGCAAAAGGACAAGCTTAAACCAGCATCAAAACATATCTAACTAGCATATATGCTGTTTTTTCAACAGGGGAGAAACGTTGATTACACTTCATTAAACACTAAAAAAAAAAAACAATGAAAAAAGGTGAAAATTTGTGCCCATTACAACGCATAGTAATTGTTTGAGTGTTTATATGCTAATTAGAAAACTGAGCTGCTAGCTTAGCAAAATGCTAACACTTCAAACGCTGCTGGAATCTAAAATAATTTGAGGCTTCCCTACATTTCGTAAAATAAAAAATTAGGCTACTGTTCCTTGTTTTATCAAACTTCAAGAAATCAAAACAGCAATGCATTATTCCTTAACAAATGATTCTTTTTGAGCCAATTCTGTTCAATTAGTTTATAATCACTATGAACGACTCATAGACTAACGACATGCTAGCATCAAACGCTCACAGGCGACATCACACATAAAAAAGGCATACTTTTTCATGCAGGCATACATTTTTTATAAAGACATACTGTTCCTCATTATACTAAACCTAAACTCATTTGCGAGTTGGAGTGCTCTTTTTGGTGTTTTTTTGTTTTCATTAGAATACTGAGCTGGTAGCTTAGCAATATGCTAACATTGATCAAACGCTACAGGATTCAAAAGCGAGGCAACTCTGATGTTCAGAGCTTTATCTGTGCAGTTCATAGAGACGCTGCCTACGTAAAGCCTTCCAAATTCTCAAGGAGCTATCCCTTAATAACAAAATTAAGATAAAAAATTAAAATGCATCACTTGCGAGGTTCCATCTTAGTCAGAACGCTGTCTATAAAGGCCGCTTTCTAGGTTTTACAACAGGCCTTGGGTTTTTTTTCACAGATACAAAGCTTTTCAGGCCAGACGTGCAAGTGCCTGATTCTTATTGCACATGTAAAGTGCTAATAAATAATTTCCTGGAAGACAAAAACATGTTAATAATGCACAAAAATTAAAAGAAGCCCCACCTTATCCGAAAACTGCAGGTTTGTTAGCAACCTTTTCCAGTCTTGACATTGACAACAACTTTGTGACATATCTTCTTCACATTCATACTCCTCCTCAGTGGTTAACAGGTAATCATGCCTTGTAACCTGGAGTTATAGGTTCACCACTCCCCTGAAACCTGTTACTACTAACCTGTGCTTTTAAAAAGGCGAGTGAGTGCACTGCAAACCGAAACAAACGAGGTCTACAGCTGGATTAGCACTGCTGCAACTATTGCGGCAACAGAGCTAGACCGCACATGACACACTTTGCTACACTTTAAGAGTGCACAGCTTCCTCTCTATTGTGTCTAGCTGAGGTGAGGGTGATGGCATCGCTCACCGCTTCCTTCACTTCTTCTGCAGCGCCACCAGGGCCTGATGTGTGATGAGTGACGGACGGCCCACCCTGGAGATCTGATGAGCTGGGAGACGCTTTCATGTGCCATCACTGACAGAGGGGGCCCGGGAGAAAGGGGCGACAGGTAATGATGAATGGCAGAATTAATAAGGGTTATATTACAGAGCGATGCCACTTTCAGCACTGAAGTGCGTATGTGAGCTCAGCGAGCTATGAGTATAGACGGTTTCAAACGACAACAACATAAACGTTACTGCGCATGCATGCTCTTGTGGCCTTAACTTAACTTCCGGTGGACATCCCCATAGAATCAATAACAACAGACCTAGAGCAGATTTTTTTTTTTTTTGATAACAAGCAAAATGCGTTTGCTGCGTAAATCAGACGGATTTATAAAAAATCCAAATTCATTCTCTGCCAGCAGAAGGTGCTTTAAGGACGAGAAACGAGAGGTTTCCGCGGTAACGGCTGTAGACAAAGCAGCTCTGAGCTTACAAACACTCCCTTACATGCAGGACGAAATGAAAATGACATTTGTCTTCCTTCAGAAATACAGTGATATGAAAACACCATGGGTATTTGATTTTTAGACGTGCATTACGTGCTCATGTTTATTTAATGAAGCCTTTTGGAAAATCAGTAAGTTTTGATATCGTGGCAGGTCGCCACCCATAAATAAATGTATGGGAAACACATCCCACAGCACAATAACCTGAGACCAACTTCACTACTCATCATTAGCTGCGTTTGTAGCCGGCGGCACTAAACAGGGGTGCGTTTCCCAAAAGCATGGTTAGCCTACTATGATCGCAAGCTCCGTCGTTACCAGCATAGTTCAAAGATTCGGTGTTTCCTGAAAGCATAGATTAAACGAACGTTCGCAGTCAACGTCACAAACGTACGTGGTTGGAACTACAGCTTTGGACCTGTGGTTAGAAGCATAGTTTCTTCTTAGTAAGATATATAGGCTTTAATAAATATGCTCTTGGGCACAAGAAGCAAACTAACATTATAGTATTTTTGCACGTCTATTGTAAACGCTGTTATTGAAAAGTGCGCATGCGCATAAATGGCTAAGGGAACCCCGGAGTATGAGGTAAGAGGGAACCCGCGATGATTCAAAGATCAAATAAAGCATAATGACAGAGAACAAAAATAGTAAATTAGTCAAAATATGTCATGTTCAGTACAGCAGCATCTTGGAGATCTGTAATCAGTTAAATAGCAGAAGTTATTCTCAACCACATGCGTGTGACGTCATTAACAATGGCCCTATGTTGTTGATCTAACGTGGTTCAAACGACGGAGATGTGACCGTGTTCGGGAAACAGTCTTGACTAGTTCATTTCCAAAACAATGCATCGCACTATGGTGGTTAATCAGCGAGTTACATCGTCGTTCGGGAAACACACCCCAGATCGATAAACAAACACAGACCGGAAGTAATACAGTCCATACATTTCACCTAAGGATCAGTAAAATATACCCATCCATCAGTATACAGATCACACTGAACATCAAGGTGTCTGGACAAACATTTGCTTTTAAATATAAGAGCCAAAATGGTCCATTTTGATTTCATGACTACTTTAAACCTGATTTTTACATTTGCGTTAACCAGTAACAAAGCATTTTATTTTGTTAGTCTCTTATTTTAGTATTATTCCTGCACCGTTAAGTATTTATTAATATTTTGAATATTATTCTTAATTTATTATTTAGTTTTTAATATTAATTTTAGCACTATCAAACAATTATGTTTAATCACTTTCAAAACAGCGGTTTGTTTACATAATATAGGTGTTTATCGTAAATATTTACTATATACATACACACACTTACAGCATATGTTCTATATAAATATATTTAATGTATAAACGCAATATTTTTCTTAAATATATACACGCATGTGTGTGTAATTATATACACATAATACAAACACAAAATACAGACATTATGTAAACAAAAACTTTTATTTTGGATGTGATTAATCATGATTAATTTATTGTTAAGTTTTAGCATTTTATATTATTTCATAATATGTACACTTTAATTTTAGTTTTAGTATTTAGAGCACTAAGTTTAAGGTTGTTTTATTTTTCCATCTTATATTTACACTACCAAAAAGTTTGGAATAATTACAAAAATTAAAAAAAAAAAAAAAAATGTAAACAAACAAATTAATAAAAAAATAGTGAAATATTACAGTTTAAAATGACTTTTTTCTTTTTAAAATGAATTTATGTAAATATATTTTAAAATGTAATTTATTCCTGTGATGACATGTCCAGTCTTCAGTGTCACATGACCCTTCAGAAATCCTTTTAAAATGTTATATTATAACAATATTTCACAATATAATTTTTTTGCTGTATTTTGATCAATAAAGGCAGCCTAATTACAAACCTTTGACCAGCAGTGTGTATTCTAATTCATTTCAGCTAATCATAGCAACATTTCAATTAATGAACACAATTTTTAAATAGTTTTAAATAGTTGGAATCTATTCAATATATTCACAATATTACTTTACTGCACTACATTTAATAAAAACATAGCTACTGTTCAATGTTAAACAGGATATTGTGCAGTGTGCTGACTTATAACGCTATTGTGTTATGTGAGTCCTAAGTTCAAATCTAAACAAGCTCCAAAAAGTGAGAATGATGTCAGATTTCCGAATGAATCATTCTTTTGGGCCGATTATTATTAGAAAAAACAAAAAACAAAAATGTTGAATCAGTTCACAAATTGCACTGAACGACTGAAGTAGTCATGTCCGACTCAAAATGAGTCAAGAACAACAAGGTGTAATATGATCCTCAAGTGTGCAGAAGATAAGCAGTTTGATCAGATCCTGCTGTACCAACAATTCCACTGATTCAAATACAGATTACCTCATAAAACTTCAAATCCCATGCTATGGTTTGAGGTAGAACTGGCTCCCAGATGCTGTAACCTAATGCCTCTGACAGAAAGCTCAAATCACAGGCTCTGGTGCCTGCTGGAATGCAATCTGTGCTTCCCCTCCAGCACTGCCTCACTTCCTCTGACACATCACACACACTGACGGACTAGCAGCAGGAGCAGAGCCTAAACCAGAAGAGTCTGAACTAATGTGGTGGTCACAGCAGGACCTTCATGCAATCAAACACAAAGTGTACACTTTGTACTACTCTACAGGAGATACACATTCCATATTACTTCATTTTTTTATCCGAAGTCAGTTTACAATGTTAAAGAGTCGCTCCACATTAAAATGAACGTTTTTCATTTGTCCTTCCAAACCCATAAAAGATTTGTTTTTAAGATATTTTGGATAAAAACCGGGAGGCTTGTGACTGTCCTATTG
>JAUMHE010000082.1:2304479-2314895 GCA_032359235.1 Enteromius mattozi
AACCGACTGTCTACAGAAAAGTTTGGATGTCATTTTTACTTCATCTTGCATGTAATGTCTGATAAATCATTGTTTGCACGGGAGCGCTGCTTTGTGTACAGCATTATCAAGGAAACCTAAGCTCTACCACGACAACAGCGCCTACTGCTGGTAGAAAATAAATTTGCATATACGCCGCAACAAATAAGGCGCAGTCTGTGGGAAACACTGCGTATGAAAACATTTCATAACATCTTGCAATGATAACAAGCCTCCACAAGCCATCATGCTTCCTGCTGCCAGGATTCAAGAGCTTACATCCACCTATTTATTTATTTACTTTTTTTATGTATACATTTTCTTACCAATGGTTTACCTAATCTTCCCAACCTGGCAACCATGTACATTCACACTCTCTCTCTACAGAAAATGCGGAGGAGCTGAAAATACCAGCAAACATGTAAGTTTACTCCGCTCAGATAAATGAGTAGAGTCTGTTTTCTTTCAAATGGTTGTCTGAACTGTTAATCTGCATGCAAACAATTAATTCTGATAAAATGTAAAATAAATAAATGAATAAATAATCATGATTAATAATCACTAATAACCAATCACTGACAACCGATCTTCCATAAGCATGTATCCTTTTCTCCAACTTGCACAGCCTTAGAAAAGCTCAAGTTTAAAAACAATTAATCATCTTAAAGAAAACCTGTGTGTGTGTTTTATCTAGGCCAAGGTTCAGATATCCCAAGCCCCCTGTCGATGAGGAAGGCCATATAATATCTGGGCAGCTGAATACACAAAGCATGATCATTCAATAGTCATTTATGTGGTGCTAATGTTGACGTGAGGTTTAGAGGAGAAATCCAGGCCTGTTGATTTAGGCAGAGTACGGGGAATGAGCGTCGCTTACGTAAGTGTGTGAAACACACAAGCCCCTGGAAGACACAAATTCAGTTTATTAGGCCTTATATAGGGCTCCGTCAGGGGATGACCGCTTGAGACCGACCAGAGCAAAAGTCATACAAGGAAATGGTTCTGTTCACAAAAGGATCTCAATATCTTTGGGCTGAAAACTCCCTCAGGGCTTCCTTTGACATTTTCCATAATAAAACCTCTCATGATCAGACTTATGATCGTGTTAACAGACTCCCAGTGTCTTTGAATACTTATTGCAATTCATATTTCAGCAAACCCCAAACTTTAAGTATTAAACTGTAGCATGTAACTCATCCAGCGCCAGACATGAACAATACCTCAAATCACGCTGCTTGTTGAAGCCAGGTGGGGCCAAAATCCTAAATTCCACTTAAAGTAGAAAGTAGAAAGAATCATATATTTTCTATACAAAATGTCAAAACCTAAAAGTAGGCTATTCATAACTAAAAGTATATACAGGAGTCACTCAGTCGCCAATAAAAGCACTCATAAATGACAAGTTAAAATAAAGTCTTGGCGGTTTTTAACATCTCAATCCGGAGTCATTTTTAAGGCCCTTTGGCATTACAGAAGAATTAGACCAAATGTATTACGCCGTGTGGTAACGGCATGATCATAAGTTAACCACCCTTTTCCCCCCAATGCTCAATGAAATGAATTAACCCTATAGCCGTTTAACCACAGAACCTATTTAATGCATGCAAAACATCCCCGCCTTTCTGCAGAGCCAGATTTTTGCTTATTGACATAAAGCCTGGACCACTTTGTAGCTTAGCCAAGAACTGGCCTTCAGGTTTAAAAGGTCTTTAACAACCTGTAACGTTTATGATTTATGATTTGACAGAAAATCAATGTATAATGGTCACAGACTCGAAATTTGATTTATTTTAATAATTCCTTCCAGTTGAATCATAACAAACACGTTTCACATTCTGAGTCGATTTTAGTATGCATTAGCTGTCCAAATAGTGTGTACTGCATTTGGTTTGAAGTGTGATTCTCTTACCTCTAGCGCGAGAATGGGTAGCATGAATGAAATTCAGACGCAGTATGATTAAGTCCTGTTTTTACTGACCTACCAGCATCAGTTGCTTCCAATGCCTCAAGGGATAGCAAAAAAAAAAAAAAAAAGTCATACTTTAGCATCTCAGCAGAAGCTAAGCAAAGCTCACAAATGAATACTATAAATTTGGATATTGTCATCCTTTCATGTTTTTCATCTTATATAATATAGGATGAGGCATATTTGGATGCAGCAATTGCTTTCATCTCCTATAAACAATGCACGTTTCTTAGAGAGATGGTTCAGAATGATTTAAAAGCGGTGTGGAGTCTTCAGTCGTTTACTGTGTGATGCTCAGTTTTACTTCTGTAACCATATAGAGCACATGTGCAAGTATAATAATCTGCAAACTACTGAGTCTCAAAATGAACTAAACAGACTTTCAGTTGACTCAAATGTAAGCATGAAGTGAAAAAGGACACAGCTGCTCCAGAAGTACATTTAAAACTGAGAAAGCAGCTAAAGACGTATATACATTTAGTTAGTGTTGCACTATAGAATAAAGCAGTTTAATAATCAGACTAGAACATTCAACAATATCTGTTTTATTCTCTGACTTTCCACTATCAGTCAAAAGCTTCTTAACACTAAGATCTTTGAAGGATTTTCTTCTGCTCACCAAGCCTGCAGTTATTCGATCTAAAATCCAGCACCAATGTTTGTTTGTTTTTTTAACTCTTTTATATTCTAAACAGTAATTTATTCCTGTGATCAAAGCTGCACTTTCACCATCATTACTCAAGTCTTCAGTGTCACATGATACTTCAGAAATCATTAGGGGTGTGCAACATATATTGATAACATCATAATTTGACATAGTCAATTTTATAGCAAAAACCTTATGCGCTCTCACCTGCAGATAGTGCATGCATTACGTGATGAAGTCTAGTAGGTTAAGCGTGCAATGACTCACTTATTATCGGGGACTTCTTGCCACCTACTGGCGGTTTTGATTTCACATTTAAAGTATATTTTCATTTTTAAATAAGTTCAAATAGCGGTATTTAACCTTTTTATGTATATTAGCTATATCAAAGCATTATTTATGCATTTTAGGGCTGCACGATATATTGTTTCAGCATCAATATTTTGATGTGCGTAGTCACATTTTCTTTGCGTGCACACAGACACCATGTCTAAACCAGAAGGGCAGCTTTAACACAGATGTGTTTAATTTAACACAAAGTATTTATACAAAGTGCTATTTTACATTTGATTATTTAATTTTAAATATTGTGCCACCCTAATGAATTTAATTTTGTTGATAATGATTTCATCTGCTTGGTATTAGCCCAGATGTCTTCTTATTATAGTTCACTGCTTAAATGTAAAAATCTGACACAAAAGATGTACACTTTTAGAAAAAAAAATGGCTTTATAAAATAAAAATGCCCATAATATATTGATTTGCTTCTCAAGAAACATTTTCTTCTTTGTAGTAGTAGTAATAGTAGTATTATTAAGCTATTATTATTATCCTCATAAATATTTAAAATCATATTAATATTTTTTTCAAGATTCTTTGATGAATAAAAAATACCCAAAGATAAGCATTTATCTGAAATAAAAAGCTTCTCTAACATTATAGAAATTAATATTTTTATTTAGCAAAGATGCTTTAAAATCGATCAAAGTGATGATAAAGACATGTTACAAAAAATTCTATTTCAGACAAATGCTGTTCTTCTGACCTTTCTATTGATCAAAGAAACTTGGGGAAAAAAACTTAAAGTTACTAAATTACTACGCTGTTTATAAAATATTAATCACCTAATAATAATAAACATTTTTGAGCAGCAAGTCAGAGTATTAGAATGATTTCTGAAGGATCATGTGACGGGAGTAATGATGCTAAAAATTCAGCTTTGAAATCACAGGAATAAATTAAATGTTAAAACTTTACTGTTTTTGATGTACTGTCAATCAAATAAATGTAGGTTTGGTATAGAATAAAAAAATCTTACTGTCCAAAATCGTCTGACTGGTAATTTATGTTCAATAAAGAATAGACACAAAACAATGGTTTCCTCTCAGCTCCATCCTGAGGATGAACTCACTGCTGCAATCAAAATATGGGCGGATTTTTAAACCACAGATATCACGTCCAGAAAGCCGACACTTTCTAAAGTTGATGTGGATAAAGTGGCTTTATCTTCCACTGTATCCTCTTATTTCTAACTGACAGCAATCCCATGAGACCTGCCACAATAACAAACAAACACATTAGTGCAGTAAATCCTGCAGCAGAGAAGTCATGACACACACTGAACACCTGTTTCTCTCTCGGCCTATTTTACAGATCAAGGTCAAATGCTTGAATATTTCAGTTTCTCCCGCTCAAACACAGGTGACACACCACTTCAGGTGCACTGATGTTAGTTACAAACCCTTTATAAATCACACAACCACAAACTTTTAACACCAAACACAAACTAACAAGCAAAACAAGTTACTGAAACGCCACACAGCCTGGTATTTTATCCATCAGGAATGGATCGGAGTGTAAGTTCGCAGTGGACTGATGAGGAATACATCCCTCTTGCAACTTAGTTACTACATTCTGATGAAATATCATAAAAAACAAACTTTTTTTTTCTTTGGGAAAAACGTGAGTAGTGTGCTATAAGACCAAGAACATGTCACCTAACAAGGTGAACTCAAGAGTCTGAATGATTTTCTGGCCCTATAAAACCATGAAACACTGAAATACAAAGAGAAAATACCACAACGTTTGAGGTAGTGTTTAAAACAACCATAATAAAATATGAGATGCTTACCAAAACAATCTCTGAATACAGAACTGAAAATTCATGATAACCATAAACTCATTTTCTATTACTATTTGTTCTCCTTTATGTCTTCTTTAAAACATACTAGGATTTATAATAATAAAATAATAACGAATGTTAAAATTGTCTGTTAAAACCACGCCTACCTTCCGAAAATAATTTTTTCAAATACACATTTGCCTAATAACAATATGAAAGATTCGTCTAATTTCTGCATTTCTTTTAAACCAACAAATATCATTTTCAATTTCCAATGTATATTCTGTGATGACATTTTTTGAATAAATGGGGAATTTCTTTACTTATAAGGCGGCTAATTTTATTAATATCTTAGGAAAATGCAATATAAAACACAATTTTTCCCCCCGTATGTTCTTCAAACATCACAATTCAAATTTCATTTCAAGCTCTTTGACACTTTTGTGCACTTTAAGTGCACTAAAATTTGGAGAAATGTCATTAGAGGGAAGCTGATGGTTGTGGTGAAAACTGTGCAACAACTGAAGGACGGGAATAACGTGTGTAAAAACATCATTTGGATATTTGTGTAATAAAGTATTTAAATGCTTTGACTAATTGTCTATGAAGACCAACTTTTTTTCTTTCTTTTTTTTGACGGAGGAGGATTTTCATACTTTGAAATGTAATATTTGGGTCTGAGACAAGGGACGTTTATTTATTTATGATTAAACACCATGCCAGCACCAATGGCTACATTCATAGCAAACATAAAATCTCAATTTCACAATTCAATTATATATGTATATTAATTATATATGTATAACTACATAGCCGTTATATAAATAAACAAACAAGCACAAATATACATGCAATAAAAATATTAAAAACAAAAGTGGTATGAACAATTATATAGAGTCTTCATACAACAAAAAAGTTGTAATTTGCTAGTATTAATTAAAAGAAAAAACAACAATCCCATATAAAAGGGGTCACAGAGATATGAGTTTGTCCCTTGTGGCCTCGTTGTGTTTGCTTGAGCAGGTTTAACTATATGGACTTACTCAAGCAAACAGCATTACTGTGAAACAGAGAACAGAAACACGTGTCGGGTAAATAAGGACAGATCTGGGTAATGCAGCAGTTTCCTGATACACAATACTTCCACCTTTTCAGTCTCTTACCCTTGTTTTTATGTGTTATATGCTCAGAAATATAAGAAAAGATACATAATGACCAATTACACATGCTCTTGTGTTTCTGTGACTGTCATAAACCTCAGTTCTCCATAGAGTTACCTTCAAATGTCTGGGCCGTTACACTGACGTGTTATTTAGGATATTAATTATAGAAAAGTGAACTGTGAAAGTGAAAATGTGGCCAAAGATCGTGGCCATTTGCCAAAAATTGCTCAAAATGCAACAAACATTGGTTATAAATTGATGTATTTAACCAATTTAGGATATATTTTGAAAGTAAAATATAATGTAAAGTTTCATGATTTCAGTTATTTAGACATTAGTTTCAATTAATTTGACTACTAATATTTCATTTGATCATTAAAACCGAGTCATTTAAATAGAAAAACAAAAAAACAGAACAACTTAAATGGATGGGGAAGACTACATTTGGATAAAGTTATATATATATATAAATAAAATATAATATATAAGTGACGTCAAAGAATAATCGTGACATAGGCTATATAAATACACACACATGTACGGGTATATTTAAGAAAAATATATGTTTATATATTAAATATATGTATATGAATATATATACACATGTAAATAATATACATAAATATGTTCAATATATACTGTATGTGTTTGTATTTATATACATAATAAATATACACAATACACACACGTATGTTCACAAAACTTTTATTTTGGATTTGATTAATCGTGAATAATAATTTGACATATATATATATATATATATATATATATATGCGCGCGCGTGTGTGTGTGTGTGTTAGGTTACATTTAGTGTAATTACACTTAGGTTCAGGACACACACGTATCCATCACAGACATAAAGTCAATTCAAGAGACCTGAAATACTAAAAAATACTAATCTGCTGAGAGCACACCCAAATGAAATATCATTAATGAAATAGTATTAATACATAAAATTATGTTCATGTATTAACAATGTTTAATTTATAATATTATTAATGAAATAGTAAGGATATTAAAGAAATATTAATTAATTATTATTGATATATAAACACATTTCATTCTCAAAAATCAGTCACAAGATGATCAAAACATGCATTTAGAAAATAGACAGGGTGACCAGAAACATCTTAAAATATATATTTTATATTAAAATGTAAGATATATTATGACATCTATTTTTAAAAAATCTATTAAAAAATGTTTCTATAACAGTCATTATCATCCCAAAAGCACGAATCCCAGTAAAAGCAGATTTCAAGAGTCTCAGCCAACTTAAAGACCCAGAAACGTAATACTGCAGTAGCTTTTGGCCGACTGCTCTAACAAAAGCAGTGAAAGACAGACGCGTGCGGCAAATCAATGCCACGTCACTGCAGGCGTCTGAACAGCAGGTGCTGCTCTGAGATCGGGGGGCCGCGGGGACTCAATGAGAGCGCTGTGCTTCACAAGCACGTCTGGGGACCGAGGGGTGAAGAAAGGACCCCAGATACACCGTCCAACTTCTGTGAACCCTGCTCCTCTCACGGAGGAAACGGCAAAATATAAATAGCCGCTTTCACCATTTTCCCAACCCTTTCTCCTTGATCCCGGGCCCCTCAGCTCAGCGGGATCCGGGGCCCCAGACAAAATGTCTCTCGCTCATTCGTTCAAGTTCGCTCTCTCTCTTTTTTAACTTAATGAGAGGCTGCGGAGAGAGCTGTCAGTGTGACAATAATTACAGAAACTCACCAGCTGCAACAAGCCCCGGGCCTCAAAACATTCATACACACAACTGTGAGGTCATGGAAAAAGCAAAAAAAAGGAGGGCTACTGTATCTCGGCCGTCTCCCAGACGCTGAATACTGGGTTACTTTAATAAGACGACAGTAGAGAATCAAATAACAGTAGTTACGCCTGCTCATCCCTGTAATTCAGATAATGTCAAGCTCAGTCATACACTCGCCAGATAAACACAAAACCACAGAAAGGGGGATATTAGCAGCTGAGTCACTGGCGGGACCAGGTGTGTACGTGAAGAATATTACCAAAAAAGACAATAAAAGCTGCATGTACTCTGACAAGTGTGCAGATTTCTGCAGGGCAATGCAGCGCACCGCACCCAGCACGCCACAAAAACACATGTGATCGACTGGAAAAAAAACACAAATAACCAAGCGTTTGGAAATGTATGTGTTAGGTTATAGGGCTGTGGGTGTTGCTACGCGGTTGCTAAGGTGTTTTAACGTGTCGCAATGTGGTTGCTAGGGTGTTAAGGGGTGGTTTCTAAAACAAAGAGAGCCCACGCTCAAGTCTCAGAGATATTTTGTAGCTCTGTAGGTCTTCTTTGTCTTGATCATTGTCAGGTAAAATAATAACCAACGGTAGTGACTAACTAGTTGAGACCAAATGCTGGTTTGTAATTATCCATAAACTTATAATTCCTCTCATTTAAACAGATATTGCACAATAGATGTGGTTAAATGTTTGCGCTTGATAGTAGAACGAGTGTAAAAAATAAATAGGCTAATGTGTTTGTATACCCTTTAATCATAATAAATAATTGCATTTCCTAACATGCATAATTTTAGATTACGTGAGTTAAGAGAGGCAAATCTCTTACTTTGAAGAGACAAAAGTGAGTTTTAGCTGCTAACTAACCATTACCAATGACTTTTGCCTTAATAAACTACTAATTTGCTGCTTATTAATAGTTAGTAAGCTAGTTGTTAAGTTTGGGTAGGATTAGGGATGTAGAATATGTGCTTTATAAGTACCAACAATATGCTAATGAGCAACTAGTTAATATAAAATCGGTCCCTGTACTGAAGTGTTACCAGTTTTTCGTTACTTGCCTATATTTTGTCTTGCTTTATATGTTTACTTCAGATGCTAAATTACTTTAGATAATAAATCTTGAGAACTGTTAGGCCTATCTTATGTCATTTTGCTTCTCCTGTAATCCTAATTTAAGAAAGTTTAGATGTTTGCAGAAAGCAAGTAAAAGGTTAGCCTTTATCACCTCATGTTCCCTAAAATTACGAATATTAAGAAACAGCACTATTTGCACGGATTGACGGCCAATTATTTCATTCAAACGTATTGATTTTAAGTTGGAGCAAGCACTAGCGTGAACTTTATTTGTGGAATGTGCCATTTAGGCTTTTCACTTCTGCGTTTGCTGAGAAATCTCACACGAATTTGAGCCTAACTCGCAGTCCAATGTGAAAGTAATACAAATGCTTGAAGTACCAATACATTCAATAACACACAGATGATTTATACAGACCACGATGATCAATTCCACCCTGAAATCAGACCCCAATCCAGCATTTACAGCAACTACATCTATTAACCGTTCGTCTATTTGGTGATGTCTCGATACTAACCAGATATCACTAAGGAAATCCCATCTAAACGGATGTCACAATTAAAAAACATAATCTTATCTCATGGACAATGATAAAAGCAGCCATAGTTGCAGTTTATAGCAAATTATTCTTATTATTTTTCCAAACAAAGACCCTCATAAAGCTACCAGCACTGCATTGTGTGCTGAGATCTCACTGTGAATGCCATAAAGGCCTGTTGAACACAAACATTACAGCAGTTTGTGTGTGATTCATGTTTTGAAATGATTACATTTCTGTAATGTTATTTGTCTATGGATGCAGTTTGTCCTGAAATCACAGCAATGTGAGGCCTGACCACAATCCCTGTCCCACCACACTAATGTATCTACAGCACATCTCTGTGATTGTTTCCTTTTTATATTTTGTGTCGTTACGAAGATAATTGTTTCCACCCAGAACAGCGTCGGATTTACTGCTTTAGCTCTATGCGCTACAATCACACCATAAACTCTCACAAATATCTGTCATCTTACCCTTCGGTGGTCCGACGTGCCCCCCTGACTGCCGTGTATCCAGCGCACACTCAATGACCAGCACTATTTAGATCACAGGCGGGTTTTCCAGCTACATATTCGCGGATGCTTTCATGGAAAAGCTTTTCTATGCATCCAGCGTGAGACCTGCGGTTCTACTCAATGCACTGCTGCGCTATCTAACCTGCTGCAGGGGGCGGGGCTGTCTACAGCTTACTCGTTTACTCATTGGTTAGCCAAGAGTGATGTCTTTGCTCATTGGTCAGTGCACACGTCCATCAATTGTATGCGCTGGGATCGTCCCGAAAGTAGCTACATATCACACGGGGCACTCTGGAGTTTCGGTAGAGGGTCAGTTTCGCAATTGCAGATTTTTTTTTAATTATCTATTATGTTATATCATATTATATAAAAGAGATGCTTTATGCACATTGTAGTTTGCTATAAAACGACTTTTAAATAGACTGAATCAAATATCAAACTATCCTGTTATGCCTAGATGACTTTATAAACATATCACTGAATACTGCAGAAGATCATCACTGGAGTACATATCTTTCTAGCACACTTAGAAATGTTATCTATACTGCTTAATATTGTGTAATATTTATATATTAAATTGTGTATATATATATA
>JAUMHE010000082.1:2361441-2371939 GCA_032359235.1 Enteromius mattozi
CAGTTGTGTTGCTGTCTATGGAGGGTCAGATAGCTCTCTGATTTCATCAAAAATATCTTAATTTGTGTTCTGAAGATAAACGAAGGTCTTACGGGTTTGGAACGATATGAGGGTGAGCAATTAATGAAATAACTTTCATTTTGGGGTGAACTAACCCTTTAATTTATGACCATATTGGAGGGCTAATTCATTTTGTTATTTTAAGTTACACAACTTGGACCAGTAATCAAGTAATCTTATTTGTTGAAATCAAACACATACAGTAAGTAGCACAACATTATCGTTTTGTTTGCTTTTACAACACTGTCTGCTTGGCAACAGTGGCATTGGAACACATTAATGGTAAAAACTTGAATCTGATATCTTATTTTTAATGGAACTTAAAGGGGTAGTTCACACAAAAATGAAAGTTCTATTATCATTAACTCACCCTCAAAACCTGCACTGTAAGAAAAAGAAAGAAAAAAGTTGTTTCAACTAGAAATATCTTGCTACACCACTGCCTAAATTTTTATTGTTTAGTCAACTAAAAATTGCTTAATGTTAGATTAAGTGCCAACTAAAATATTTCAGTTGACTACATAAAAACATTTTAGGCAGCGAGGTAACAAGATATTTCTAGTTGAAACAACTTGTCTTGTCAAGAGATAAGAACTCTATATGATGAACAAAATTTAGGCTTTTATCTAAACAATGATCAACACATATACAAAGTGCATCAAAAAAAAATTACTTAAAGATACTTCTGAAAGTAGGTTTTCTTAGAAGCCGTCTCACAGTTTAGAGGGATATGCATGGATATGCCCTATTTGTGAAAAGCAAGGTTTCTGCATCATGCTTGTTTGGTTTTCTCCTGTAGAGAGGGGAATAACCTCTGCGTCAGAATTAGAAGTGTGCCACTCTTGAGTCTCGGATGAGACACCCTCCATTTGCGTCAATAGAAGCGCATTTGTGTTTTGTTTGCGTGAGTGAGTCATCTTATAATAGCTTCAAAACAGAGTATGGGGGAGCTGACCTAAATTGTTAGATATCGTGACTTAGTGTGTGTCTACAGCAACATTTACACAAATGAAATATCCGAGCTTCCCCTATGTAGGTTTACACATGCTTGTTTGTATCTAAGTACCGTGCAGCACAATGCATTTGTGTTCCTGACACTATCTTGACCTTTTTCTTCTGTACAGAGGCCCGAAGCCCGGAGCGTAAGTGTGTATGGCAAACCGTAATGCTACAAGACATTTCCTAGGCAGGTCAGACCTGGCAGCGCGTGTTGATGGAAGTGTCAAAGCAAATATGTCACAGGCGTACAGCACACACAGTTGGCCACCCCTGAGTCCCATTTTCCATCCACTTCTGTTCTTGCTCAAAGACGAATGGATAGAGAGCTGAAGGCCAAAGAAGAAGAACTCTCAGACTAGTCATAACATATTAGGACGATGCTCATCTCAATTATTAGAGGCTTTTGAAGACTTTTAAGCCATTGAGCAAATGACATCTAAGGTGATCTGTGCTAGTATATGGTTAAATATACAGATGTGGTTGTCAGAACTTTTTTGTAACAAATACAGTGTTGCAATGTCACTGATTTGTAAAAGTAATGCATTACAATATTGCATTACTCCCTAAAAATAATTACCATACTTAGTTACTTTGTAACAAAAGTAATGCTTATTTTTTCTCTTGTGGGCTGGGCTTGCTTGTTTGTTTTTAATATAAAAATGTATATGTTTATTAAATGTAAAAGCCCTTTCACACCAAGAGTGAACAAAAAAATATCCCAAGGTTGAAGGAAATGAAAATTCAACTAAAAACTTTAGTTGTGCTACTATTGATTGCATGAAAAATAGGATGCAGTTGAAGAAAGTTCAACACTGTTCAAAAAAGAAAAGAATGAAACACAAATTTTATGTTTATCTAAAATCATTTTTGCTTATTAGTATGATTCAGTTAGACTAAGGAAGGTCAGCAGCAAATATAGCGGTTAAAAAAATATATGTATTTAATACATAAAGTTAACAATTAATTATTGCAGGTTTACATTTTTATTCATTTTGAGGAATACTGAATATGTTTTTGTGCAGGTGAGATGAGTAAATACATATTCATATTTAGTCTCGAACTACAGTAAGATCACCTCTTACTTCTGATTTCTCTCAACGTGGCAACACAAGTGCTGTCAGTCAATGCATGGGAAACAAACAACCTGGTCTCATAAAAATATGTACCTCTGTGCACTTTTTGTTTAACACCGTTTTTACGCATACCTTACTGCAAGGTAAAGGTAAAGAAAAAAAAAGGTCCACTGAGTGGCACTAAAACACAGGTTCAATATGTGAACCCTGGCACATTTTGTCACATTGATATAGGTATGTATTGTGGCGGTTCAGAATTGAAATATCCGGGACTGTTGCTAAAAGTTAATGCTCTATCATGTTGGAAATATGCACTACACCAAATGCAACCCTAAACCTACCAGACAGTGTTAACAAACGTAAAACTGATATAAAAACACATTTGTTAATGCAACCATGTCATTTCAACTTCCTTTTACACAGATTTGTCAAACCGTAGTTACACAAGATTCAAACCAGAGCTCCTTGCCTTTTAAAAAACATCTCTGTACTTCGTGAGTGTAACGTTTCATGTTTGTCTGGTCCTGGTTTTCCCCCGTTTTAGCGTTTTTGGTTTAGTCCTGTCCTTATTTGGTTTTTCCTGTCATTATGTTCATTTCGTTCACCTGTGTTTTACCAGCTGCCCTCACTTTTGCTCATGTGTTTCTGTGTATTTAAAGCCTTTGTTTTTCAGTTTGAGTTAGTCTTGGTTAAAGTAAGTAACGTGTGTGATGTTTGTCTTCGAGTTTTGCTGCCTTGTCAGCCTTTGTTTTTGTCCTGTTTGAAGTTAATTATTAAACGTTTGCATTTTGGAGTTTCCTCGTCCTCGCCTCTCTGTCTACACGCATCGCAACCCGCACCAATCCTTACAGTGAGCTACTGAACAAAGCTACCATCTATAAACACATAGATATGAAGCTTGATATGTGTGACGCTAATGTTCAAAGCATCAGTTTTCAAATCTCCCAGCATATTAATATTGTTTTGAAGTCATAACATGATATTCTTTAAGCAATTGTGCGAAAATTCACTTTATTAATCAAAATTCTGTTTTTTTTGTTTTTTCCGAAAAGGAATAAAAAGTGTCAGAGTTTTACTGCCTCTAGTGTTCATTTCTTTTGGAAACCGCAGTGATATGTACTTATTGGTACATATTTTGTGTCTCACTAAAAAGTGCATAAATGTACCTCATTTATGCCATGAGACCAGGTAGGAAACAAAAGATACTTAGATGAAAAATTAACTCAGAGATATATATATATATATATGTATATATGTTCCATACATTTCAACTGACCAAATGTACAGTATTCACTTCACAACAGCATGTTCCAGTCACTGTATACTCTAGAGATCAATTCTTCTGCTTGTCTTTTTCTCTCTCATTCTCCCTTGTCTTGTCTCTCAGGGGAGCTGAAGCAGTTCTTTGTGATCTTTGGCCCTATTCTGACAAATTTATACAGCAAAAATAGAGCTGTGCTCATATTACCATGGTATGATGAAAGAGATGTTTGTGAAGAAATAAAGACATGAGATGAAATAAGATAGTAAATTAGGACACGCTGATTGACCGGTCGGGCCAAATATTAATTTAATCTGCTCATCATGGCGGGAAAAGCAATTAACTGTGGAAATAGACAGGCAGCTTCTAATGAGAGCAGGTGTGCGAAGAACTGATTGAAAAGATAGATGCTAATGCATACTGTATACATAATTAATGTCTTTAACTAG
The DNA here is from genome assembly GCA_032359235.1 of Enteromius mattozi. Lineage (NCBI taxonomy): Eukaryota > Metazoa > Chordata > Actinopteri > Cypriniformes > Cyprinidae > Enteromius > Enteromius mattozi. The sequence goes on from JAUMHE010000082.1 coordinate 2,365,284, forward strand.
GATCAAATACATACTGAAATCATCTGCATGGCTTGCTTTATCATCATATATATTCCAAAGCAAAAGAATAAAAACGAGAAGTGTATTAAGTGAGCAACAAGGCAAGAACTTTATGTAATCAGTGTAGATCCTGAACAGTCAACAAGCGTGTAATGTGTGTTGCTCCTGAGACACGCAGCGTGCTTGTTATACAGAGTTATGGCTCAGTACAGTCGTTTACTTTGATTGCTGAGTTTAGTAGTGCTTCAGTGCATAATTATCACACGCTAATGGAAATGTTTGTTTGATTATGTCTGATGTGCAAGACAAATTCTGTTGGTTTCTCACAGGACTGAAGTGAGTGGGTGAAGTGGAAGCCACAAAATTAAAAATGTAACCATAACATTCAGATCTCAGTTTTGTCACCGCAGTTTTCATTTCTATCATCATTTACTCACGCTCAAGTCATTTAAAGTAACATTGGACTAGAGATCTAACGGTATGAACATTTCACAGTTATAATGATCAAAACAATCACAATGCAAATTCAGTCCATTATTTTGGCCAGACACAAACTGCACAAAGAATGAATGTGAATGTAACTCTATAAATCCATTCTCTGGCAGCAGGTGCTACTTCTGGAGCGTCAGAATTACATTTTATTTTCTGTAACCTCTGTGGACAAAACAGCATTGCGTTTAAGAACACCACTGTGTGTGAGCATGTAAGAAATACTGCTGCTGCAAATAACATACATGGACTTACCCCTATAGAGCATACGTGACCAGAGTTTCTTTAAGACAAGTCATGTCATTCAGCGGCCATCTTTGAAATGCCTCTCAGGCATCCAAGTGCAGCTCCTATCTCTTTGAATGGGGAAATCTGATGACAACTGTGTAATAAATGTTGTTTCTTTTGCTCAAATAGCGTTATAAAAAGCTTATTTCTCAGGCGAGATCAGTCAGTGCATGCGCGGTCCTAGACACAGGTCTCAGAAGGCTAAATGTTTCTATAGCAACCGGAACTTCTAAGGGCAATGCGTTGATACACTGACTTTACAAATCAGCGATTGGCTGTTTTATTCAGAAGGTGGGGCTTCCTGTGATTGATCAGCCATGTTAAGAGTTGCATTTTCCCCCATTCAAAACTATATGAGCGATACGTCTTGGGTATAGTCTTTGATGTGACTCACCTCATAGCAGATCTATACAGGTGGAGCTACAGCAAACACTAGTCATATATTGAAATGTTGAGCAGCGAGCTCATTGGCCATATCATCAGATAATGATGCCATTAGGTCAGATTGAGTCAGACCTGATTACCATCAAACTGGTAATCATTCCATCCCTATTTTGGACTATGGGTAAAAAATGAAAGAAAGTCATACTGTATAGGTTTAGAATGACATTAGGGTGTGTAAATAAGGAAATATGTTTAATTTTGGTGAACTGTCTCTTTAAGAACAGAAATGTCCACATGGACAGAAATTCCCAGTGGTTTACCTAGCTTCTTTAAATCTGAATGCGCACACACACACACACACACACAAGCTCAATCTTGAAAGACAGATTCTTCATATTTTTCAGGATTGCGTCAGCTAGACTCAGTATCAACACATTTTCTGGATTTCTCATTTACTTGCGCTCTCTCTCTCTCTGCTGTCACCTTTAGCTCTCTTCAGCTTTTTCTTCTGTTAAGGCTGTTCATGGTTTTCTCTTCACATAATCTGATATCCTGACATTTATATTTAAAAGAGGGACTACGTTCTGACATATATAAAGAAGCTTCCTATGTAATGAGTTAAAATAAACTCATTAGAATAATCTATCTATCTATCTTTTTGCTGACGTTTAAGCAAACATTCACAATTTTCAGTTCAGTTTTTGACTTGCTATATTACTATAATTTGCACTCAAATATTTTCTGTTCATTTTTTTAAATTGCAAATTAAAAGCATTTCACTCACAGCCTCAGACCTCATTGTACATAAAAAGGGTAGAGGATGTTATTTGTGGTCGGGCACGCTGGTTTGAACATCACACCTCCATGTAAAATACATGTGTTGCTGAAGTACTTGCTGCTCTGTATGATGTTCTTCATCCATTTTTAATCCAGCTGGCCCCCTGGTGGCCAATTTTAGAAATCCCTCTTATTTCCACCCTTCCCCCATGAACATCTCTGTCTGTGGAAAATCCATGTGCATAATGGAAGGGATTCTTTCCTCCTCAGCAGCTGTGATGTTTCAGTGCAGAGCTGATTGTCTTTAATGGCCAAAGCGTTGTGGTTAAAATAAAAGAAATCTTGGCATTAGTGTGCGTGATTATTCATTTTAAGGGTTTTAATTTTCTTCTCCAGATTCATTCAGATCAATCTTATAAGCACGCTGTCAGTGCTTCGTGGGTTAAGTGCAGTTATAAACAATGCTTCGATGATTGACAGCTCTCAGGTGTATCTTGATTGTGTATCAGCTTAGACTGGCTCCTGGGTTTTTTTATATGGCCTTAATACACAATCACAACACATTAAGAGGAGCAACAGTGTGTATTGTTGAATGACTGCCATTTTCATACTCAATAAAATTATGCACTTAAAAGTATGAAATAAAATGAGAATGAAATGCTCATAGCTAATAATGTTCTCGTGCAATATTTTTTCCCCTTCTTGCTCAATGTTAGTTTCGTACAGTCTGTACCCTTGTTTTTGTGGTGAAGTTTTCAGTGCTTTTGTTGGGGTTTAGTGCCATCTGCTGGATGAAGTGTACAACATTATTAATTCTACTATAAAATACATTTTTATAAACACATTTCGAAATGCCTGGGGTCAGTAAGATTTTTATTAATTTTTTAAAATCAATTAAAACTTTTATTTAGCAAACTGACTGTTTTTTTTAAACAGTTTGTTTCCCATTCATTATTTAAATAAACGCTGTTTATATCAAAAATATCAGTTTCCACAAAAATGTGAAGCACAAACGATTACAGCATCAATAACAATCAGAAACGTTTCTTGAGCAGCAAATCTGCGTAATATTTGAATAGTTTCTGAATGTAATGATGCTGCAAATTCAGCTTTCATCGCAAGAATAAACATTTTACAAAATATTCTAATAGAAAAGTTATTTTAAATTGTAATAATGCAATAAACAATATTGTTTTAACTGCATTTTTGATCAAATCAGAGATAGTGAGCTTCTTTTTTAAAACCTTTATATACCTTACTGAGCCAAAACGGTGAATTGTGAAATGAACGGCTTGAAATTTTATAAGACAATGAAGAAACCAAATTTTATTTGACTTCTTTAATAATTACTTTACATAACTGTAAACCTCATAATGAGTCCTGATTGTTTTGTGTAGATAAAACTATCTTTCAAAAGCACAGTCTCTCATATGAAACTAGGCACTTCACACAATCCTCCGACAGAAAGACAGCAAGTGCTCGGTGTTCCTGCAGCAGTTCGAAAAGTTGATTAAAGTACTAATCAGAACTTTAATGCGAAATTGAACTCCCTGCTTGACCAAACATTTACAAACATGGCCAAACCGTGCAGTCTTTTTATTAACCGTTTAAGTGTCCATTAGTAACTAAAGAGTCCTTTCCAGACGTGGCTTACATGCGGTGGATCCTGTCGTGGTCGATGAACTGTTTGAGGTTATGGAGGTTATCCCACCACTTGAAGAGGAAGGTTTCTGCGATCAGGCTGAACCAGGGCGTGATCTCCAGCTCTTTCCTCTTGGCTTTCTCCAGGATCTTCTTCAGCTCCTCTTTGGAGACGTAGCAGTGGCTCTGGATCTCGTTGGGGTCTGGGTTTAGATCCACGTCTTTCTGCATGAAGAGGATGTAGTCGATCTCGTGCTCTCCCCAGACGCCGTCTGACTGGGCTTTGTAGTGGATGCGGGTCAGGTAGGTCATCTCTTCTGGAGGCACCTGGGACAAGCAGCAGGTTAAGTCTGGACATCCAGATTACTGAAGCCATAAATAATGCTACATGCAATTTTGTACAGGGTTTCTGCAGGTAAATTTAAGACTTGGTAAAACTTTTTCATTGAGAAGCCAAATGACATGAGATAACAAGTCCTGTTTTATGAGAAATTAATCAAAATGATGTGAGTTTATGATAAAAACAAAAACAAAAAAACAGGAGTCGGTCATAAATATCAACTCAATTCAAAGGAAAAACATGTTTATATTCCGCATTGGTAAACTGGGGGGGGTTCAACTATCTGCATTTTGCATCATTTAGATACTTGTATAGGAAATCCTTTTTTAGTAATGCATGCAAGATTGAACGCTATGACTGATTTTAAGACTTTCTGCTTGATTTAAGACCTTTTTAGGCCTTAGTTAGTGAAAAGGGAAACCGAGAAGGCATGTTGTCTCAGTACCTGATGGGTGGGAATGCCGAGCTCAGCTTGCAGGCGTCTCTGAGCGGCACGTCGGACCCCGATGGCATCCTGCTCCTCCAGTTCACTGACGGTGTGAAGAGGGTGACTGCAGCAAGTGTTGGTAAAACAGCCTGGAAAAACATATCAAACAAGCTAAACTTCACTTCAGCTTATGATAACAGTTTATGACTAGATACATACTTATTTATTGATAATTATTTATACATTAGGAAATGTATTGAGCGCTGGTGTTTTCATCATATCGGCAACATTTTATAAAAGCAATAAACCAAGGCTTTTAGGCTTATTATGCCATTTTGTGTTCTGTCGAAGTGCAAACCAACGGTTTAATGGAACAGAGAGTGAGTTACTAAACAGGGCAATTTAGCATTAAACCACAGTCCCATAAAAACTATAAATGGATGTGCAGACTCCTACAAATGCAACAAGTCAGCCACAAAAATAACTGTAGCCATATATTTTCATCACTTAGTATTACTGTGTGTCTTGATGGTAAATATTAGATGATAAAACTTGTTGCATTGGCAATTAAAACATTAATAGGCCTAAAAATAGTTTAGATTGAAATACAAAGAAAAAGCACTAAAACCAGAATAAAAACTAATAATATAACAGCTAATACCAGATAATTCAAACTAGGATTATAAAGTATACAAGTAATAAACTACGAGCGACACACACCTGGAAAGGTGATTTTGGCATTGGATCTCTGTTGAAGGAGCAGTTTTTCCTCGCTGTTAAACAGGAAAACACTGAATGCTCTGTGCAATAATCCTGTCAGTGAGGAAGAAAGCAAATCAGTTCATTTATGACTTTATATATCCAGTGCTAAATAACTATGTTACCATAACACACATGCATTATAACCAACGGTTAAATATCAAGCACCTTTATCGATATTTGAGTTGAGATGGCAGTTTTTCTTGCTGTCAGCTCCAATCTTTCTGTCATTGTCATCGATGAGGATGCACATCTCTGCAAGCAACTGCACCTGCTTCTCATCCAGATTATCCATGTTAATCTCCGGCATCCTTACAGGTGAACTGAGCCGTCTGACCCCGCTGTAAACACACACACACACACACACTCCATCACCTACACACTAAAACCTGCTTCATAATGCACACATTTCACATGATCTGCATTAAACAAACAGGAGACAGTGGTTTCAAAACAATCTAAAACAAAATGTATATAAATATGCAATTATAGTAAACAAACATAAAAATAATTAAATAATCTAATTAGCAATACTATACTTAAATATATATATATATATAGGGACATAAAATTCAAGAAGAAATAGTTTAGCATAGTGCTAAATAGCAAGTACACATTATTTAGGCCCTGTAAGATCAACAGCTGATAAAGTGAAGTGTATTTTGTCCTGAAAGCGTGTGCTGCACTCACCTGTTGAGCTGTGTGTGCTGAGGAGCAGGTAGATGCAGAGTTTGAGCTCGAGCAGCGGGTTTATTTACTCTGACGAGCAGCGCAGCAGCTGATCTGCGCACCGCCCATAACAACCGCGCCATGAGCGCAGGCCGCTCCGACCAATCACACCCCAGCTCTACCAACACGCCATCACACCACGCGCTGCTGCGCTGCTGCGCGACAGCTCAACGATAAAACAGCGCTTCACACATTCACACTGCCGGAGTGCTAATGCGCGGATCACACTTATAAACACACTCGCCGCGCTAAAGGACCTGATCACTGCTTCACTCTGACGATCACACCGATTCCCGCCCACTCATGACGTTTCATGTCAAGTTTGTGATTGGTTGTTGGGGGTGAAGCTGTATTCGGATTGGTGAATATTCATCCAGGCTGTCTTCCGGGTGTGGTTGACAGTAAAAGCCTGGGATAATCGATTTTTTTTTCTTTTTTTTTATTAAATTAAATTTTTAATTTTTGTTTTATTAATTACAGGAATGTACCTGTTAACAGTTATACTGAAAATGACACATTTTAAGACAAACCAACAATACTTATAAGAAAAACAACAACAGTAATGTTAATATTATTAAAAGAGAAATACTGTATAATACAAAATAAGGTATATTTTTCACATATAAATAATTGGAACAAGACATTAAATACAGTAATTTATCGTTTAGCAGTTATAATGGAAATATCAAACACAGACAAAAAAAAAATTATCAAACAAATACATGAATAATAATAATAACAACAATAATAATAATAATAACTAGATAAAAAAGTTTGTTTAGACAAACTTTAAGTTGGCTTGAGAAAGCCGGAGATAGAAGT
>JAUMHE010000082.1:2372039-2388864 GCA_032359235.1 Enteromius mattozi
TAGTTACGCGCCGAAATTACTACGGAAGAAGATATAATAATAATAAGTATGTGAGATAGTAATAGTGAAGCTTTGCCTTAGGGCAAGCTCCACTAATAAGTTTAAGTAGTAGATCAGTAAGTTGGCTTTCTCAAGCCAACTTAATTAAATGATATTTAAAAAATACAGTCGCAATCAGTAATTTAAAAATTTAATAAATACATGCATAACTAAATACATATTTAATGTGAAATTATATTTTCATCTGACATCTTATGTAATCGAATTGTTTTCGCATTTAGTTGACTATTTAATATTAAAAAATATTTTTTATTAGTACACATAGCATAATTTCGTAACTTCCGTCTGTTGTTTGTGTATGTTATTTCATAAAGGCAGTTTCCCTGTAACCTCAAATAACCATCATTGAATAATTACAATTTGTTTACAAATGTAGTTGCATATGTTTAAATGTAGAGTGAATCTATTTTTTTTCTAGTATTTAATACCGGTGGGAGGGAATAAAATGCTGAAAATGTTGATACTTTAATTTTGAAGTATGACATCCGGTCGGAGGCCAGTCAGATCTGGTGTCATTTCCTCTTGCTTCACACTCTGCTGACAGCGTCGGGTTTGATGAAAACATCGAAGTGTGAAAGGATCCCGGTGAATTAGTTGACAGATTCAGCAGGGTGTGTTTGTGTGGATCATGCTGGAGGACTCGAACACACACCATCTCTCCTTCAGCGGCTGACGAACGCGCTCAGAAAGGTGAGTGTTACTGGAAGCAGAGGCGCTGGTGTTTGTCGTAATGGAGGATTAGCTGATAATCAGGCGAATTACACTTTATCATCATACAGCTGCTGTCAGACACACAGGAGCACTCTGGGTCAGTGACTGATAACGAGCAGCGTGTTTTACTGGGTTAGTGCTGTTTTAACCGAGCGGGCCAGCTGACCTTTCCTCAAACTGCTCTAGGTGTGTGTGTGTGTGTGTGTGTGTGTGTGTGTGTGTGTGTGTGTGTGTTTATCATTAGATCTCGCTTCATTCTGGAGCTGTATGACATATATCTTCTATTTTGCATAAGTGTGTGTGATTCAGGTATGTTATACAAGAATAATAAAGGATGGCATTTTTGACGTTGTGGCAGTCTTATGTTTTCATAAGTGATATGCAGGAAGTTGTACGTTGTAAAACAGTTTTAAACGTATGAAGAAACATCATGGTACATTTTTGGACAATACACCATGACGTTACAATTGTGTTTACATGGTAGTGTTGAGACACGGTGTGTGTGTGTACAGCTATGGAAAAACACAACAAAAAACAAAATAGGGGTGTATTTAGAATTTGAGTTTAATAAAGGTCTGAAATAATTTCTCTGCATTGTCTTGCAGTCGCAGAGCACTTTTGGTTTTCTTCCAGAAATGGTCAGATGACAGGTGTTTTCATTTGATGTGATCAGAGCTATTTCAACAAATACTGATTTCATAAGTCTTCTTAAGTTAAACCACTGGTATTGTGCTGTCTAAAAATTAATATAAACATGTCTGAAAACATGGCATCTTTTTTTTTATTTGTCATTTTATGTAAAACGCTCTAAAGGATGCTCTAAAAAATGTCACCAGTAGTCTACAGAGCAAAAAACACCTTCTACTCAAACATAACCACAAATCGTAAATCCAGAGAAAATGAGAAATCTCAAGTGGTCTCTCAGTTTTTTTCCATATATGTGTGTGTTTATGTATACATGTATGAAGTATGGTAGTCATAACACTGTACTATAATCATTATTCCAGGTTCAGGTGTTGAAGTGGACAGGATTGTTTGTGGTGTAATGTGTTTTGTTTTTACATTTAATTTATTTTCTTTAAAAAAAAAAATAATAATAAATCTGGGTGACCACAATCTTTAAAAATACTACCCTAAAACCCTCAAATAACTTGATGATAATGATTTTAAAAAGTGCCAGAATAAAGTAAGAGCTTTTATATAAAATTATAAGCTTCTGCTTTTGAAATTCTTTCAGTTCCATTACGTGTCTTATTTTTTAATTTATCTACACATCTGTATTTATCTGCAAATGCTGAAGAATGTATATAACAGTACATTACTTGGAGTTTGTCCGTGTATAGTACATCAAACATTTTTTTCTTTTTAATAACAGCAGCATAAATTTCTGTTAAATTTAAATTTCACTAAGATCATGTTTTATTTTAACAACTTTAAAACAAAATGGATACTCTATTTATTTTTATTGCTTGTTTTGCTATGAACTATTTCTAAGTCAAAATTATATTGTAAATATTGTAAATATTATTCCATTATTCAAAAGTTTGTATTTTGTAATCTTTCTTTCATCAAAAATTTAAAAAAAAAATTTTCGGCTCAAAAACAAACTTCCTTTTTCAGTTGACATCACAAAGTACACAAGCTGGAATTGAGTGTATATTTCCCATTGGATAAGCTTGCAACGTTACAGAAGTAAAATAGAACGAGTTAGTTCGCTCAAAAATGAAAGTCACCTCACCCTCAAGCAGTTCCAAGCCTGTATAAATTTCTTTGTTCTGCTGAACAAATAATAAGGAATATATTTTGAAGAAGGTTTGTAACCAGGCTGTTTTGTGTCCCCATTGACTTCCAAAATATATATATATATTTTTCCTACTATGGAAGTCAATGGGGACACAAAACAGCCTGGTTACAAACTTCTCTTGTGACCAGAGATCACTTATGATACAGCGTGAATCGCACAGTGTGTTTGCTGTTACGATACACCTTTACTGACCAATAAAAATGCGACATGACATTAACATTGGTGCTAAAGCATAAAATGTTTCGCCTCAAGCTCTTATCTCTTCCTCTTTCGCTGATTCCACTTTTTTCAGCACACACAAAAAATACATTCTCTGTTTCTTTACCTCTAACACATGCAGATGACTACTTAGATTAAAATAACATACATGTTTTTTTTAAATTAGTTAATACAGAGTAAGGTCATCCCACCCCATGTTATAGGATTGCTAAAAGCGTGCAATGTGTTTTGGGATTTACTAATGAAAAATAATGAAAAATCCAAAAAGAAAAAGTGTACTAATTTCCAGATGATGCACTTAAATAACAAACAAACAAAAACAACGCAGTAAGGGATGAACACTTCATGTACTCAACTGTCACAGCTTTTATCTATAACTCATATTTTCACTCTTATACACTATACACTTATATTTTCTATTCAGATATTGCTGAAATTCTATATATTAGGCATAATTTATCACTTAAACAGAGATAATATACATTAAAAAGATTATTTTGTTTTTTACAAACCTTTTAATTATACAATTTTCTTCATTTATCGTGTCCCTAAACTCATTTTCCACTCTGTTAGGATGTACCTCCTTGCCTTCCAAAATACACTACAATTCCACTGAGATCATTTTCAGGAAGTGATATTGTTTATTTGTTATGGAGGTTCTCCTGCTTGTCACACTCTTAAAGTTCCACCCTGTTAGGCTATATTATAGAGAATGTTTGTCCGATCAAAAAAAAACAAAACATATGTGACGCATAAATGCCATATGCATCGGTAGAAGGTTAGAGAGCTAAATGTTGATCAGTGAAAAAACTACAGCTAATTTAGCTCAAACTTTCCACCCTGTTAGATTCTACCCTGTTAGGTTTAAAGACACTGGAATGTGAAACTAATAGGGTGGAAATCCGAACAGAATGCCGAGCTCGACCAGTGTGTGTTCCATATATTTAAACATGCCACTATTTTGGTAGAATGCTAAAAACATGTAACTTTTTTCAAAAAAAGTATGAAGCCAAAATGTTACCGGATGCCAGGAATGACCCGCATGTCAGTCTATGAATGGAAAAATAACCTTTTAAAATTCATATACTAGCCTACATGAGTGCATAGCGTACTGTATAGTGTGTCATTTGGGATGCAACTAATGTAATGATTTGTATCTGCTAAGTATTGCATTCAACACAACGGTTTGCACAACTGAGCATGGTGCCGCAGGTGCATATACTTCATGCATGTTCTTTTTTTTTTCTTCTTTTTATGAGTTCATACCCACTAACCCCATCAACTCAAACTCGTCTGTTTTACCTGCTCCATCTGTCCACCTCCTCCCTGTTATTTTAGGTTGTGAGAATGCTGTCATGCCTGCAGTTTTTCTCTCTTTATTGTCATGTTTGTGAACCGATAGATGGTGTTGTTTTGTGTTCAGTGCTGGAGTGCAGCCCTGGGCTTCCTGTTGAGATCTTCTTCATCACTTTAAGCGGTCGTCTGAGGATGTGTCTGCTTTGTTTATCATTCACTGCTCTCCATGGCTGGTATTTGTTTTTTTTATTTTTTTATTTTGCATGCCTTTTATTTAGCATTATGTTTTTATGATGATTTGTTTTTTTAATACTTAAGAGGCTCAAGCTGACATTAACATTTGTTATTGTGTATATATGTATGTTATTTTGGATAACGGCCTGCTTGCCTGAGTTTAACACTTCATGAGCTCACTTTACATATTCATTTTACGTTTAAAATAACATCCATTGCTTCATCTAAAAATGCAAATATGATGGGTTTTCAAAAGGTTTTCCGGGACATATTTTATTCCTAAATAAATAAATATGGGTGTGCATATATATGCATATATATATATATATATATTAATTATATAATATTGTGTGTGTGTTTATCTGTATATATAGTATTAAGAAAATGTCAGTAATGCAAAACATATTAATGATCTCTTTCATGATATTTTTTTTCAATACAATTATTATTAGGCTATATAAAAAAAAAAAAATATATATATATATATATATGTATGTGTGTGTGTGTATATATATATATATATATTGTTTATATACAATATGCTTTTTTTCATATTAATATTAAACTACATTAGAGCTATAATGATACTAAAAAATAAGCATATGTACTGTGAAAAATGTCATGGACATTTTTGACAGTTTTTATTATTAAATGTCATCTTGACATTTAGAGTCATATTCACCTTCTCTGTCAGAAAGTCTATTTGAGTTTCACAACAGCTTCTTTTGAACATTTCAATTTTATGAGGTATACTTAACAAGCATTAAATCAACCTACACCTACAGTAAAGACAACACACACCTCCAGTATGTCATCAACAAAGGCTTACTTTAAGTTTGCTCCCTCAATGTTTAACTTGTTATTTACACATCACATAGGGTATATAGCAAAGTGTCTAACAAAGGGCATATTATACTCCTCCATTGCTGTAGGATGAAGCAAACCCTGCTGTTTGATTGCTCAGTTTCAGGTAGGAAGTGCGTAGAGGGACGTCACTGAGGAGTGATGCCTGTTGAAAGTGGAAACAGCGCAGCCGCCCGTCAAGTCAAACAGAAGCGCAAGTCGCACAGTCTCTCCATTAGGAGGACCAACAGCACCGAGCAGGACAGACCAGGCATGCAGAGAGACATGCTGGAGGGACAGGTACGTTGTTTTTTGTCTTAACTTCTGAAACTGTGTAGATCCCTGTTTGAAGTTCGTCGATTTCATTTTATGAGCACTATTGTGGTCATGCCTAGGTGAACAGTCAAGAATGACACAAAGCCAGTTCTGTAACATTGTTTGTGCATTTTTTTTTATTTTGGTAACCACCAAATCATGACAGCTGGGATATGGAAACATCCGTGTAAACACGTGTCATGTTGTTCTTGAAGAGTTTGCTATTGTTTTACAATTTAGTTTCAGGGCATATTGTATTTTTAGACCTATTCCATTTCCAGGAAGCCAGAGTTGAATGATTGATTAAGTGTTATTATGGAAAAATCAAAAAAGTAAAGTAAGTATATTTTAAAAGTAAAATATATGTATTTTTAAATATATAAGCAAACAAGCTGATAATTCATGAGGAATTCCGAAAGTAAAATAGAATGCATTTTTTTTCTCCCAAACTAAGTAATTAAATAAAAGTAAAATGGCCATAAATTAATTTCAATTTTAGTTTTATTTTTCTTATAAAGTTGGAAATTCCTTCAACCCACTTACATTAAAACTTCAAAAAATGCTACTAGATTTCATGTCTATGAATGGATAATATACATATATTTTAACTGTTTGAGGAGACAGTGTATCAGACATGTTCAGTTACACAAAGCCAATGTTGATTGATTGATTGAAGTTTTATTATGGTAACAACACATGGTATTTTTTCTTAAAAAAATAAAAAAACATAAGGAACGGCAAAAATAAAAATAAAAGTAATAAAATAAAATACAAATGACCAGAAATGAAATTAATTTTCATTTTTAGTTTTCATTCCATGTGTGTTATAATATTGGAAACATAAAATGCTGCTAGATAACACTGAAAAACATATTTAAATTATATCAGAAAATTAATTAACTTTGACATTCCTAGAGTACTGAAATCCAAAAGTAAAAACAACAACACTGGATAAATGTCTTAAAAAGGTAAAAAGGAAAGGGGTTTGATTACTGGTGTCATAAAAATTAAATGTCACAGTCAAAGTCCATGTTATACCTGAGTTAAGTATTTCTGTCAATGAGTAGTTTTGTCATTGGTGCTGTAAGGTATCCCACAAATTTACATCCTCTAACACACAAGTCTGTTATCGACACACATTCCCTACTCAAACATTACTGGAGTATGCCAGTGATAAGAGCGGCATGTACTCATGTCAATTATAATAGTCCGTTTTCCCATTCAAATGAAGTTCTTTATCATTTTAAATGAAAAAGCACACTTTGTTTATGATACTTTGTTTCAGTACCTTCTTGAAAATATTTCATTATTTTGAACAAAATGTTAAAATTAAAGTCTTAAAGGGGTTATTGCTATGATGTTACGCAGTGATCTATATTTATAAATGAGACATTTTAGGAAGGCATGGATGAGTCTTAACTTTTAGAAAGAATGCCTGTTTTCGTGCCGCATGACCCCTTTAAGAGTAGTTTAACTCATGTCAGACTTGAGACATGATGCCATTTGGTCATCTGTTTTATTGATGCTACTTGGAGGCTATCTATGGTTTGTACTGTTCTATGGTCTATAGCCTCATCCATTTTTAAAGAGCAGCCCACGCTGGGGTTCGATTGTTTCGTCTGTTCCTCTGTAGGGTCATTTCTGATTGGCAGACCCTACTGTAAACCGTTCACTGGATTTAGACTATACCGCCTTTCACCCTCTCAATGCTGTCATTATGTCCAGTTGCTATGGTGACCACAAGTTTTAGGATTGAGCAGGTTTATAAGAATAGACGACAAGCTGTTGTTTGTTAATTGCCGTCCCTCTCTCTCTCTCTCTCTCTCTGACACATAAGTACGTGTGGTAATGACAGAATGGAGAGCAGTTGACTTTGCTTTTACACTGTTCTCGTTGGTAAACTCTTAAAAAAACAAAACAAAAAAACAAGTAGTTAATATGGACATAGCTAGTCTAAACGACACAACAGCAGTATTTGTTTGTGGATTGCTTTTCTTTGTATAGTTTTAATCAGGCTGAAAGACTTTACTTGGAACTTCTTTGATAATGGAGGTAAGTTGATTTGGTAGATTAGTTATGCTTTTGAATAGATACCTATTTACATTTTGTACTTTTTCCGATTTTGTTGTGATTCTTTTCTGTCGTTTCTTTTGTCTCAAAAATAAATGATGCACTTAAGACAGAAATGATCTGTACTGAGGCTTAAAAGCCTGTAGAACTGTAAGATATTTTTTAAAGGTTTTATAGCAGCTTGATATTTTATATGAGTTAAATGTAAAGTTTCAGAGCAGCAAGACATTTTACTTAAACTTTTAAATGTTAAGTTTAACAACAGCACGATATTTCATGTAAACTTTTCGAATTGCAGTATATTTCTTTTTAAGATGTAAAGTTTCAGAACAGCCAGATATTTTATGTAAATATATTTTAAAAATGTAAAGTTTAAGAACAGAAAAACATTTTAAGTAAACATTTAGATGTAATGTGTCAAAACAGCAAGATATTTTATGCAGCGTTTTAGAACGCCTGAATATTTTATGTAACCTTTTATGTGTAATGTTTTACAACAGCAAGAAAATGTATATATAGTTTATTTGTAGATTTCTGGTGTATGTTATATTTAAAAAAAATAAAAAATAAACTATTAACAAGATCCCTTCAACATTCCTTGTGTTTTAGTCATTTATTTTTGTGTTAACATTATTAAATGTGCAAAGTAGAACAGTGCAAAATCCACATTTCTGATTTGTTGTAATTGAAGTTTGATGATGCTTTCTCAGAGTATGTGTAACATGGATTATTTCTTTCAATATCTAGGACTCCAAGTTGCCGATGGCCTTAAGGAGTAACTTACTGGACCTGTTTGGACAGATTGAACGGGAGTTTGAAAATCTCTACATTGAAAACTTAGAATGTGAGTCAGTTTCCATTTACATGACTTACTATATACAATTTAGTAATGACAACACAGTCTGGTTTTAATTAAGCAGCATCTTATGCTAAGTAAGTAGCATTCTTAAGATCTGAATCCTTAGTCGTTTTCGGTACTATAGTTGATTATGTATTTATTAATGAGTGTATGATTTAAATTGTAAGTTGTCATGTAAGAAGCAGATTAACGTACAGTCAGTATCGAGGTATAAACTCCTTCTGGGTGACGTGGGTCCTCTTCAAACTGTTGGGTTTATTTGAATGTAGGTTATCCCTTACAAAGCTTGAGACAAAACTATTTGCTCAGTTTATCAGCGACCACTGTATCTCTGTTCTTGTGCAGTGCGGAGAGAGATTGAATCACTAAACGAACGTTTGGCTGGAGAAGGACAGACCGTTGATGGCGGCGATCTGAGCAAAGGAGCCCTCAAAACAAAAGGTACATGCAAAACAAAATCAACATTTTGCTTTTGTTTGATTTCTGCATTCATTATATCAGATCATTGAAAAGCTTTTGAATAAATAATGATGCTGTCATCGTTTTTTTTTGTTTGACAATTCATAGAGAATAATTTGTTAACGTTGTGCCTATGTCCTCACATGACATGATGATGTTTTAAGTGCAGTTTTCTATTGATTTATCAGCAGATCTGCGTGGCCAGATGTTTGCACACACCTGCTTTAATTAAGGAGTTTGACTATTTCAGCTACACCCATTTCTAACAGGAACATAAAATCATATCGCAGTATAATCTCCTTAGACAAACATTTACAGTAGACAGGGCCATTTTTTGTTTCAGCTCTTTTAAAAAATGTGAGGGTTATAAAATGTTTTTTTCTAATATGGTCTGGTGTGGAAGAATTTGTCATATTAAAACCTTGAAACCTGGTGCTGATGAAATTGAAAACTGAAAACCTAACAATCAAATGTATAATTTATCATATTTTTCACTCATAATCGTATCATTTCTTGTTTACAGCTAGTCACAGCACAAGTCAACTTTCCCAAAAGCTGAAGACGACATACAAAGCGTCCACTAGCAAGGTATGATTGTATCTTTGGGGTTATTTGCTGAGATTTCACTCCGAGTAAAACTCTGTTACTGTTGTTTAAGCTCAGAATATTTCTCTCAGAATCACTAATCTCTATAATAAAAACGTAATGTCTCAGTGCAAAGTACTGTTCTTTGTAGCCGGCTTACAGTCTTTGCTGCTTAACATATGTGGATACTTTAGAAATGAGCAAGCTAGGGCTGTCACAATACATAATTGTTACCATTATCAGTAAAATTTGGTTATTAAAACCAATGATGTTCCAAGTTTTCATAATTGTTAAAGTGATAGACCCCAAAATGATCATTCTGTCATCATTTACTGACCCTTATTACTTATCTTGACTCTTTAGACTTTCAGATGGACAGAAATCTCTCAAGTTTCATAAATATCTTCATTTGTGTTCCGAGAGTAACCAAAGTCAAATTGGGTTTGGAATTAAATGAGCAGTAAATGATGACAGCATCTTCATTTTTTTGGTTAAACTATCTCTTGAAGAAATTGAATTAAAATGACGGCATGTACCATAACGGCATGTAACTGGCATGGAAGGTTTGTGGAATTGACACTATTGAATAACTGGTAAAATATTATCTTTTGAGTTTTGTTTTTATCTTGTGACATCTCTAGAGCAAGCTGTTTTATGTGGTTATATAAGCGTCTATGCGTTGTCTCAGTGTTGCATTTTCTTAGTGCTGAGTTGTTTGTTTATTTATTTTTTTTCAACTATTCAAACTAGCTCATGAAATTCATGAATTTAATGGAATTACATACCAATGATATGATCAGAAGGGGTGTAAAATGTGTCAGTGTTGTGTCATGCATTGAGCTGACAATAGCAGTTCAGTGTATCAGTTATGGAATTTCATAGTCTATTTATTAAATTATAATATGTAATACCCAGTTTTTTACACATTTTTTTTTTTTTATTCCCTAAAAGTAATTCCTTGACTCCAGATTCCACCACTTCTGCTTTTGATTTTACTTTATTACTTTTGAAGAATTTTATAATAGTGTATTGTCCCAAAATACTTGAATTGTTCTCAGATTTTAGGTTTCACAGCATTGCATCATGTAATTTAGTACTAAACAATAATCAACTTAAATACACTTAAAAAAATAATTAAATAGCATCCATGTACACTGTTAGCATCTTAGCAGCAGCTTGTTTATTTATTTATTTATTTTTGCTGTGTGTAGCTACCATGTTAAATGTTTGCACTTACCCAAAGAAACAAAGTTGGGCATTTAGAAAACGCTGATGTTTCCAAATGTCATAATTTCTCTCAGCTTTCCACATTTCTCCATTACTGGACCCAGACACCTGTGCACTCATAAATTTACAGAGCTCAGTGGTGCTAATTCAAATTTAAAATAGTCTTCTTGATGTTTTGGTCCTCATGGATTACAATTGTTCTTTTTTCTCGGTTTCACTGATGTAGCGCTCAAATTCTTTCCCGGGGAAAGTAGGTGGACCTCGCAACTTCAATGTGGGGAACTGGGAGTTATGGGGTGGAGACTCATGGGTAATTAACTCCTCAGTGTGCCAAAATGCATGAACTATCCAACAGTTGGGGGTCATAACCCGGTAGTGACGTGCTTGGTGACAAGCCATCAATCTGTGCTTATCTGGCTAATGCTAACACTAATTCAGCATTACACAACATTAACAAAGATGATAAGACAGTGTTTTGTAAATATCGAGAGTGAGTATCGCTTCTGGAAGTTTTTAACCGTTTGGCTTGGAAACCTTTGATTTGGCATTTGATTTTCTTCTGCCTGCGTATCTCACCCCATTCAAGCAATTTGGCCAGAGCTGAATGAAAATTTGAATACGTTCATGATTCTAAAGAACTCTATGATGAAAGGCCAATCAGAGCATACTAGATCTTCAACTGAGCAAACGCTAAACCAGTAAGAATCTTGTGCGGAAAAAATATGCCGTGGTCAAATATCTTGATGGTGAGCAGGGCCAGATGTGCAGGCTGGAAGAGAACCAGGACAGTTGACTAAATCTAACAGTTATATTACCGTAAGAGATTACAGACAGCTCATTTGGACCCAAATGAATCTTTCCCCGTTTTGTGGAAATTTTGTTCTAACAAACTCTGTTTAACTTTTGTTTGTTAGTATATTCACACTTTAGAGTATTAAAAAGTTGATCCCCCTGCTGAGTAGTTCTGTAATGTGGTATCCCTCACACAACCCTCCCCTTCAAAACATAAGATATGACACAAGAGAAAAAACCAGCCGCTCTTTCCCCCGTTACAGTGAACATTAGCTGATGTTTCTCGTTTAGTCAGTGTTGAAAATGCTCTCTTGTTTTTAGGCTGTAAATAGTGTATTTTCCTTTTTCATTTTGCTTTTTATTGCCATAAATAGTATAGAAAATGTTGAATGCTCAGTATTATTATTTGCTTAAAATTAGTACTGTCTTGATTCGATCTATACAGTTTAAAATCTTTTGGAAATGAATCAGATGGTGGAGCTAAGATCTATGGACAGTGATAAGAACAAGAAAATGAGTTATCTTAAGTAGCAGTAATATTTATTTTTACTACATGGTTATTACAAGTTTGTTACATATGTGTTAATCATTTATAAGTGTAATAGAATACAATAAATAATAGGCAGTTAGAAATGTTAGTTGTTGTTTAATTTTAGTTGTTTTTTTTTTTGTTTAAACTGTAATCGTTAACTATTAATCATAAACAACAAATCACAGCCTTAAAACAGTAGTGTGTTTACATAATTCAGAGAATATTTTCAACTTTACAGCAACAGACACTGGAACTACTTTTAGTGGGGGTTTTTTGTAATCATAATAATGCGATTTGATGTATTAAATATGTACACTGCTGTTCAAAAGCTTGGGATCAGTAAGCTTTTTAAATCGAGGCTCTTATGCTAATCAAGGCTTTAGTTGGTTAAGAATACAGAGAAAAAAAACGTGAAATATTATTGCAATTTCTAATATTGGTTTCATATTTTTATGTTATTTTAAAATATAATTTATTTCTCTGAGTTCATAACTTCAGTCTTCAGTGTCACATGATCCTTCAGAAATCATTCTGATTTATTATCAGTGTTAAAACTGTTGTGCCGCTTAGCATTTTTTTTTTTTTTTCCTTCGATGAATAAAAACTTAAAAAAAAAAAACGCGTTTATTCAAATCAAAAATAGTCTTTACTATCACTTTTTATCCATTTAACACATCATTGCTAAATCAAAGAATTAATAATAATACAACAAAAGTATGGACCCCAAACTTTAAATAGTAGTGCATATTGTTAGACAAAATTTCTATTTTGGTTATACACTGTTTTTGTTATATTTATCAACAAATTCTGGAAAAAAAACATATATTTATCAAAAAAAAAAAAGAAATAAAATAAAACAAACATTAAGCAGCACATCTGTTTCCATCATTGATAATGAATCAGCATATTAGAAAGATTTTTGAAGGATCACATGACACTAAAGACTGGAGTAATGATGTTGAAAATTCTGCTTTGCTTCACAGGAATAAGTTATATTTTAAAGTATATTAAAATAGAAAACTGATTTTATAAATTGCAATACTATTTCAACATTTCTTGACAACAAACAAACTGAAAAATTCTTACTGATCCCAAACTTTTGAACGGCAGTGCAGTTGTGGATTTGGTTCCATGTAACTTTGAAGTATATTGTCGTGACCGTTCAAGGGGTTTCATGATTGTCTGAATGTTTGATTGATCTCTACAGTATGTGCGGAGCTCGGCCAGTAACTATATAATATTGTATTTTTTTTTGTTGTTTTTTAATATTACAGAGCATTTTCACAGTGCTGAGATGAGGGCTCATTGTGCTTGCTGTGTTTGCTCTTACCTCCAGTGAAATGTCAGGCTCAGCAGTGCTTAGTAGTGGTTAGGCTGCATATTGACATGCTTGCACACCTCCCTTAGTCCATTGCTTTATAGAAGTCATTTGCTTCCTGTGATGCCAAAACTTTTATTAAAGTTAGGACAATGTACCTCAATACTTCTTTATTCTGAGCATTTGCTTTTACAGATGAGTTTAGGGATGCACAGATATAGAAATGTTGTCCAATATGCCAATTTCCGTGAACTGCCACTATTCTAAATCTGTACTGTATAACTTAGATCAAATTACTTAATAATGTGCAACATGAAATGGTCATTGATATATTGTGCATCCCTAAATATTTTTTGTTGACTTTTGTTTGGTGTCATCACTGTAGGCAGAGATTACTGTACAGAATTTTTTTCACTTACCAGATCATATGTACAGTATTTTACAATTTACAGTTGTGCAAATGTAAATTGTAAATACAAACTATTCAATGTTTTCAGGGGAGCAGTTGAAGGTTAAGTCAGGTGTTGAATCTATTCCTTAAATGCCAAATGATCAGTACAATTTAAATGAGTGATATCCTGATATACACTACTCTTTAAAATATTTAAATTAAATCTTTTGAAATACCGTAACGGTTTATAGTAACTTTTTATCAATTTAATACATCGTTGTTAAATAAAAATATTAATTTATTTCAGATTATTCAAATGACTGTTTTTTTTCTATTAATTTTCTATTTTTAGTAAATATCATACTTTCCACAATAATATTAAGCAGCACAACTTTCCAAAATTGATAATAATCAGAAATGTTTCTTAAATGTGAGTATTTTGAATGGTTTCTAAAGAATCATGAAACTGAGTGTACATATGCATATTAAAATAGAAAACAATTATTGTAATTCATTATGATTCAGAATACTGCTGTTTGACCTGTGTTTTAATCAGAACTTCTTTAAAAGACATAATACAGACCCCAAACTTTGAGTAAGTTCTAACTTATTAAACTTTTAATGTGCATCCAGTAGTTTAACAATAAAGTAGTTTAGCAGGAAAGGTTGTGTATTATATTAATATTACCTTTTCTGTTATTTAAGATCTTTCAGTGACTTTTAAATAAATATTGTGCGCTTGAATGTGTCATTTACTGCCATTAAATTATGTAGTAATGCATATCTACTTGATACTATAACAGCCATTGGTCACCTTGCTCTCTCGGCTCAACTTCTTTCCTTTTCCAGAGATGTTCCATATATTTACATGCAAAGTTTTTACAATTTACAAACTATTTTATCATGTGTTTGTTTTTAAGTGAATTCAGTCATGAATTTATTCATGTTTTGTCAGCTTCTATGCATGAAGAGTTCACTTGCAAAAACGGATATCTCCATTTTTAACAATTTTGTTAAATATCATGTTTTTTCATTGTGCATTCCAGTTAATCTCAATCAGACTGCAGTTATTTTGATAACATTAAAAATAACTAAATTCAGCTAACTAACACAATAACATGATAACATAATAGAATACATGAGTTTTGAAAATGTAAAAAAAGTTATCCATTTTTGCAAATAAACTCTTCATATTTTAATGGTATTTGAATGCTGTTCTTTGTTTTATTGCTTATTTTTGTTTGTTAGGGTGTTTTACTTTAATCGTTCTCATTTCAGAAGTATTGACTACGCTCTCCTTTCAAAGACGTTGACATTGTTTGAGAGACTGTATGACTGAATGCAGCGTGTTCATACAGCAGTGTAGAGGTGTACAGTCATGTATGGTTTGAGTATTGATTCCCCATGCTTCTGCGCTGCTTACTGTCGCTCTGTAGTTAGATCTGTGTGTGTGTGTGACCCAATGCTCTGACCCAATGCTCACTCTCCTGTCCGCTCCTCAGATTGTGTCCAGTTTCAAAGCCACCACGTCTCGTGCAGTGTGTCAGCTGGTCAAGGAGTACGTGGGACACCGGGATGGGATATGGGACCTGGCTGTGACTCGGATTCAGCCGCTGGTTTTAGGCACTGCTTCAGCTGGTAAATCTGCCACAACAACACACATCTTACCCATTACTTTTAATTCAGTTGCATTTTTATTTATTTATTTATTTATTTTTGTCCTGATAACCCTTGTTTGTCTTTATGGGCATTTTTTCAACAGGTTGACATGCGTGCAATGCCAAAAACACTTTTATTGTCTCTTAATATGATTTATTTTAAAGTGCCCTTATTATGGTACTTTAAAGAATTCTTTTCTGCTCACCAAACCTGCATTTATTTGAGGCAAAAAATACAGCAAAAGCAGTAATATTGTGAAATATGTTTACTATTTAAAATAACTGCTTTTAAAAAATTATAGAAAGTAATACTTTTATTTAACAAAAAATGCTTTAAATGAATCAAAAGTGATGATAAAGACATTTTAGATTTTATAAAAGCTTTCTATTTCAGATAAATGCTGTTCTTATGCTTTGTTCATTAAAGAAAAACAGGGAACAAAATCTACTTAGCTGTTTTCAACATGATAATATTAATACATGTTTTTTTTAGCAGCAAATACAAAATTTGGAATGATTTCTAAAGTATCATATGATTGGAGTAATCACGCTAAAAATTCAGCTTTGAAATCACTGGGATAAATTACATTTTAATATATATTCGAATTGAAAACGGTTATTTTAGGTAGTGAAAAAAATATTTCTGAATTGTACTGCTTTTTGCTGTACTTTGGGTCAAATAAATGCAGGCTTGGTGAGCAAAAAAAAAAAAACATTACCAAATGTTTTTACCAAAACTTTAATTACCAAAAACATCATTTTTATTGTAGCTGTACCCACCTTTTCTTTTTATTTCTTTAGATTTTACACATTGCGTTGCTAATTGTCCTAAATAGTAACTAACATTTATATTGAAACTAGACTTTTAAAAGGGCTGCTCATGTTGCAAATGACTCCCTGATATACTGCTGTTCACAAGTCTGTCTTTATTTTCACTTTTAATTGTCTGTTATGTTCATTATTTATTTGTAAAAACATTAAAATTATAAAATTATAAAAACAAAAAAATACTATTTTATCTTTGAATAGGTTTCAAAATATAATTTCATTCTGTCATTGTTTATTCTTCAGATCACTGTTCTATGCTGTGGAGTATTGAGACTGGAAGGTGCCTGCTAAAATATGCCGGCCACGCTGGATCAGGTACCAAGCTCTTTTTACGTTATGTTTGTGTGTGAATATCTGTGTTAATTTTGTAAGTTTAAGTTTAGGTTTTTCATTTGGAGTTTGGTTTCTTCAGATTTGACATGCTGTGGGTTTGGTTAGTGTTGAGCATGTATTGTTTCTAATGCACATTTGTTATTTTGTATTTTGCAGTCAACTCCATTAAGTTCCACCCCACAGAGCAGATGGCACTGACAGGTAAACAACAGCACATTCGATCAGCTTTACATATTTCCATATTAAACATAATACATATTCAGTATAGATAAACAGAACTAAAAAAAAAAT
>JAUMHE010000082.1:2396976-2407210 GCA_032359235.1 Enteromius mattozi
CCTTCAATCCCTGCCGGACCTGGGACTCAAACCTGCAACCTTTCGATTACAAGCCCGACTCTCTAACCATTAGGCCACGGCTGCCCCGTATTTAGTAGTACTACTAATAATATAAGTCCAGTTTATTAAAAAAGCATGCATTTTTTTTTTTCATTTAAACAGTAAACATCTTTTGTGCAACACTTTGCAAATGACAAAAATTGATTCATTTTTGCTTGGTTTGCACTTTAAAAGACCATTTTTTGAAACTGTGTAAATTCATACACAAAATCCAAACAAAACAATATTTGTAAAAAATAAAACCTTTTATATGGCCCTACTATTCTTACAATTTTCATAAATATTATTTAATAAATTTTTAACTTTAAATAAAAGTACATTGTTAATAATAGTGTAGTTCAATGAAAATGGTCATCACTCGTGTCATGTCTCTCCAAACCCACTGTGCATTCAGTAAAATAAATCATTAAATTGTTTATGTTTGTGAATTCAGTTAATTATATGTCCTTCTTGAAAAATCTGGGAATATAAAATTTTTTCTGGGGGGAAAACATAAAACTGATTTCATTGGGCCCTAAATAATGTCAAAATATCATACTTCAAGAAGCCATTTTTTTGACTCTCTAACAACTGCATAGCAACATGATAGAAAACACTCTGAACACCTTCAACAGCCTGACCACCCACAACACCCTGGCATGTTGGCGGTGCACAGGCAAACGCAACATTTTCTTCAGACGCCTGACACAGAAAGTTTGACTTCGAAATGCACCGATAGGCTTAATGAATGAGAAGTTTGACAGGAAATAGCAGCATGTATAAGCATTTCTGCATACAGATGTGTGTGTGTGTGTGGGCTGTAGAGACAGCTGTTGGTTGTAATGAGTGGCGTACAGTGTGCTGTGTGTGTGTGTGGGTTGATTGAGTCACGCGTGAGAGACAGAGAGAGGGTGTTGTGCTGTCAGTGGGAGTGAATGCTCTGCTGCACTGGGACCATAAGATGAATGAGCTCTGCAGCGCTCCTGGCAGGAGCTGAAGACCTCCTAAAGACCAGACACACACACTTACACACCTTCACACAGGCTGGCTTTTTTTTTTTCATTCATGCTGAGCGTGTCTGTGGGTCCAGCATACAGGGGTCATGCTACACTACCTCTCACTCTCTCTCTCTTTCTCTCACACACACACACAAACACACAACCCAGACTTCCTGTCATTCACACTTCCTATCTCTCTGATTTCCTGTTTGTCTCACTTTCCTTAATTTCCTCTAATGGTGTTGACTCCACGTGACATCATTCACATGTATGCACATATACACACACTTACTAAGTCGCTTGGCTTCTTCTTTATATTAAATAGAGTAGCTCCGCCCACAGTAGGATCTCATTGGTCCAAAAAAAAGAGTAAGCAATAAATATGTTCAGATTGGCTGTGAAAAAATAAATAAATACTTTGCAAAGCTAAAATACAACTTTTTATGTTTTTGATAGTGAGTAAAAATGTAATAATTAGCTGTTATTTTAAAAAGTGTTGATGAATCATATTGTCTTTGGAGGACACCCTAATGTTTGGTCCTTTTTCAACACGTAGGCATTTTGATAAAACTGGAACATTATTGCTATGGTATTAATAAAATGTAATGTAACAAAAACAGTGTAAATTTGATGGAATGAATAATGCAGAACTTTTTAGTCTATTAACGTAATAAATTTCAGTTTAGCTTTACAGATCGCTAACAATATAATTTGTTAAGGTATGCTGTCACATGAAGATAGTTTTCACACAGAAATCAATACATTTCACAAAAGATGGATACTATTAATTAACTGGCCTGCATGTACTTACTGTATGGTAGGGGTTAGGATTAGGGTTTGGCTTATGGTTACTTGCATGTGATTGTGCATAATTAATTGTTATTGCAAAAGTAAGTGCATGTAATGTGTAACAAAGACACCTTAAGATAAAGTGTTACCCATACTCCAATAATCTTTTATTAATTATTTTATTATACTTTTTTTTTAACAGCATTTCACCAATAATTAAAATTCTTATCATTATTAAAAGCCGTCTTATTAATAATTTACTAATTTTATTAGTATTAATAATAATTAATTATTATTTACTGAACCTCATGTTATTCCGAACCCATAGATTCTTTCTATGAACACACATGAAAATATTTAAATGAAACCTGCGATTTCTGTCCATTCAAGTCAATGCACACAAAACTGTGACTGTTGAAAAAGTTTATGAATGTAAGTTTTCTAGAGATGCATGATTACTTTATGTGATGAGAACATTTGATTTAGACTTTTATTAAACTTTGATCAAAGTGCAAACATAGATCACATCAAATATGGTAAACAAAATCTTAAAATATCTCATTTCTTGCATGACATGCAAAACAAACCTCGTTTAAAGTTTTGGGTGAATGGATAGAGAGTCGGACCTGTTACCCGAAGGACGCGGGTTCGAGTCACAGGTCTGGCAGGGATTGCAGGTGGGGGGAGTGAATAACCTGCGCTCTCTTCAACTTCAAGAGGTGGTTGTTCACTTCTCACTGCTGTGTGTGTGCACTTGGATGGGTCAAATGCAAAGCACAAATTCCTAGAATGGGAAACCATACCTGATGGAAGAGTTTTCATATTTAGGTGAACTAACCCTTCAATGAATTTCAGTTCCAATATCTCTGTTTTGATAGCTATAGAATTAGATTTTTCATGGGGTGTACTTTGTCACTGCATTGTAGCTAGATTCAGAAGACATCTGAATAGTCTTTCATGGACACAATCCTAACAGATGTTTTACTCTCAGAATAAGTAACACCAGGATGTATGTCTGTTTACTGCAGACTGAGGCTCTTAAACTGCTGTACAGTTTCTAATAGTGAGTGAAGTTTAGCTCAGTTGTGCAGTACAGCTGACATATGCCTGTCTCATATCACTAACCCAGAGCATCAGGACACACCATGAGCGCAGCATTACGACATATGGACACTTAGATGAAACATTCAAGCCTTTGCCCACTGTTCTTCTGATTTTTAGCAGTGCAAGTGTTGAAAACTTTCCAGAGTGACACTTTTAGAGCTAACTAGTGTATACTGGTGCTTATAGACAATGGAGTGTGACCAGAGCTATAACTTAACTCTGAAGGCTGTACTGTTGTGCAACTAAATATACATTGATGTTGTTTTGAATTTCATCCTGACAATATTAATGACATGTAAATTGTCTGGTGATTAAACTGGATCAACAAAGTCAATGAAAAGACTCTTAAGAACTCTCAGATGAATGCGCTGAGGTGGATATCAAGATTTTCAATCACAATTTTACATCTGGTCTTAATGCAAAGCCATCACATGGCTTCAGAAGACTTTGGTACAGTGCAAAAGTCATACAGACATCTTTTATGATACTCATGGGGTCATTTTTGAAACTTCTGTGCAATGTTCAGAATTTACCACGATTTTGCATTTGCGACCAAAAGAGGATTTGAGACTTGACTTCAACTTGATATTCGATACTCAACTTGTATTGAAAAGTGTGCATTTGTGAACTTTTGAACCTGTAATCATTCATGTCGGCACTCAAAAGGGCAGTGGAAGTGCCTGAAATGTCACCTCCTAATCATCTAATGATGGTGTAAATGCTAATGAGTGGTGCAGTACAAATGAAACATGACAGGAGTGTCGCTGTACACAAGAGCCTGTGGTGTTCGCTGCCTCATTCCTCTTTGATCTGCAGGGCATTTCCTGTCAGAGCCGCTATCTGTCTGTCAGGATGCTTATGAGAGTATCGCCAGTGTGCTCGATTTCAGACAGACAGAGGGAGACACACCTGCTGTCTTGGGGAATGTGTCAGAATGGGTTTCTCAGTGAAGAAAAATCACAGCTGGTGTCTCCTTTGAGACAGATCACACAAATTCTGGATGACAAGCCCACCTATTCCTGTTTCTCAGACTCAGGCTGGTGGTTAAAGATTCAGGCTGGAGGCCAAAAGGCTGTAGGTCTGAATCTAGTAACGGTTTATATCTAAACCCTTGATCAAAACACTTGACAAAAGGTTAATTCATGGGGACTAAACCTGTAGTAAGTGAACTGCTAAATGTCTTCATACTTATAATTGCTTAATCTTAAAGGGATAGTTCACCCAACAATGAAAATTAGCCAATGTTTTGCTCACCCTTGAGCCATCTTATATGAACTATATGTATATGACTTTCTTCTTTCAGAGGAATACAATCAGAGTTATATTAAAAAGAAAAAATGTCCTGGCTCTTCCAAGCTTTTTAATAGCAGTGAATGGGGGTCGAATTTTTAAATAAAGTGCATCTATCCATCATAAAAAGTGTTACACGTAGCTCTGAGGTGTCGATAAAGACCTTCTAAGGGAAGCGATGCATTTAAAAGAAAAATCCATATTTAAACTTTATAAACCGTAATCTCTTCCAGTAACTGTCATACCTGCCTTCACGAGAAAGTGGTGTTCAAGCAGATGACGTAGGACTTAGCCCCGTTTACACTAGTACATTTTCATTTTAAAACTCATAACTTTCGCTACGGTTATGCCTGTCGTTTACACTACTCTGGCATTTTAGAGGTCGAAAATAGAGACTTTTGAAAACGCTGCAGACCCCGTTTTAGTTTTAGTAGGAAAACCAGTCTCCTCTTGGCTTAAATCAAAATTCTCCAACATTTTTCTCTACAAATCTTTGTTTTGTACTTCTAATTCATGACTCTGGTTTGTTTTGTGCTCTCTTCTGTGCTCACATGTTCGTTACTTCTCACCGGCGCTCATCCGCTGGAACACCACTCTTTTGTGAATTCGTGTACAGCAGTTAGCAGAAGTTATATGGGCTGTTTGAAGGTCGATGCTGATGCCGATATCTTGGAAAGCAGGGTGGCCGATAGGCAATATTAGGCCGATATAACTTTTATTTATTTTAATTTATATTTAAGAAATGTTAAATAATTTGAAAATGGATAATATAATTATATGAAAATATAAATGTGTGAAAGTGAAAGTGAAGTAACTTGTAGCCAGGTATGGTGACCCATACTTGGGTTGCAACCCACAACCTTTGGGTTACAAGTCCAACTCCCTATCCATTAGGCCAGGACTGCCCCAACATATAAACATATAAGACAAAGTATTTTTCACAAATAAATAAATATTTAATGCATATTAAATTAAATTATAATTAAAAAGGAAGTAAATACTGTAACCAACAGGGCACTCAGTATTCTGGATAGTTTGTGTGCTTTGGGAATGATGTTTTTCAAATTAAGCCAAAGTATCACTCATATTACGTACAGCACACAATGACAATAACAGTGGGCAAACACATAAAGCACAGCATAATTTGAATTCACGAGTTTAAAGTTTGTTGATTGCGCGTCTCCAGTGAAGCTGAACTCTGCTCCTGTCAGCATTTTATTCACATGGACAGATAGTCACACAGAGAACACACAAACAGGATAGAGATCATGCTTATAGAGTTTTAAATATGGTTAGTTTTCTTCAGAAGGCCTTTATTAACCCCCCAGAGCCATGTGGAGCACTTTATATGATGGATGGATGCACTTATTTGGACTTCAGAATCGACCCCCATTCACTGCTGTTATGAAGCATGGAAGAGCCAGAATATATAACTCAGATTTCAAACATCTCAAACCATCTTCAACAAATTTTTCAGTCTCAGCAAGTGCTTTATCCACCACATTCAACTACTTTAACCATTGTTTTAAAGAGCTTATTATACTCCAACACTGGATCTCCATTAAATGCACATGCAGCTCTTCCTCTAATGAGTCTCGACCTTGCTTATCAGTGGTCCCAGGGGAAACGGAACATTCCCAAAATATCATTTGAGATGTAATAGGATTTTAATCAAGCTTTTAATCTATTATCGGCCCCACCACTGCCCCCACCCTCGCTTTCCGGTGGCAACCTGGATGTCAGAAAGTGTTTCCACGCTTCACTTTGGATGTGAACTCTGCCGGAGCGAGCCAAGCAAAGCTGTTAAATACAGCCAAACCCAACTCCAAATCTTTAATGCAGCGGAATTTAGCCTCTAATTAAACCTTAATATCATGTCAATTCAAATTAGCACGGCTAGAGGCGAGCGGAGCACCACTCCGGCCCTTTTCTCTTTTTTTTTTTTTTTTTCATTTTTCTCTCCCTTGCTCTCGAGAGAGAAGGGAATACAAAGAGGAGAGAAATGTCAGCAGGGAATGACGTGATAGATTAGAAATATTAAGGTCCATTAAATGGAAGTGTGTGTGCTGAGCGGAGCAGTTAAATGTGCGCTGTGACCCTGAGGGTTGCTGACATTCCTGCTGTTCACCCAGACTGTCTCAGATCACACACACACACTCTCTGCCTCATTTTACCCCAGCTGCTGGTGCTCTCATGCCCTGTACAGGAGCAGAGGGTGGTCCTTCCAACCAGGGAAAGATGAGTTTAATTTCATCATCACAATAATATAATTTGTTGGGAAGATTCAATTCCAGTAGCAACTCAAGCCTAATCACAGAAGTCACGTGTAGACCCACGTAACCAGACTTTCGACTACCAGCATAAAGTATGGTCCACATTGTTGCTTTTTCTGGCCACTTAAGATGACTGCAAGAATAGACTTGTGCTTTGAAAGTTCTGCCATACCATTGACTTCCAAATTGGATATATAGGAACAGAACTAAAAGTGCTGCTACCTCATGTGTCCAAAAATTTAGATATCATGCCTTCAGTTCCGCTTCTTTTTATAGACAATTTTGACTTTTGAGTCGCTAGGCCATCTGGCCCCCTTGTTTGGTTTACAGTCTGGTCCTTCTGTAGTAAGTTCTACCTTTCCCCTCGATAGCAACTTCCCTGCTTCAGTCGCATTCAAAACTCTTTTTTTTACAGATGTCAATTTGAAGTAAAATTATTTACACAGTTTTGGATCTCCCCCCCCAGCACATTTTGCACATCTCCTTTGTCTGAAACACCCATTTCAGGTCTTGGAGTCTCTATTAATGAGCTGACGAGTTGAATCAAGTGTCTTTGATTTTGGAGATATTGCAAAATGTGCAGTGTACTCCAGGAACAGAGTGGTTGGGAACCACTTGACTTAATAATCCAACGAATCGGAAAGCCTACAGTCAGAAATGCAGCTACTTGGAAACCTGCTTTCAGTTGCAAAATGTGCAGTGTTAGAGGTACTCCGGGAACAGATCGCTTATAATCTTGTATAATCCAAATCTGTCCACCTTTAATCCCCTACCTGATCTCATGATGAAAACATACTTGTGGGATCTTTCGCAAAATCTGAAATACAAACCGATAAGTGCATATCACTGCAGTTTCCAACAGAAATGAACGATAGAGTCGAAAAAGAGCAGGCACTTGTAATAGTTTTCGTACAGTTATTATTACAGCTCCATATGTTTTGCTTTCTGGATGTTCCAAGCTTGCGTGGACTTGGACTTAGAATGCATAATCTCTGTGTAGGTTTAGATGAAGTGCCGATGGTACGTTATTTTAAAACATCACATAGCATTAGATTTGTAGTGCCACTCAATAGACATTTTAAGTCAGAACTATGCATCAGGCGGTGAACATATCCACTTAAGCCCAAGTCTTCCTGAACATTCACATAGTAGGGTTGGACTTGAGAGTCCTTAAAGGGTTAGTTCACCCCAAAATGAAAATACTGTCATTAATCACTCACCCTCATGTCATTCCAAACCTGTAAGACCTTCGTTCATCTTTGGAACACAAATTAAGATATATTTGTTGAAATCGAAGAGCTATCTGACCCTCCATAGACAGCAACACAACTGAAATGATCCTGGTCCAGAAACTTAGTAAAAACACCGGTAAAACAGTCCATGTGACATCAGTGGCTCAACCTCAGTTTTGCGAACCACTAGAATACTTTTTTTTTTTTTTATGCAAAGAAACGAAAATAACATTCTTCTCCCCTAAATTACATCTTCCGCCATTTTAGAGAGTATCACAACACGCTTTCCCCTAAGTGTAAACAATGTCTATTACGATCATGCGTGTGCTTTCCTGTCTAACATATATGACACTGATTATTAAGTACATTAAGTTATCTCCAGAATGGTGGAAGATGTAACTTGGGGGAGAAGAATGGTAGAGTAAATTGTTTTTTGTTTTTTTTTTTGGTTTTCTTTGTGCAAAAAAAAGTGTTATTATGAACAAAGGTCTTACAGGTTTAAAATGACATGAGGGTGAGTAATTTATTACAGAATTTCCATTTTGAGGTGAGCTAACCCTTTAAGGTCAATTCACCTCATACAGATGCCGACAAAGCCCCAATTCAGGATCTCTATGAATGTATCTGTTTAGATGATGTCTGCTGGTGCAGTCTGAATTGGGTTTTAGAAGTGACACTGATGATCATCAGTCATAACTATTTGTTGATGATAAAATAATAGACTACCAATGGGAATGCAGAAAGTAGAGTTCAAGTGATCTGCTTCCTGATCTGTTGGGTACTGCAAAGAAGACTGTGAAGATAACCAAAGCACCTTGAGCACTCTCTAGTCATTCTGTACAGTAATTTGTCATGCCAGTAAAAGAGAGTCTATCTTGATCTCAAAGAATACTTGAGTGCTGAGCTAGTTACTTTTAGGGGGACTTGCTATTTTGCTGATGTATTTCATCCAAAGTCCCTTACGCCACACTTAATTCAGGGACAATCCCTGCTGGAGCATTCTAGAGTTAAGAGTCTCACTCTGAAATTCAATTATTACACAGCAAGATCACCATCTCTCATGACCACGATTAAATGGGTGTCCTTCACATTAGCAGCAGAGATCCTTGACCTTCTGCAACTTCTGTTTTCTACAGAGCGATATGTACAGGTGGCTTACCTGTACTTCATGAAAACCATTTGCGTTTGCTCAGGATGGTATTTTTGGCATTGAGGTGTTAAAGAGTGATTGGAGCCAGTTTGAGTGTGTGCGAGGTTTTGTTTACAAGCCGTTTGTTTCTCGCAGTACCGTGACGTCAGCTGTGTTCACCGTGGGAGACAACGTGGTGTCAGGAAGTGACGATCGCACCGTCAAGGTGTGGGACTTGAAGAACATGAGATCTCCAATTGCTACCATCCGCACAGACTCAGCCGTTAATAGGTAAGAGCAGCAGGTTGGCGAGGTGTAAGACAGCTTCCTGAGACTGTTGTTTCTGAACAAGCAGAGACAACAAAGTGCATGTTATAGAAAGTTCTGGGAAAATGAGAAACTTTATTCTTCAATATCAATATATTCTAAAAGAATCAAGTAAAGTCTGGTTTCTGAACTAGGACTAATACAAAATATTTGAATTTTATATACATATATTATATAAGGGCTGGGCAATATATTCATGTGCATCAACATATTCGTGTCTATTACGCACACGAGAAATTAACATAAATACCAGGTTCCCATTACTATTAATTGACTTAATTTATAAATATATATATATATATAAATTGTGTGTATGTGTAAATAGTATCTAGCTCTGTTTGCACTCTTAAATGGCTTCAACTTGTTTATATCAAATGCAATAGATGCTGTTTGCACAAATTGTATTTAATTTTGTAAATTGTTTAACTGATGGTAGTGTAAGTAGCCTTTGTCATCAAGGTAAGCTTTCTGCGGTTGGTGTAAATAGATGCTGCTTGTTTCTTTACATTTAATTGAGTTTATTGATTGATTTTCTGGTTGTAACCTGCAGGATAAGTGTCTCAGCGAACCAAAGAATCATCGCTCTGCCACATGACAACAGGCAGGTCAGGCTGTTCGACATGAATGGAGTCCGTCTGGCCCGTCTCCCTCGGAGCAACAGACAGGTATGTTTCATTCAGGGTGGAGGTTTTATTACCTTTAGTTTTTGCTCCACGTCTGTCAGGTTGTCTCGCACCTTTTAACCACTATTGCAGTTCCTTTTGATTATTTTTCTTTTTGGGGGAAAAAAAAAAAAATAATAATAAACAGTTGCTTTTTCTTTATGATTCCAACTCTGTTATTTCAAATTGTTGGAAGCAAAGTTATGCCATTTTCTGACTTCCATTTGAGAACGTATTTTGCAGCAAACATGGCAGCCTGTTAGCTGAAAATGTTTCAAAAAAACAATAAAAAAAATAAATAAATAAAAAAAAAAATATATATATTAGGGGTGTAACGGTTCACAAAAATCACGGTTCGGTTCGATACGATACAGTGGTGTCACGGTTCGGT
>JAUMHE010000082.1:2424261-2451514 GCA_032359235.1 Enteromius mattozi
TTATGTATATATAAATACACACATATACAGTATATAATTTGAAAATAATAATAATATTTA
Source organism: Enteromius mattozi (assembly GCA_032359235.1). Classification (NCBI taxonomy): domain Eukaryota; kingdom Metazoa; phylum Chordata; class Actinopteri; order Cypriniformes; family Cyprinidae; genus Enteromius; species Enteromius mattozi. The sequence goes on from JAUMHE010000082.1 coordinate 2,424,322, forward strand.
ATAAGAATATTTATTTACATATATATTTAAGTATACATTTATATTTGGACAATTTATACTATGTATAAATATATTTAATATATAAACACATTGTTCTGAAACATATACATGCATGTGTGTGTATTTATATATACATACATACATATACACTAACAAATATTATGCAAATAAAAACTTTTATTTTGGGTGCAATTAATATCGATTAATTATTTGACAGCACTAATGACCATATTTAAGATTCCTTAATGCTACCTAATACCTAAACTTAAAAACTACGTCAATATTTATAAGCAGCAAATTATAAGATTTTATTAAGGCAAATGTCATAGCTAATAGTGAGAATTAGTTCACAAACTAAAGTGTTTTTATTGGCAATGCTTTACAATAAAGTTCCATTTATTACCAACAAATATCTACATTAGTTAACATGAACTAACGATAACGGTAATCCTTATTTATAATGCATTATAAGAGAAGTTCAAATGCATTTATTATGCATTGTAATGCACCTTATGATGCATTGTATGATCTTATGAATAATCATGAGCACTGTAATAATACATTACTTAATTAGCACCAATAAATGGCTAATATTCTAGTAATATGCATGCTAAGCAACTGATATTAGTCTTATATTTAATGGACCTGAGCTAACATGAACAATGAACAGCTGTATTTTCCTAACTAATGATAATGATCTTATGCCATTTATATTTACTGGAAGCAAAGTATAGATTAAGAATTTTATTTATTTATTTATTTAATTTTTTTTCAGTAGGGTTCCATTATCACAGAATAGCTTTCCTGTGGCCGAACGGAGGCAGTGGAGGAGCGCGGGAGGGTGAGATGGAGGATAATGATGTGAGGTCAGGGAAGATGATGAAGGGATGAAAAAAATGAGTGCGACTAAGGATGAAAAAGAGGGTGAGCTGGTTGAGGGCAGTGGAGATGAATGGAGTTGGTCTATAAGGGACTATAAGGACTTTAAACCTCTTTCCCAGCCTGCTCTTGATGGTGACCTTGATCAACGGCCCCTCTGAGTTGTGGGCTCAACAAAAGAGTGGGATAACGCAACGGGATATAAAATGGAAAAGGAGTGGCACTCAGAAAAAAAAAAAAGATCTGGATGCTCTATTTTGTCTTATTCTGTGTGTTTTTTTCGAAAGTAATTACTTTAACCCTGTGCTGTGACCTAGCCAGATAGAATCAGACCCTTGTGGTCCTGGCCGATGCAATCTGATTGGCCAAATTAAGGGCCCAGGGGAGAGAGCTTCACCTTAATGTGACTCTGTGTCCCTGTGCCCAGTCCAACATACACACAATACACGCAGGGCTGGGTGAAGAGATAGGGATTTGTCAAATGGTATACATTTGAGTATTGTGTCTGTTGTAATTGTGTGAAATGCTCCCTATTGGTAGAAAAAGCACATGAAGAACAGCTTGCTAGAAATAAAAAAAAGTCTCTTTGGGTATTGAAATGAGCATCTGCCAAGCCCCACCCCTTAGATACTGTTACTATGCACTAAGAAGCGTGCACACTGTGGTGAATCTCATGAAAACAAGCACAGGTCCCAAGGAAACAATAAGAAACTGAATTCTGCAGGAAGAAAAAAATACATTATTTATTTGCCATGTGGATTTTTACATGACAATTTTCTAAAAATGTTATAGGTGGTAACTTTAGACAGCATAAATCCAAACTTTTATGAATAATTAAAGCAATTATCCTAATTCTTCTAATTATCTGTATAACAAACAACAAAAAAAGTATCTAAAACCAACTTTATGAAAAACAATTTCTTATTTTAATCCTAGTCCAAAGGACATTTTTGGAATATTAACTCCATATTAACCCTAAATCCATAACATTAACTGATCTTAGCCTTGACTTCTGTTTAAATGTGTGTAACAGTACAAGTAATCAGAAACATTCACAATCGCACTTCTCAGGTTGTCAAAGCTCACATAAACAAACAGAAGTCAACTGATGGTGGTAATTAAATCAAGCATATGGCAGCTAGCTCAAACACAGCTGTGTGTGTATGCGTGTGTGATCTCTGGGCAGTGTTATTCACACGTTTATAGAAGGTATGGACTGAGTATCAACAACACAGAAGTGTGAAAGCAACACAATATCTGAAACTGAAGCAATCACACCCTCTAGACGAAATGCCTCGGCAAATATCCATCCGCTCACATCACCTGTTACACACAGACGACCAGAAAAGCTCTGAGGGCCTTAAGATCATGTAGAGTGAGACTTCATTAAAACATGACTAAACGTCTCAGGAGAGAGACAGAATTAATGATGAGGAACTACTCTAGAGTAGAATAATCCCTGTCAGTTTTACAGTTTGAATGGAATGTGGCATGTGTGTATGTGTGTTCGAGTATATATATGTATAAAATAAAAACAAAGCTGCAGTCTACATATAAAATGAAGGTACATATAAAAATAGAAAACACTCATGAGGGCACAGATTAACAGTGTGACGTGTCCCATACAGAAGCTAATTATTAAAGGATTATCAATCAAAGCACAGGCATCATCATAAGACCATAAAGGTGATCATTTCAGTCCCAAACAGCATTGGTTTGGATAACTCCCTTACTCAAGGCAAATATCACGCCAACCTTTCCCTCAGCCATTATAATGCCGTATAAAAGTCTGCCTATTTAAACAAAGCTATTTCTTCCTCATAAAAACTAATCCTCTAATAAAGGTAACCCTTAAATCAATACACTGTCCAGCACATCACAAATCATGCTTTAGGGATAGTCAGCCTATCCCTAGGGGGAAAAAAAAAAGTCAAAAACCAACCCAGGCTCATTGGAAATACATGCCTTTACATACATTCTGCAACCCCGTAATTATGTACCTTACAGCACGTTTTGCCGCAGTTTCAAAGTGAAATGACCAGAGAGCGGCTCTAAAACACACGTTTAATATGTGACCGTGGCATGTTTGTATTAGTTGGTACAGGTACGTATTGCAGTGTTTTTATAATGCTGCTTGAGGTACGTTTTGCCGTCGTTCAGAATTCAAATATCCAGTGAGTGTCGCTAAAGATTAATGCTCTATCATGTTGGAAATATCCCCTACACCAAACTCAAACCTAAACCAACCGATAGTGTTAACAAATGCAAAAGTAATTTGAAAATGTATTCGCTGCTGCAGCCATGCTGTTTTAATTTCCTCACGCTGATTTGAGCTGTTTTGTCAAACCGTTTTACATTGGATTCAAACCGGTGCTTTTCACCACCTAAGTGCAGCGCCGTATCACGTGAGCTACTAAGTAAACCTACTGAACTTGAAAACTCATACATATGAAGCTGTATATGTGACGACAATGTTCAAAAGTATCAGTTTTCAAATCGTGCAAGATGTTAAAAATGTCAAAAACATAACGTTCTGCAACTAAATGCATCAAAATTAGCCTTTTTTAATCAAAAATGTACCTGTAAATCATACTTTTGTGTGAAAAGGAATAAAAGTTGTGGGAGTTTTACTGCCTCTACTGTTCATTTTAACTGGAAACTGCAGCGGTTCATATGTATAGGTATATTTTTTCTGTTTTGCAGAAATGTATGAAGAGGCACTTATTTCCATGAGCCTAGGTTGTCAAAAACACAAACAATACATATATATATAATATATATATATATATATATATGTATAATTTGCATTTAAATGTGTGCTACAAGGTAAAATAAGTCCCAAATATCAGTAAAAATAGGGACTGGTATAGTGGACTTTAATTGAAAATGTTTTATTTCACACACGGGATCAGATGGTTCATTTACTGTCTTCTTATAACAGGAACGTCCAGAAACAAAGCTGAGACCTGTGTTTGATTACAGTGTTTTATTTGTCCATAAGTTTAAGAGTGAGTAATGAATTGTGATGCTATGAAACAGACCTGGAAATCTTGTCGGTGCATGACATGGTGATGAGACGTTCTCCTTGAAGGACTCCATCCCACATCTGCACGGGACCCGTGGACTTCACAGGCAGCGTACCCTCCCCTGATTCAATCTTTGTCCGTAGATGGCTGTGAAACTTCTTCACCAAGTGTCTGTTACTGTGCACTGCGAAAAATTCAAAGGGTGTTGGCATCATTTATTCAAAAACATTTAAAATAAAAATAAAAAACTTGTGACTGTGTTTCTAAATCTAATTATTGATGTAAAATTAATTACATCAATTAATGTATTATTAAACATGAACAGTGATCAACACAGAGTATTTATTCATCTTTGTTAATATTAGTTAATTAAAAATATAGTTGTTCATTGTTAGTTCATGTTAGCTCACATTGGAATAACTTAATTTTAATAATGCATTAGTAAATGCTGAAATTAACATCGAGATTGATAAATGCTGTGTGAGTATTGTTCAATCTTATTTCATGTTAACTAATGTTAATAAACCTTACTATGCATTTTAAAATATTTACCTTGCTAAAGAAATTTCCAAGATATGAATTCATACAATATCTGTTGCAATATCTGTAAAGTTTATTTGGGTCACTGTATATTAGGTGGCCTTAACAACGTACTTACATCAAAAAATAAGTACAATGTACTTATCGTGCTCATATTGTTTCGAAAAACCCTTTTGCTGCTATTGAGGTGGGATATGGGTAAGGTTAGGGTCAAGTTTGATGGTCTGGGTAGGTTTAAGAGTGGGTTAAGGTGTAAGGGATGAGTCAACAGTGTAATTATAAATGTAATTACAGAAATCAATATAGGCATTTTTAAAAGTGTATGTACAATATAAAAACATGTACAGTAAGTGCATTGTACCAAATGATTCATTTAAATGTAAATACACAGTAATTAAGGCCACGTAATATAAAGATTCATTAAATTCATTAAATGTATATATTATTTAACTTGGTTAATTCATTAGGATTAAGTTAGATAACTGGAAAATATAATTGTACCCCCAATTTAATAGTTAAACAGTTTAATAGTTCACCCAATTTAAATATATTTGAATAGAGGATATGCATTTTGGCCAGAAGCAGTGGTGTGAATATTTTTCTTACACACAGCTTTAGACTTCAGAAAACATGAACTGATGGACTGGAGTAGTGTAGATTCACATTGGGGATGTAGGCCTAGTGCTATATTTCTCCAAATCAAAATGTATCTCTCAAATTTTCAATGAAATATTACTTTAATGTTATAAAAAAAATGATCTAGAGTTATGATCTAGAAAAAATGATCTAGAGCCCTTAAAATGATGCTAAGTTACAGTACAAAGCTAAGAAATCATATGATTTGTTACCCATTATGCTTTAGTTTAACTTCTCATTTATAAATAGAACTTTGTAGGCTAAAATATGTGGAAAAGTCATGTTAAAGTTTAAATGTAACAAAAAACTGAATAAAAACTGTAACACTTTAAAATAGGCAACACTTGTTAACTATTAACTATGTAGAATAAGGCATTAATATGTGCTTAATTAGCACTAAGAAATGGCTAATATTCTAGTAATATGCACACTAATAACTAACTAATAGGTGTAACCGTAAATAAAGTGTTACCGCATTCTCCTTAAAATGGAATAAGTTTGAATTAAGTTTTGAAACCCCAAAGACATATATAACATCTGTATGCTTTAAAAAGTCTATATCAGACACATGATACGGAAGCAGAAGAGATGATACACAGACAAGCGAAGAATCTTACAATCAGAGGTGATTTCATACGGCGAGTTGACTCGGCCGTCCCCGCAGGGCGATGTACTGATGTACATGTGGAAGAGGACGTTCTCTCGAAGTCTCAAACAGGAATCTTTGTGCCGTACGAAGATCGATTGCTCCCAGTCCTCTTTCCTTTTGCTTCAGAGTGATCACAGACCGCAGGCGGGAAGAGAGAACAGAAAAGGGAGACATGAGAAACCGCCATGCCTGAAAGCGTTTGGCTCTCACATTCTCGGCTAATAATGGGCCGAAGACACAAAGGAGACAAATATTGGCCTTGCTGCGACCAAGGCTAGTTCCGTCACTGTCACATTCCCCTCTTGCGCGCTCTTCCTCTCTCTGGTACACAATCTCGAATCATTACTCTGTCAGAACAAGGCGAATACAAATGGCCGAGGCAACAGCGAGCTGTAATTCTTTAACCCGGATGATCTGTAGCTAGTCAGCTGTAGGGAGGACACGCCGTTTCCTGCAGAGCCGCCCCACTTTTACACATATCATCATAATTAGCATTAACGCCTCACTGTGACATCTTACAAAGGACATTTCGGAATAGCGCACGAGGTGAACTGTGCACGGGGAGCGCATTACATACACAAACATCAACGTTGCTAATTGGCACCTAAGCTGTGCTAATTAGGCAAACGACCTGCGATGTCAAGGGTGGAGTCACGCTGCTCCAGATCTGTCTACCGAGGAAGGTGCTGATGGCCGTCATGGTATTTTATTTGCCGAACGTAATGACTTATCTTTCAAACTAGACTCCAGACTCAGCCAAACGGGCCCATTTAGCGGCAGATAATGCACTCTGGGAAGACTCATATGCAAATATGACATTATAGGAGGCTTTTCTATGCAGCAATCTGCTACATCGAGGAAGACATTTAGAGTCTTTGCTGGCGCACAATGATACCTCCAACACAGACCAGACTCAAATGATAATGTGTTTTCTCTAAGAACGAAGAATGAACACTTTGGAACGTACATCCAAGTCCTCTGTTGTGTGCGAAATGCGCTTCTCTGAGAAAATGTGTTTGCTTAAAGCTCCAAGGGAGTTCAATATGTGTTAAGCTCTCTTGACAACCTCTGTGACATGCTGTTGATTAGCGCAGAAAATAATTTCGACTTGGAGTGAAAATTTAGCAAACATCTTGTTTACAACAATGCACACGTTATGAATGCTAAGTGGGTGATTTGGTTCAAAAGCATTTTTTGTTATGCTTTTAGAAAATCTCTTCACATCCGATAATGATCGGAATGTTAAGTGGTCTAAATGTATTTATGTCATCTGTGGAAGACATTGGACCATAAAATGTTTGTTCAATCCCTCGGTCCGAGTGCTACGATAAGCTGTCCTGGCTTCCTGTCAATGTATGTATTTGCATACTTCTTCGCACCCTGTTTTACGCAGACATGATACCTCGTCCATTACGCTATTGCAGACCAAATGAGAATAGAAAACGTTATTGTAACATTACGTGCTTTTCTCACCCAAAGAAACACACTTTATATGTTGCGATGTGACACTGCAACTTCATAGAATTTCCCAATCATGATTTGGTTCGACTAATTGCAACAATTACAATCTGACTTTGTTGCTTTTTACACATTATTTTTTACTCTGAAACAGTAACAGGCTTCCATTACACAAAGTATACAATTTACATATATCAACAAGGCTTAAACATTGTAAGTGTTTATATAGCTTTATGAAAAGTCAGTAAACCATAACTTTTGCCCTTGTAGAAAAAAAAAGAAAAAGACACTACTGCATACTTTTTAAAAGAGTACTTATTACAGGAATAAAAAAAAATAAAAGTGTGAACTCAACGTGTTTATGTACAATGTACAACGTCTTTATATTTAATTTCTATTATCTTTGCAATATGGCTAAAATGCACTGCATGTACTAAGCATTTATAGTAAACTAAAATATAATATTTTGTAAATCATTTATTTAAAATGTACTTTAAAGTAAAAGTTTTAACTTGACAGTATTACAAAGTGCAGTTTTAAAAGTTTGGTAAGAAATTAAAGGTATCATTTTATTTTAAGGTGTATTTTTGACATGTTACATATACTTACTATTATAATAAAAAAATAATAATGCATAACTGCATGCAAGTAACCCTAACCATATAAGTACATGTAGATAATTTCTATTACTCAGTACTTAAATGTATAATTACACTGTAACAAGGACTGCCTTTTTATTCCATTAATATTATATTATCTGCAGCTATAGTTATATTTAAATCTATACTTGAAGATTTAAAGTACAATTGCACATTCAATACAGCCAATAAACCCACTTCTTTTTCACAAGAGTTGATATAGACACAGTTAACTGTGCTCATCTACCCAGAAAAAGGAGTTCATCTCAGAAGACAATATATTTTTACAGCTCAGATAACACTTTTTTTTTTTCTGTACAGAAAAAATGAAATGCTTTAACAAAAATACACACTGCATATTTCTACTTAACTTCCAATGTAAGTGCATTACCATAAACGAGATTTCACTTCTCTTTACAAACGAATCGACGAGAAGTCATTTTCTGTGGTATTTGAACATGCTTCACATGCTTACGGAGTTTAACTTGATTTGAACCTGGAATATTCCTTTAATGTTTTAAGGAAACTTAATGCATATCATAAAAAAAAAAAATCCCTTCATTTGTGCATCTATACTTCATGCTGTTCTCTAGCATGCAGTTATTTTTCATTCCTCATGTCATTTTTGAAATCCATTTCTTTGAAAAACAATCTATTTTGCATCATAACATTGTAAATTACACAGTGTGTGTGTGTGTGTGTAAGCTTCGGTTTATTCGTCTAACACTGGGTAAAGGCTTGTCTTCAGAAGTTAGCTAAATTTGACAAACCCTCCCACTGGGAGCGTCCTCACAAGGTAAAATGACTCATAAATAAAATAAGAGTTTTCTTTCCGGCATAAGGGTAGGGTTTTTGGGTTAGCGCTCATAATTAAGTAAGCTTTATGTATAAATAATAAAATGTAAATGTGTGTCATTTACCTGAGGTGTAACTCTAGCTGGGAGTACAGGAACCGCAGCAGGGCTCGTCTGGTGGTGATTTCAGCGTGACAGTCATTGACCACCAGGCCCTGGTCACTGATATACTCGCCATTAATGCATTTAGTGCCGGTCGATAGCGCCACCACTTGGGCCTGTCTCAGATCCAGACCTGAAGAGCACAGACACACAAACATGCGACAGCGTCATAATATTGAATCCGACAGCAACATACTGTGAATAAAACGTTAGATAACTTTAGCGTTAATTATATGGCCTTCCACACCAACGCATGATAATGTTCTGGTCATTACATGTGCCTACCGCTGTTATATTATCTCACACTTTGAATGCTCCAGTTAATGCTCGCGTTAATGCAGTATTGGCTGTCAATGTTTTTATCATTCATCACTTATAATGAATGTAATTTCATGTAAGTACAACATCTACTAATAACTTACTAGGTAATTACTGTATTATGGACACCTTAAAATAAAGTGTTACCAAATATTAAAATAGAAAACACTTATTTTAAATTGCAATAATGCTATTTTATTTTTTTTTTCTGTATTCTATTTGCAAGAATTCACAATCTGCATTTGCATACTTGCATGAAGTGTTCCTGGCTTAAGGATTAGAGAGAAAAAGAGCCAAATTGTAACCATTTTTGGTGCAAGAAAAGAATGTAGGATGTGACCTTTCAAAAAAATGAGCAGCATGCACAAGGTTGTATCAAGACAGACACTACTAGAAATTCTGCTGTATTTCACAATAAAAGCTGTTCTTTGCTGATGTTCTTTACACAAGGATGAGTAACTCCTAACTTGCTGGTCATCATTGCACAAAGCTTTTCTGTGACATTTTCATCAGCCACAGCAAGACGAAACCCACAACCCCGGCACAAAGCATCTTCACCTGCCACGGCCCACTGTACCTGTCTCACAGCTGCTCGGCCTCGATACGGCCCCGGCAGGAGGACACAGGATTTCTGCACTGAGAACAGCTCAAGCGTGTGAGCGGATGTCTCAGCATGCTTAACCATAAAGCTCTGTGTGCTGGAAAAAAATATATATCTCCCCATCGCTTCAAAAATTTAGTGTTGGCTGCCTCATGTAGACCTGCAGGCTAGAGGCAACATATGAGCTTTTATCAGTCGGGGCCCAGACGGAATTGCACGCCGTGGCCCGGCCGCCACCAGCGCGGCCGTCTGGCAATAACAATAATAAAAACTAATATTGAGGTGGGGTTAAAGGCATAGCCTTTGAAATCCATTCTTCCACCTTTCACTGCTTGCTGAACCGAGAGAGAGAGAGAGAGAGAGAGAGACGAGAGGCCGTGAGAAGAGGAGAAAGAGATGAAACGTGAGTCAGAAAAAGAGAGACTGGGTCTAACTGAGCCATAAGTCTAGATCGAAGCGGTCAATAGCTAATTTTTTCGTACTTGTTGATATGAGTTTTTCTGGACGTTCCAACTGTGGAGCAGTACATGTATTCATATAAACTGTGAGTTCGAAAGGTTATTTCATTCATAAATGGATATTCTGTCAAGCATTTATACAACCACATGGCATTCCAAGGTCATATACCTTACATTCTTCTGAAACACACACACACACACTTTAGCAGAATGTCCATGTTGAGCTTGGGGATGTAAAAAATAAAATAAAATAAAAAAGAAGAAAGAAAGAAAGCATACAATCCCTATAAAAACACCATAGGCCTATATTTTCCTAAAACTATATATATATATATATATTTTTTTTTTTTAACAAATATAGTATCATAAATGACAAAAAAAAGCCTGTTTTTTGCAGAATTGCATCACCATGTCTTGTCATAAAAAGTAAAATTATGAGATATTTTAAGAGATTAATTTGCCTTTTTGATATCTCCTGCATTATTATTTATGTTTCTGCATGCAAACTGCAGCTTAGATTTACATATAACTATTCAAAAGTTTGCAGTCAGATTTTGTTTTAAAGAAAATCATTTTATTCAGCAAGGATGTATTTAACTGAATAAAAGTGAAATACATCTATAATATATATCTATTTCAAATACTGTTCTTTTGAACTTAATTTTCTTTTAAAAATATAGAATAAATATATATATAATAAAATAAAATAAGTATTTCCTATATATTATATCCTATACATTGTATTTCTTTTCAGGAATTGCATGATATAATTATGGAATAAATGACAATATATAAAAATGTGTGATTTATTTGTCATTTTTATTGGTTGCCACTCCCATTTATTTTAAGGAAAAAGTGCCACTAAAATCCTTCAAAAATATCTTCTTGCTGACAGAATTTTCAATTGTGTGAGAACACATTAAATAAAGCGTTACACTATTTTTTGACAATAATGACAGCACTATTGTTGTGGGAAAAGAGATTCCCGGTACTCCAGGAAAAAATAAATCCTTGAGGAAAACAACGCAGCTGCCCAGCGCACAACCATCACGGTGAGTTATGTACTTCTTTTTACACACTATTATAGGAACTCTGCCTTTCCATCTATCAAAGACAGACTCAACGTCCCAAATGTTCCTCTGAAGACAAATGCCAGCTGGTTTTGCCCAGGTTTGTGAACCTGCCTAACCTGATCCATCCCAGCATGCATTGGTACAGTGCACAGCAGGGTCCCAGCATGCCCAGGTTTTGTGTTCAGGCATCTTTATTCAACAATCCCCAAAAGCAAAAACACTTCAGAACAAAATGTAAGTTAAAAGGCCCCAACCACCTCACCCTCCCAGCCTGTTCTCTCCATGCTGTTCCATTTAATGATAGTTTAGATCAATCTGGCGATGGCAGAGAGAAAGAAAAGAGAGTGTGTAGTAATTTCTCTCTGTACCGGCATGAAATTGTTGTAAAGGCTCTTCTCTCGGTGTGAGGGGGTGGTGAGGCCTGTGGGCACTGCTGCTTTTAGAAGAGCAATAATCATCAACATCTCTGAGAAAGCACATTGTGCCAGTGAGGTGGGTACAAAGGCAAACACCCTGGATGTGAACATGACTGCCGTTCTCTTTAGCCTTCAGTAGACCGCTGTGCAAAGAACAGAAAAGAGAACATCACAGTATCAAAGGCAAGTGTGCGAAAAGACACGCACTATAGGAGCTACTCACACTATACATGCTTTAGAAATGGTTTTCAAAAATAGTTCACCAAAAATAATGAACATTTCATGAACATTTACTCACCACCAGGCCATCCGAAATTGAGTTTCTTTTATTTTACCCAAAAATGAAAATTCTGTCATTAATTACACACCCTCATGTCGTTCCAAACCCATCTTCGGAACACAAATTAAGATATTTTTGATGATATCAGAGAGCCATCTGACCCTCCATCGACAGCAACACAACTGAAAACATCTTTAAAACAGTCCATGGCTTAACTTCAATTTTGCGATGCTACAAGAGAACTTTTTTTTTGCGCAAAGGAAACGAAAAAAACTAATTTACTCAATTATTCTTCTCCCCTGAATTACGTCTTCTGCCATTTTAGAGAGTATCACAACACATGTATATGCTTTCCTCTAGGCTCTAAACTGCTGCAGATTGCGCATGCTTTCCCCCGGATGTAAAATCGTCAAATATGTTAAAACGTGCATATGTGCAGTTGTGTTGCTGTCTATGGGGGGTCTGATGGCTCTCTGATTTTATGAAAAATATCTTAATTTGTGTTCCAAAGATGAACAAAGGGCTTCTGGGTTTGGAACGACATGAGAAGGGCGAACTAACTTTTAAGATTTTGGGAATTTGTCGTCATATCACTTTGCATCAATGGATCCTCTACATTGAATGGGAGTCTAATTAGCTTATAAAAATATCACAAAAGATGGACACTCCAGTGGACACTGGACACTCCAGTCCATCAATAAATATCTTGTAAAGCCAAAATCTGCAAGTTTGTAATAAAAATGTAATAAGAAAAGAGAGAAGTTTTAACTTAAAACTATTGCTTTTGGATGAAATATGATTTCTAGAGAATTGTATTTGATGCATCAGGGTTCTTTAATCTAGTATGATATAGTAAGAATATGGAGCTCATAATCAAAAAAAAAAAAAAAAAAAAAAAGGTGAATAAAAAAACAACAACAACAGAAATGTATTTATAATTGTAGAAAAAAATGCAGTTGCTAAAGAAATTAAGACTAAATTGTAAGATCTTTATAGCAAAACTAAAGTCTACCTAAAATACATGTAAATATCAGCTGCCACTCTACAGTATAACACCCAATAATGTTAAATGCTTCGTTTTATAACCAAAGCCCTGAAAATGCAATGAAATACAATGAAAACAAAACATCTGAAATACATTTGTGAACTTTATTTATTAAAAAAAGCAACAAGAAATCTAATAATAGCAACAAGCTTCTTCTAATATAACAATAATACAACAGAGACAATACTACAGCAGATGCTCTGACCTTCATCAATGCTTTTCCATCAGACACCAGAGTGTATCTCTTCATGGACGGAGGTGTATACAGTGCAGTATTCAGTGAGAGGTAAGTGAGTATTCCTCTGTGAACACAGCCACTATTAATCAGCACATGGGTCACTCTAGCAGAGGTTTGTCAGGGGAAAGCCCATATGCTGATATGAGCTTAATAAGCATCATTACCCCCGCATTTACTAAATGAGTTTTGTTTCGCAAAACAAGGAAAGAATGCAGTTCATCAGCTCCTTTATGAGGCCATCAAATCATAAGGAATCATTAGATGGGTTTTTATGCATCCTCTGCTTTGGGAGGTCTATGAAAGTCCATATTGGATTGGCTAGAAAGGACACAGTGTATTTTGGTAAAAAGAAAAAAAAAAAAAAAAGACGCAGAAAGCGATTATTTCAGAAAATTGATGAATTTGCATTAAACTTATTTTCTTCGGGGGTAAAGCAAATGGCCGAGGTCATCATCTACCGAGTCATTTACATTCCATTAGGAATAAAGAGGCTCATGAATTGATCCTTTACAAGTTGCTCTTGCATGATAAAATGTTTGAATATTAAATAAGGTCAAAACGGTGCACATCATCACCATTTACAACTTGTGCTCCAGAGATAATTCCTACCGAAATGGAAACCTTTGCACAGATATGGCACACTTATATAAAATTATATGCTTAGAGAATGAGTTTTATCTACAAAAAACACCAAATAACTATTATCACTGTCAAATATCGAATCTGACTTGTTGACAAACAGTGTTAAACACACTAATTTTCTACAATAGTTATAACCATACTACATTATGGTTCCATATTATTCTTCTCTTGTCCCAAAATATATATGTATGAATATATATTCTAATTCTAATTTGTTGATGACAATGCTAGTCTGTTGTGTGTTTTTTGCCATTTATATATTGTATTTTTATTCTTGTTGACAGTTTTTATTTTTATTTTAGTTTTTGTGTATTCTTTTAGCTTTATAAAATTATGGTTGAACCACTGATGTGATATTGATTATTTTGTTCTTGGACCATGAAAGTGGTAGGACCCTTGCTATCTATATAGGGTCTTAGATTTTAAAAATATCTTAATTTGTGTCTTGAAGATGAACAACAAGTGGGGGAGTAATTAATGACAGACTTTACATTTTATGGGTGAACTATCCCTTTAAGTTTAGTCAACTCAAAGTAGACACTTAGCACAATTTAACATTTGACTAAACTTAAAATTTAAAGCCAGCAGAGACACTTAAGGTGAAACAACAAATGCTGAATAGGGAGTAATTCTTACATACATAACTACACAACATCCTCTTCAGAACTTGGTTGACATTAATATGCATTTTCCACCACGGGAATCTGTCTTTCCACTTCCCAATTGCTCTAAACACAATCATCTGTTCTCCAAATGTAGAAGCAGATACGTCTGGTTCCCGTTACCAACCCTTCAAACATGCATCTGATGTTCAAAACCCAGAGCCCAGCATCCGTACCGTGCCTGGTTGAAATAAGATTATTCACACCATCTGATTCAAGCAGTGTCTGTTTCCTTTACGTTAGCAGATGAAATAATCCAATAAGAGTCCTGTGAGGAGCACTCGCACTCAGGTTACGACTCCCTCTGTGAAAGTCCCGCGGTTCAAAGTTGGACCCGAATTAATATTCCACCGGTGCCCGTACCAGTCTAAAAGATTCAATAGATGCTCAAAGAGCAGTGAACAGAACCCCCAGTGTTTCTGTCAAGTTTGCGTGTCTGCTCGCCTGCCACAAATTCTTGGGCACCGATGTCTGGATCTTTGAAGATAACAGTCTTAATAAACATGCTCCGCAATTACTGTGAGGCAGACAGAGCGGGAAGGAGAGAAAGAGAGCGAGACAGAGCAGCGAGGACAGGGATTAGGTCAGATCTCACTGAAGTCTAAATTGATGAGCTGTGGTCTTCAAAAGAAAAACTTGATACTGATCCTGCAATGACTCCTGAAAGCCTGCAGCTGGTTCTTACACAAACACACTGAAACATCACATCAACCTGTCACTGCAAGGCAATGGAGCTGTTTTAATTCATAATCGTGGGTGGGATATACTGTATATTTTAGAAATATGAATTATGCAAGCATTCCTATTTTGCTATTACATTTTTATTTCTTATACCAGGGGGTTAGTGGTTTGAAGCAGCACCTTATGACAAACTATTAATATTATTAATATTTTGTTATTATTTATGTGATTTTTATATGCTTGGCTTTCATTTTAATTTTATTTAATGGCACAAAACATAATAATAATAATAATAATAATAAAAGATATCTCCAAATTGATGTGGAAATAACAAAGACGGTAATTTAAGTATTTGTTCAATTGCATCTTTTTTTTTCTAAGTAAATACCTCTAAGATAATTTATAATTATAGCAATTCGACATTACAGAATTACTGAAATTATATACATTTTATAAATCATATATTACCAGTTACAGAACAATAATGATTTTTTTAATTGAAAGTAAATTTCTATCCACCTAAACCAATTATAGTAATTGTCACATGATCACAAACATTAACATTATTTTGCCAAGCCTTTACTAAATATTAGACTTTCACAAGGTGATCATTGTGATTTTCATGTTTAAAAAAAAATAAAAGAAATAATAATAATAATAATAAATAAATAAAAAAATTAAATACTTACGCTTTATATATAAAGCGTGACTATTTAAATTATTTTTTATTTATTTTTCATTTATTTATTTTTCAGATGACCCTAACTACTAGGTACTTGCATCAAAAGATAAGTACAACGTACTTTTTATGTTAAAATACAAAAATAGAAAAAATAAAACACCCACCAATGCCTTTTCAACACCCTAGCAACCACATAGCAACACACTAGTTCATTTTGCACATGCTTTCATCTAAACCAATCAAATTTTATTTGTTTAAAAATTACTGTTTATAAACAGGTTTCCCAAAACATTTTCCCTCATCTCTCCTTGGTCAGATTCACAGACTCCAAACCCATGTGATTGGTTGAGCTGTTGCTATGTCAGGATTGGATGCTTGCAACATTGTTTTAACAGCACCACAGAAACAATCTGCTCCCAGCTTTCAGAAGAATCAGTCTATGAATGACTAATAGTTCACGATGAATATCAATCTGGGTTAAGGGAAAGTATTTTTAAATATTTTACACATAACACTTTAATATTGTTCTAAAGAAGAAAAAGCAAGACTTCATTGCCTGTAAATCATTTTAGTCTATTCTTCATCTGGTCTTTGACTCCATTCTGATATGTGTGCATCTTTGTTGCTTTTTCACAGGTGATAAAGTACTAAATATTTCATCCAAAGCTGCACACTCAGAGGACACACAGAGACTTAAAGGTGCTTTCTCTAGCCTTATTGAACTTCTTAAATAATTCACAGGCCGATTGAAATGAAGCCATACCTCTGGTCATGACGATGCCTGCCAGGCCTTTGTGACGCGCATGCAGCAGCGACGAGCAGCCGGCCAGCTCCGTGTATTTCTCTCGCACCAGGTGGAATATCGCATCCGCAAACTCCTGCAATTCACAACAGGTTCTGGGTAGGTTTGTTGCCTTATTAAAAAAACATGTTCATATTGACAATATTTTGTTGTTTGTGTGCCATATCACCACATTGCACAGTACCAAAAGAAATTTTAAGCAACTTCCAATAATAATTTTAAGACAAACATTGTAGCAAACATTGTAAAAACATAACATTGCAGAATTTTCCAAATCAGTACAGTAGGTGATTTAAATTCTATGAAAAAAATATGAATACTACTTCCATGAAAAAATTCCTTTGTGAACCAGAATTTAAATTGCACAAGAAATTAATATACTCTATTATATTTATTAATGTATATATCTTTTAAACCTTCAGAATGCTTTTTTATATACACACATATATCCAGTTATAGAACACTAACTAATTATATATAATATATATATATATATATATATATATATAAAATCTCCATTAGAAAAGCATTCTGAAGTTTAATATGTTAAAAATCACATAATTAAATGATTAAAAATAATTAAAAATAATTAAAAAAACGGAATTATTTATAATATTTGCATGTCACCTTTTCATTAATTATTTTGATTCAAAGTCTCAATATATATACACACACAACATCAAATATATAATAAAATATATGTAAAAACAGTTTATGAAAAATGTATGAAATGTCTTAAAATATAGTTGGTTATTTTATTTTATTACTTAAAGCATTAATTGTTGTAGATTCAGATGTTAAGTGTTACTCTGTGCGTGGTTGCTATTACATTAAGATTAGAAATAACTTCATACAGACAGGATATTGCATAACAGAGAATACTTTTACATGCCATAATTCATATATTATGCATATTTCAATTCAAATAAATTAAATTCAGTGAATAGCTTTGCTATTGCATGATCACACAATGACTTTGCCCGTGGCGTTTTTTCCTCCTTCACCAACATGGTGACCCAATTAATTTGTGTCAAAACACTGGCCATCAATAGAGTAATTGGAAGGAGAAGAGACCACGGGCGTGCTCATGGTCAGCCGTTTATCTGAGACACTTTCACTAATGGAACAGCGTGATTAGTTTGGTGGCGTCTCAAATGGACCATCTGTCCATCGCTCTGAGCTCAGGGTTCAGGCCGCCAGGCTGAAAAATAACCTGGACCCTGCGTTTGCATTCACCAGACGGGCTTCGGCCCATCCTGCCCCGTACAGCTGTTCCTGAACCTGTGCGACTGGATTTTTCAAACCACGTCCACAACTGATGGTACTATGTTGCTGTTTGTGGCAATTAGCACCTTATGAAGGCAAACACATATTCACACAGTACATACACACACAGAGCCAGATGATAATTTAGACTTCTGAGGGGTGGGCCAAGCGTCTGGTGAAATAAAATGGAGGGCAAAAACAGATGCACCTCTTTATGAAGGATGTTCACAGCATGTAGCAGCTGATGATCTGATTGGAGAAGAGTCATAACACAACAGGCATGTGCCTGTCTGTGGACCCTGAATGACATTTTTTACATACATTATATATATTTGTCATAATTGTACTTCCAAATTCTGCCCTACAAAGGAAAAGCAGAGCAGAGAATTTTTTCTCAATTTTTTTTTTTTTTTACATTTATTTTATACTAATTTTCATTTCATTTTAAGAATTAAATCTTTTTTTTTTAAATGTTTAGATATTTCTATCCAAGTTCAATTTGCAGCAACAACTGTAAGTAAACATTTCAGCTGTATACAACAACAAAACTCTTGGGATATGTCTCATATTGTAAAATGTAATCATAACAAAATGATGCTCAATCTAAGGTTTGGCTGCTTTAGCGAGCAGTAACTCACAGTAAAGCTCTTCTTTAGCCTGAGCTTCCAAGCTGGCAGACATATTTAAATGCCTCTCAGTGGTAATTAAACACTAATCCCAATGTCACCTTAATAAAACATCTTTTATTGGTGACATTAAAAGGATTAAAAGGGATGCCAAACATTTCCACACTTCAAAGACAGAGGCGTGAGCTATGGTTGGACTGACGCCAGAGTTCAGTGATGGTGCTCATACCTCAGTGTGCTGGAGATCTGCCTTCACAAGCCAGCATTCACCTCTGATAATACAGCTGGAAATACAGCTACATTTTTATATTTTCATCGGTAGTTGAAATGGCATTGGTAAACAGTTGCTGTGTATTTTTTAGTGTGTTGTGCTATTACTAGGGTGTCGCCATGTTGTCAGGAGTTGCATTTTTAAGTGTTTGCTAGGATTTGAGGTATCAATTACGTCTGTAGCAATGGGGCAAGGTTTAATAGTAAGGTTAATTAAAGAAAAAGTCATTGTAATGCTTTTAATAACACACACAGTCAAACACATGAAGGGGGTTGAGGATATAGGTGATGGAAGGAAAGAAGAAAAGAGAAAGAGATAAATGGAGGGAAAACAAGCCCCGGCGTTGGCCATTTCCGAGAAATTAAGTGGCGTCTGTCTTTTGTTTGCTACATGCCAACAGCACATTATGAGCTTTTAAATTTCAAAGACTTGTCTCAACATGAACCATTAATGGCAATCAAATCATTTGATTCCTTTTGAAGATATGCCACAATAATGAAGTCTTTTGCATACATCTGTATTCACAAATCTGAATGCAGAATAATGTCACACTGATTCGCAAAAGGGAAAACTCTTGCAGGTAATGGACTGAAATTAGTTATCAAAGGCAGGAATAAAATATTTAGAGCACTCAAAAGGGACTCTAATACCTTGAAAGAGGCCATGAAAAGGAAGGAAAAATCAAAAGCAGAAAAATTGTGATTTAGTCTCCGGCACATTGCTAGAGAATTTGTGGTGAATGTTAATCAGGGGAAAAAAAAAGAGCTCTGTCAAATCAGAGAAAAACTGCAATCCAACTCTTTTCAGTTTGAAAGGTGTGGATCATGTGACGAGACAAAAAGAACATCTTGTGCTGTGTTTTTTTTTTTTTTTTTTTTTTTTTTTTTGGAAAAAATAAATATATAAATAATAAAACACACAATGACATAGCATATTAGTATTCACAAGAGCAGATGATAAAGTACTGTTTATTAAAAGCTCAAACTGCAGTTTTGTCGCCGGTCAAGCTCAAGCTCTTTAAAGCAAGATTCTGATTGGCTGTCAATGTTTCTAACACTGAGCAACAGGAAAAAAAAGTTCTTTCAGTGATTTTGTTTCATTGTGTCATCATGGTTATGGTTGTGGATGGACTATTTATCGACTCTTCATCTTTATGGTTACAGTTATCGACCTTGGTGTGAACAGCCTTTTAGGCTATTTTTGATTATATCAGAGAGCCATCTGTCCCTCCATAGACAGCAATACAACTGGCAATGATCCAGGTCCAGAAACGTGGTAAAACAATGGTAAAACAGTCCATGTGACATCAGTGGATCAACGTCACTTTTGCGATGTTAGGAGAAAACTTTTATTGTGCAAAGAAAACTAAAATAAAAATTTACTCTGTCCATTCTTCTTTCGTGACTTGTGTCTTCCGGCATTTCAGAGAGCATCACAACGCAGCACACAACCTTGTTTACATCCGGGTGAAAGCACGCACATGTACATAATGTGTGCTTCTTTACACCTAGAGGAACGCATATGCATACATAGTAGGGGAGAAGAATGGTTGAGTAAATTATGTTATTTTTGTTTTCTTTGCATAAAAAAAAAGTTTATTCTCCTAGCATCGCAAAACTGAAGTTGATCCACATGGACTGTTTTACTGTTGTTTTACCACGTTTCTGGACCTGGATCATTGCCAGTTTTATTGCTGTCTATGAAGGGACAGATGGCTCTCTGATACGATATGGCTCTGGTTTGGAACGACATGAGGCTGAGTGATTAATGACAGAATTTTCATTTTTGGGTGAACTAACCCTTTAAGTAGCGGTTTGAGTTATAATTATCAGACATATATTACAAATAAGGCATCAACTGCACAACATTTTAACAGTTTTCATTACAACTCTCTTTCCAGAACTAGTATTCCCAAGGTAATGTAGAATGTCAGTAGCGCTGCTGTCGTCATCTCTCCTCAGAAGTCAATATTGTGCCAGGAACACAAATGTCAACAGGGAAATTTTCTCAACTGATCCCTGACCCACAAGTCTATCCCTTGGGGGCTTCTTGCTGACAAAAGGGTCCTGGCAATGCATGACTTCCTCTGCAGGGAAAAGCGTACGGACTACGGAGAGAATTCTGCTGCCTGCTCTTCAGACTCAGGTGAGCAGACAGACAGAGGGTTAGGAATTAGCTCTACAGAATGAGAACCAGAAGAGCACACCCTGTTTAGCAACCAGCTTTACCGGCACAGAAACAGGACATTCTTTCTGTTTTTTTTTTCTTTTCGTTTCGTTATGAAGAAAAAAAAAAATCCAAAATGTCATACTGAATGGTGATTTAAAATCCACAAAAGTGCATAGATTCAATGTGGACCAATGCACTACAATGCATAACTCGTACATTGATATGTAGTGATTAACAGAATAACAACAAAGTCATGAAGGAAAAAAATTAAGCAATTTTACATCATTACGAAATTAGCATTTATATCATTATGGTTTTATTGCACAGGCCATGTCAATATATCCCAACATACTTCAAACTCTGGATAACACTCCTGCAATTAACTGCTTCCATTGTATGATGCAAGCATCATATATTTCCTCCCAGTGCGGCTGTGACGACTCTGTGTTTTACAGTCTCCAGCTTGAGAGAATCCAATCATACGACGGCGCATGTGAGGGCCATCTCTCCAGAAACCTCCCCCCACGGCTTATCAGGGCCCAACAGAGCAGCCGTGCCTGCAAAGAAATGGGGCCACGTCTTCTATTTCTTTATAGAGGTATTTAACAATTCATTCACCAAGTTTTAATAGTGTCTTTCCATGGCTATATCATCCTCCGCCCTGCTGCCCAGGGTGGGTTCTTTGAAAATCAATATCCATTGGAAGCCTGCCGCGGGAGCTTTGGAAAATCTCAAAGTGGCAGGTACCCACAGTGCCACACATTTCACTCCTGTTTGTTCTCCGTCACCCATGCTATTAAACTCTCTGTTTCTATCTCTGGCCTTGGCTTTACAAGTAGCCCGCTCTTTCATTTCTGTTTGCGTTGTTTTACAGTTTGCTTTCCCTTCTTTCTGCGCGAATAAAAAGGGGAACCGAGGAAACTGCTGACGAAGCCCCCGCCCATCTAAAATGAACTGTGTACAGCTTTGTGATGTCGCCTCAAACCGTGTCCAACCTTTTAGCGTGCAGAAGGTCCAGATGGCCCTGCAGCCTGCAAGACAGATTTTCAGCCGGCCACGCTTTCTGCTCTATCAGCGGGGAGCTGTCAGTCAGATCAGCCTGGCTGGGCCACCATTGCTGCTAAAAACAATGCTTTCTCATCTGTCTGGTGCAAGACTCCCAACGCCCAAAACGAAATAGCAGGACCACAAAGTTTTGATTTCGGTCCTTCAACGCTCTGGAGGAGAGTTGGGTCACCTAACCCGAGGGATGGACAATGCACCTGACCCCCATAGCCTACGGGAATCATGACAAATTTGTGGCCTGGAACAAATTACCTCCACCATCAGGAAAGAGGTTATGGAGGAATGAGTCGACCTGATAAAGCAATGGCCTGATTTTTTTTAAGCTTCTAAAACGAAATGTAAAACTAAAGCTAACTACTGTGAGATGTGATGTCTATTTGACTGGAACAAAGAGGTCTACACATCAACATCAAAGCAGACATCTCTCATCACTATGGTACTAGTCACTGTTTTTTTCAGCATCTTACGTCATGAGCACTGCATTTTTAAGATGCTGTATCAAGTTAAATGTGGTTCAAATTTAATATTTAAATTTTACTATGTTCCATTCCATTCCATTGTACTCACAGATAGTTACTCAAAGATAGCAGAATGTCTAAAGTGGACCATCAATACAATTTCAGGTGTTACTGTTTTTTTGGTTGCAGTTTTGTTAAAGAAACCAACCTGACAGGATGTGAAGTTTGGGTTGGACCAAATATTCAGGATTAGCATAATGACTGATTCGGTTACAAAATAAACACATCAAAACCAAACAAGTTGAAA
The DNA here is from genome assembly GCA_032359235.1 of Enteromius mattozi. Lineage (NCBI taxonomy): Eukaryota > Metazoa > Chordata > Actinopteri > Cypriniformes > Cyprinidae > Enteromius > Enteromius mattozi. Next base: position 2,447,164 of record JAUMHE010000082.1, read on the forward strand.
AAAGTTCTTTTCTAGTCCATAACACAGATGCGCACTAACAAACCTGCAGTGAGGATCATAATCATACTACAGATGGACTCATCATGCACTTCTGCTGTCGTATAAAACAGATGTGGTTCGTTCTGTAGTGTACATGCATGTGTACAGTATGTGTGTGTGTGTGTTTGTGCTTTCATGTGCGCAGTTAGGTTGCAGGGTTTGATGCCCAATAACTGTCCTGCTTCACTGAGGCCATCTGATCGTACAGACCTGGCAAACAGATATGAAAGCAGCTTTTAGGATCAGTTCAATCTGTGCCACAGACTATCAAGGCACCATGGTGGTTTTGCCCTGCATGGGTTTAATTCTCTCTCCATGTGCACTCAACCTGGTATTATCTGTGCGCCAAGAGGTGCCACGGTACAATTCACTGATCCTTTGCCTGTACTCCTGACTTACTTTTAAAATCTACGTGACCACACTTTCTCAAACTTCGGGCCGTACACAACAGTGTGCATGGCTTGGTTTTCAGAATGGAAAACGTGGTAAAAAACTGAAGCCCCAGTACCAGGGAGCTTGTTTTAAAGGCTCAGCATCAATCCCACCTGATTAACCCTTGCGTCAAGACAGAAAAGCACAGATAAGAAGGGAAAATGGCTTAATAATGCCAGAGAGGGTGTAAAACACACATCAGGGCCTTTATACATAATGCATCAAATAAAGAGGACAGGGAAGAGGCTCCTTCAAAGGCATAACATGACCTGCCCCTCAGAATGAATTTGGGAGGGAGTTAGCAGGGGAGATTGAGACACAGAGGAGGTACGGAAAGATGATGAAAGATTGACGGAGAGAGGGAACAAGTGTGATGTTCTCTTAACGAGCGCCTCTTGGGCTGACCCTCGTCTGACCGCAAGGGCTGTTCACACATCACTCATTAATCCACTCCTAAATGTGAAGAGCCCCGCTAACGGAAAGGCCATGAAAACACTGCCATCATTACTCCCCAAACTGGGTGAATGCTATCGGCTAATGCAGCTAACTCTGCAAACAAATGAAACAAAACAAGATTGTTATGGCCAAAGAGAGATATATGATATCTGGAGAATGCTGTATGTTAGCATTACTATTCATCACAATGATGGTTGCTTAGCTCACACAGAACCCCCTGAAAGTAAAATATGAAATCTGCCATCTTTACTCATGTAATCTCAGAAAGTTTGAAGCCAGTCGCCCTATAGCTGAAAATGCCATGTAAGTGCTTTGGAGCCACAAGAATATTAATACACACTCTCAAATAATTAAACTGCAATGACCATAATCTATGTCAGCAAAGACGACAGAATGGGAGAAATATAAATCCATTTCAGAGTTATAAGTAAAATGCATAAAAATATAATATGTAATTATGTTGCTTGAAATAATAACAAAAGCTTTTGAATGGCTGTCAATTTACAAAGGTTATTTTTAGAAACAGATTGTGTAGCTGTAGCATCTGGACCAGCAGGTGCTAAGTGAACATGCTAAACCTTTACTTGGTTATGACAAGCAATCAAGTAAAAGATATCTGCTTTAATTTATATTTTATTTATTTCTTTGTCCTAAGCAGATGCTATTTGTGGTAATTTGATTTAATAGAGCTCACATTGATTAGTTTATTGTCGACAGTCAGAAGTCTAAAATCTTACATTACAAAAAAAAAAAATATATATATATATATATATATATATATATATATACACACACACACAAGTCAGATCATACAAAATGCATGTTATTGTGTGTTTAGTACTGGCCTGAATAAGATATTTCAAATAAAAGTTGTTTACATAGTTCACAAGAGAAAATAATAGTTGAATTTATAAAAATGACCCTGTTCCAAAGTTTACACCCCCTTTACTTGTAATACTGTGTTCTTACCTGAATGATCCACAGGTTTTTGGGGTTTGTTTTTGTAATAGTCGTTCATGAGTCCCCTGTTTGTCCTGAACAGTTGAACTGCCTGCTGTTCTTCAGAAAAATCCTTCAGATCCCAAAAATGTATTGGTTTTGCAGCATTTTTGTGTATTTTAACCCTTTCTAACAATGACTGTACAGTTTTCTCTTCTTTTCACACTGAGGACAACGGAGGGACTCAGCTATTCCAGAGAGGGTTCAAACACTCACTGGCTCTAGAAGGAAAAACAATGCATTAAGAGCTAGGGAGTGAAAAATGTTGAATTTGAAGAGCAGGGTAAATTTTACTTATTTCATATTCTGGGAAACATGTAACTATCTTCTGTAGCCTCTTGAAGGGCAGTACTAAATGAAAAAATATTTTAAGCAAAATAAGAAAAATGTACACATCTCCATTTTGTTTTCAGAACCTGACTTTTAATGCATTGTTTTTCCTTCTGGAGCATTAGTGGGCATTTGAAACTTCTGATTTTGTTGCTACATATAGCAACTTGTTTTTAATCGGGGAAAAAAAAAAAATTACTTGGCGCTCGATGCTTTGAGACATTGCATGAGTTCTCTCTGTTTAGGATGAGGCTTAAAACAGAAAAGCATCCAAACAAATCAACCTACCTAACATGCAACTTCAAATATCACCTCTACAAGCACCTTTCATGTGCTACCGGAGATGAGACGCATTCAAACGCCCTGTGAAGTAGCATTTTGCCGTCATCTTTGAGGGAGAACGTTCTGACCATCAACCAGAAACATCACAACTCCATCACTTCTGCTTCTCTTGAAGATACCAGCCAGAGCACTGTGCACCATCCCAGACATCACTTCAAACCCAGTCTGCTTCCTTTGAACAGACTCTCCATATCTGCTGCCAAACCTGGTTACCAGCAAACCCTGCCTGAGTTTTAGAGCGTAAAAAATATATGATGTTAAAAAAAAAAAATGTGACAATTTCAGCAATTACAGTTGTTGAGAAAGAAAACACAGTCATGTCATTGTCCAACCCCTGGGTACAGCAAGAGCACCAAATCTTTTCATGCAGTGCCCTTTCTGTCATGGTCGAATAATCTGGACACTCCTGAGCGCTGATCCTAGCCCCGCAAAAAACCCTCCGGCAGGCCATATATCACTCGGTATTGATATAGTTCCACTACACTGCCACACCTGACATTTGATTCATAGCTTCAGGTGTTCTTTTTAAATTCTAAACAGTCAACAAGGAATCAAGGGAAAATGTCAAACGAGCGTTGTGCCGTGTTGGAGATTGGTAAAGCCAGTATGCCTCAAGTAAGTTATTTGGATGGAACGTATTGATGTGTGAAGCAGATTTCTGTCTTTGTGAGCGCCTTTCTGGATCCTAGTTACAGTCAAAAAGAGCTGCTTTTTAGAAAGAGAATGTAATGCTGATATATGTTCACTTTTAATTTGTTTGCTGTGAACATTAAACAATTAAGGTAACAGGGTTGACATGTAAGAATGTTCTCCACTGAGAATCATAATTGATTTTCTCAAAGAGTTAAATTCCTGACAAAATGATGATAAACAAATGGCATAGCTGTTTTAATTAAAATGAGCATATTTGCTAATTCTGCAAAGAACAGAATGAAAAACAGTGTTAAGAAAAAAATCTACATAAACACCCAATTGAATTCTTGGATATTCATTGTTCTGCAGAAACGAAAACTCCCATTTCTTTTTACGTGAAAAAATGTAGTCATTTTTGATTGAAAAAACAAATGTGGTCAAATTAAGCTTTATTCTGATAGTAGAGAGTTTACTTAAGCACAAATTGTAATAATGTACAAAACGTGTGAATAAAACACCATTAAGTGCTAAATTTTAGCATCCTGGTACACTAGCGCCAGATATCACTAAGAAAACTGTAATTTGCTGAAGTAGGAGAAGCCACTGTGGATCTTTTTGCATGTATAATAATATACTTCCACTTCAGTGCACGCAATATATGAAGTCTTGTTATTTTACTTTCAGAGACGGATGCCTGCTGTTTGGGAATGCAGTTGTGTAAGACAGTTCTGGTAGGTAATTAAACCGAACCACTTTGACGACAGATTTTGGATCACACATTTCACAACGACCAAAATAATTGTTGTAATATTTTAGAAGCTATGCAATGAAATCGGTCTACTGGTTAGTCCAGTTATGCCGTCCCATTGCACAAAGTCATGTGACTTTTTTGATGTGCATTGAGGAATTATTGCTTATGATTTCTTACCATATATTCAGATAAATTTAGCACATACGTTTTGGGCGTCTTGATGTTTCCATCTAATGTTTCCAATGCAATATCCCAAAATATACTTAAAAATAAATGGATGGAAACATAGCTACAGTTACCCTTTCAGTCGAATCACTTCGACGTTACATATGGGATCTCGCATGAGAGACCAATCGTCTTCGAGCCGTT
>JAUMHE010000082.1:2451614-2495218 GCA_032359235.1 Enteromius mattozi
GCCAATATTCATTGGCCTTTTCCAAACGGCTCGAAGACGATTGGTCTCTCATGCGAGATCCCATATGTAACGTCTCCATTCCCTCCTTCAGGGAACGTGGGTTACATTCGTAACCTAGACGTTTCTAGGTCCAGCAGCTCTATCAGATCCCAAAAGTAAAACAAAAACACTGTTAATATACACTCATGGTATATTATACAATTATGATCCTAACCTTTACCTCCATAGTGAAATCTCAGTTGGTCAGACAGTGATTCATCTTTTCTGAAACATTAAAATATTGCTGTTCAGTACACTTGGAGACTCTAGCGTACAGCATCGGCCTTAGCTTAAATGTGTGTTATAAATGAATAGGCTTTTGGGATAGTGTTCTCACTTGGAGTAATGATATGAACTCAGAAACTGTATTTGATATTTCATGATTTAACAAGCAGATAATGTGATTCGCAATTCAAATAATGCATTCCACCTAACACGACTCCAATAATGATTTTACAGGGGTCATATGATGCAATTTCAAGTTTTCCTTTCTCTTTGGAGTGTTACATGCTGCATAGATAAGATCCCTAAAGCAGCAAAGTCTTTATAAGAGTTTTTACCACACCCCCCTGAAATGGCTCATTTAAACACCCCCCCACTTTTCTACGTCACAAAGTGGGTTTATTTTCAAACACCGCCCAAATGAGCTATTATTCTTGCTGTAGCGTTGCTGCAGACGCCATGTTCTGAAGATGCTCCGTTTCATTAAGACTGAAACGACATTGTTTGGGCTTCCAAAAGAGGACACAACTAGTGTTTAGTTGTATTTACAACACTGTTCCAGAACAGCTGAACACAAATATTAGAGGGTGTTCAGCACATTTACGGAGGACTGATTCCTGAACCTGACAGAGCAGTCTATGCTGGCTGCGCACAGAGACTAGAAAGTGAGGCAAGGACAGTCCGGCACTTCTGACTCACAACCTTTAAGTGAGTTACGTTTTCTTATAAAATAAATCTGCTACTTACTACTCAAATGTGAGTTTTGAGCAGTGAAGGGTAGTGCTTGTTGTTTGCCGTTTCTCTGATCACGAATGCAGACATGGTGTTAAGTTTACACGGCGCAACGCAACACATAAAAAGACAGAACTAAGTCATGATAATCCCCACTGGATGCAACAAATGCCTTATTTGTAGCGGCTTTTATTGTTTTTGTGTCATAGCACCGGGATATGGCATCATGTTATGGTAAGGGGCGTAACATTTCCGTCAGACGATAGTGGTATTTGGCCAATCACAATGCACTGGATAGCTGGCCAATCAGAGCACACCTTGCTTTTTATTTTTTATTTTTTTTAAAAAGGCAGGGCTTAGAGGAGAAACAGTAATGTACAGTATGTGGAAAATGTGTTTTTTTTTTACTTAAATTGCATTACAACAAATACACAAAACAATGTTCTTTTTAGCAACATCACATGACCCCTTTTAACAGAACTGCAACCCAGACCTGAATGAGCATAAACAGGGTGGCACAAACATTTAAAGAAAAATAAATGGGAGGAAGAAATGACAACGTACCCAAAGCACTATATGCTTCTTTCACCCAATTACACTCAGTAGCCAAGACAGCCGGAATTCGTTGTATTAACACAACACAAGATTCTCAGAAAACCCAGCTCATGACGCGTTCTGCATCATGTCCGACATTTATTAAGCCTGCATATCAATCCGTGGCCTCTCACGGCACAGATTTCCTTCATTAGCCACTGGTTTGACCAGGCTGCCTTACACTCGGCACGGCGACATGCTAAGTCAATTACAGTATCACTACTTCTCACCGTTTCTCTTCGCGTGGATCACCAGGGACGTGTCATTGTTATGAGACATAACCTTCGCATCCTAATACGCGCTTGTACAGCATCTGCTTTGATTTACAGTCCTGTTCTGCAGTCCCAGCGGCTCCACCTATGATTGGAGGGTGTTAGCTGATGTGTAAAGTTAACTGCCGTGGTCAGACCTCACTAACCCACCCTCTAGCTCTCTCCGGGAAAGAGTTCTGCTACTAAAGGATGTTTTACAATTCTGGTTAATGGCTGTGTGTGTGTGGTGATAGAGGAAGAATGGGGAATACTTTTGCAGACAGTGTGTCCGCCTCCAAACAGTGCACTGACACTTATGACTGTCATTAGAGGCACGTAATAAAAACCGAAAAGTCCTAATTTGACATGGCAGTCACTGAGGCACGCACAGGGAGAAATGTCCATGTCCACTCGCAATGAAATATCTTAATGGACTTGTGAGCGAGTTCATAAGTTCACCAGCAGAGGGAGCTGAAAGGATCTCTTGGAGAATCTGGTCTCCTTCAGCTAAATGCACGCTGTCATTATTCATTTGTCTGTCTGCGTGGGGGTATGTACACTAGTGTGATCTCCATTAGCAGAGGTGAGGTTTGAGAACGTCAGCGTTGCATAAAGTGAGCGACGTGGCAGTTCTTGGGAAGCTCTGCTTTAGAAATGCAGTAAAATGGAATTTCCCTGTTTGTGGTGAAGTGCAGAGACAAACCCGATTACTGCAAATGCCTGCACTGTACATGTCATGAAGCTGTTTGAAAGGCATAAAGGGCTAAAAAGGGGTTATAAAAAAACACGCTAAAGTAGTTTGACTTTTTATTATAAATATATTGATGGAATATAAAAGCACAGACGACTTCGCATATCGGTCTAAAAGCAGCATTGTGCTTTGGGCAAGTTCTCCTGTGAATTTCATGGGTCGTTCCAAACCTGTGACTTTCTTTCTTCTGCGGAACACAAAAGGAAATATTCTGAAGAAGAATTTGTTTTAAGCGGACAACAGCAACAAATACTAGTCCATACAATGACTATATACAATTATATTCCCGAATTGAATGAAACACTGCCACACAAGTTTTAAATTTAGTTTTAAATATATATTTTATCATTTTTCAGTGCAGAGACATATTCAGCAAGAAAAAAAAAAAAGTCATAAGGGTACAATTTTTTGTGAAACTGAGATTTATACATCTTACATAAATAGGCTTTCCATTGATGTATGGTTTGTTAGGATAGGACAACATTTGGCAGAGATTTTAAAAATATTGAGAAAATCCCATTTAAAGTTGTCAAAATTAAGTCTTTAGCAATGCATAGTACTAATCGAAAATGAAGTTTTGATATATTTATGGTAGGCATTTTACGAAATATGTTCATGGAACTGCTGATCTTTAAATAATATCCTATGATTTTTGGCATAAAAGAAAAAATTATAATTTTGATCCATGCAATGCATTGTTGGCTATTACTACAAATATATCTGTGCAACTTATGACTGATTTTGAACATATATTGTGTATTAATTTGTTCCCTTGTTTAAATTTTTTTATAAACAAGATTTACCTAAAATGATAGAGCTAATAAATACAACATGACCAAGATTTACCTAAAAGGGGGCAACAAAACCTTAAATGAATGAATGTTTGTATTAAGCATAAACCTGAGAATTTTCTCAAATTCAACCACAACAATAATAATAATAAATCATCATCATGGAAATGATTTGCTACTGGGGCAAAAAAAAAAGAAAAAAAAAAAAATCATAAATGTTACAATTTATAAGATATTGTTTTACTGAAAAATGCCATTTGGAACTGCCAACACACGATTTGGAACACCATGTAAGTAAGTGGAAATTATTCATTTTCCTTTTTAGGTGAACTCTCTCTTACATATACAGTGCGATTCTTACAAAATCTTAAAAAGTGATTTCACTGTACCACAGTAACTGCCCGACTTCCTTAAACAATGAATGAATTCAAACCGGAGAGATGTTTTGTGAGTCATATCAGCCATGTTCTGAATATCACAATGTTCTCTCAAAGTGAGTGCACGCATTCTTGGTCAGGAATTAAGATTAAGCTCATAACAGCAGTTTTATCTTGAATTACCGATTGGTATTCAAAGACGAGCACTTCCTGTGCCTCAGGAAATGACATAATGTGAAAGGTCGAAAGGTGACCCACTAATCCTCCCCTGTTTTTGCATCATCTCTGACATCTTTGATATGCTGCTCATGTCACTTTGTAGAAGATAGATGGCAAACACAACTAAAAATACAACTGAATGAGGTCAAAGGCTCTTATGGGACCTGAATTCAGCAGCAAGTTAATGCACAATCATTTGCATCTGTTCTGAATACAGTGTGATGGCCAGCAGCCTGGCACAGCGGCACCACAGAACCAAAACTCAAAGAAACAATCAATTACGAGCCCAAGACTTGTGCAGTTTTTCGTGCTGTGTTGAGAAACGAAGTGTGAAATATCAACAAGCTGCAAAAAACACAATAACCAGCCAAAACTACCAGCAAAATGAAACAAAAATGACGAAGCACATGAGCATGCTGCTGAATTATGACCCGACAGGCTGAGAGGACATTCTGCATGCACGGAGCGCCCATGCCCCGCAACCAATCTGATGCCTAATTAATCCTGAAGGTCTTTTAGTTCTGCCCCCCTCTCTCCCGTCCTGTCTTTAGGTCTATTTCTTTACCTGCTCATTCCTCATACGTCCAGATCAGTTTCAGCCTGTAGACAAACAGCACTCAGGCTTACAGTGCTGCGCCAGGCCAGAGCCTGAAGGCATGCGTGTGTTTATGATAAAAGACTAGGCATGTGTGAAAGCAGAAGTCATTTGTATTAATGCGATCCTTCTTACAGTTGTTTAATGAATGCATATCTCTTGCATGCACATATGGATGGGTGCACATTCCATGCAGTTATTGTAACTTTCGGTAGGGTGTGCAATGATATTTGATTAGTGAGACAAAAATGTCTATCACATTTGTGAAATTTGTGATGTTGTGATCTATGAATCACTTGAACATGAGTGAAATCTGCATGGGGATCTTTTTGGGCTTCACATGAATCGTCTGATTACATGGATCCCAATTTAATCCAATTTTGTCAAACAATAGCATATTTGTTAAATCTTTGTTAACCTTATTACTTACCTGTTATAACGTTTAGTTTTTTTCCCAACCAAATATTAGCACATATCTACCGTTGTAAAATATTATGTGCTACAAGAACGAGCATTGATATTTATTCATTCAACATTTACTTGGTGGTTTGTGGTGCTAAAATAGGTTTAGGGAATTACAATTTTACCTATGCAATATTTTTTCTGTGATTAAAGAATCTGTGTGATCACATACAGGATCACTTACAGGACAAGTTCACTTATTTTCAATTAGATTTGTATTGATGCAATTTCAACGCTATATGTCAGTGGCTCGGTTTCCTGCTCCGATATATCCTGGACCACAAAACCAGTCATAAGGGTCAGTTTTTTTAAATTGAGATTCATAAGTCATCTGAAAGCTTAAAAACATAAGCTTTCCATTGATTTATGGTTTGTCAGGATATTACAATATTTGGCCGAGATACAATATTTGAATCAATCAAACCTGTTCCTTACAGAAAAAAAACAAAACAAAACATGAATGTCACATGTGCAATCACATGCAAAATATGGGAAACTTGGTGTAAATGTGTAAAACCCATGTAAAATATGGACAGCATGTGGACAACGTGTGATCACATGGGTTTCACACATTTACACCATGAAGAAATGGTGAAAAATCACATTTCATATATTTCACATGAGATTTTAAGATGTTACTGCACATTTGATGTTCATGGGTTTTTCAAGGGGTACGACTTTCATTCTTCTGCAGAACACAAATGAAGTTATTTTGAAGAATGATAGTAACCAAACCACTTTGGTACCCATTTACTTTCATTGCAAAGAAAAAAATAGAGTAACTGTAATGCATGGCCCCTCATTGCTTATGGCTTTATATTACAGAGAATGAGTGAACAGAATATCTCCATTAATATACACATTTGTTTTTCAGAAAATATTATCAAGTCAGTTCTGTTAAAAAAAAAAAAGAAAAAAAAGAAAAAGGCTTCAGGTTACCGAGGGATACACGCTGAAACCACTGGGCTTGATTTCTCACGGGACAGTGGGCGAGATGGGAATCCAGTCTCTGTGGAGGCTTAGCATTTAATGCCTAGCAATGTGTGTAGTGTAAGAGAATAGGAGCAACTAGGTGTAGCCTACACAGTCTAACTACACAAAAAAGATCATGTAAAAGGCCACGTGTGTTCAGATAGGTTCCTCTGGCCTGTACTCTTCCACCTGCTTCAGTGAGATAAACACACACACACACACACAGACACTGTCTGTGATTTATCGGAGCCCGTCTGCTAGCTGAGTGTCTATGGCGCAGTAATGAACTTGATTATGCTTTTAATGAAGTGTGAGCATCTCATTGGGAGGTGATTATGAGCATGCGCGCTGATCACAGGAGACCATCAGGTGTGAGAGATGATGAGTGTTTGTGGGTGTGAGTGTGTGTTTAACACTGCCATCAATCCGGATGATTACAGGGGAAGAGAAAAGCAGCTCAGCAGTTAGAATTCAGGTTTAGCAACAGACCAACAGAACCAGGGCTTTTCCATGTGATACTGAAGGTCAAATTAAACATTTCAACTACTTAAACATCACATTTACATTTTATCTAATAATAATAATAATAATAATAATAATAATAATAATACTCTTTTGAACTTTGTTCTTCAAAGAATCCTGAATGCATCACGGTTTCCTCAAAATATATTAAGCAATATGTTTTCAACTGATAAGGAATATCCACAAATTAGAATGATTTCTGAAGGATCATGTAACACTGAAGAGTAATGACGCAACAAAAATAAGCTTTGTTTAACAGGAATAAATTATATTTAAAAATATACTGAAATAGATAATATTAATTATAACTGTTTTTACAAAATGGGACACTAGAAGAATAATAGTAACAGCTTCAATCCTAAATTAAATTACGTCCAATCAGTGACATTTTAATACTTATTTTAATTTATGACATTAGTTATATTTAGAAATGTATAAATTAAAAATACATAATAAATATTATTATTATTATATTGTTTTGATGTGTTTGCAATACCTACTCTAGGTTAAGTTTTATTTGTATTGTGTTTTTATTTCATACTGCATCACATGTTGAATAGTTCTCACCACAAAAATGTGGAAAATACATCTCATTTGCTTTAAAAAAAAAAAAGTCTTGGGATTGCACTGCAGCATGTGTGTGTTTGTGTTAAAAGAATGGAAAAGATTTTTTATAGGTCATATTTTGCATAGGGATGAGACAGTTCCTGATAATGATAACCTTTTGGGTGTAAAGTGCTCCTATTATATTTCAAAACGTTATCATAGAAAGACAAGCAAAGAGGAAATTGCACTTAAAGCTGGCAGGATTTTCACTAAGCCAGCTTAATGTAGACATCTGCAGGTTGTTTCACTGTAGACTGTAAACACTACAGCTCTCACAACATTGTTTGTTTGAGCGGCCTGCCAATCACTCCTCAAATAATGCACAGATGTAATTACCAAATTTGTAAGAATTGATTAAGGAATAATTGACAGTGGATTAATGGACACCTGAGGTTGTAACGTGGCCACGATGCAAAGCAGATGGAGAAAAATACAACTTTGCAAGTCTAAATCCAATGGACACTTCATACAAGACATCAGAAGCTGAAGGGGCGTTTTATTGAAAAACTCTTGACTTGTTTTTGCTTTCAGTAAATTTGACTTACTGCAAAAACCTCCTCCTTGTTATTGTTAGCTATCAGGCTGAGCTAATGCTGAAGAACTTAATCAACAGCTAATGACAATGACCTTATGTGATAGATTTAAATAATACACTTTATATTCCTTATTAACAATATTTAAAAAGTAAACAGCGCCTGTGATGTGGAGATCGTCTAGCAGGCACTGATAATGTTAATCAATTACGCTCATAATGTCTGTTTCACACTTTGCAATCTGTATTCTCTCTAGCTCTCTTACCATCCTGCCATCTCTAATTTTTTGTGGCAGTCTTAATTAATGATTTTTGCTTCATGGCTGCTGGAGGGATGTTTATATCTGGTGTGATTAAGTCAGAGGGTTAAAAACAGAGAGAGAGCGAGAGAGAGAGAGAAAGAAAGAGAGAGAGAGGGACAAAATAATCACCAAATGGCAGGCTGGTGGACAAGGTCACCTTCACGTGTATGAAAACAGTCTTAATTCACTCTGCTGGGGAAATTACCATGCTAGATTAGTCAAAGTCCATGCATACTTTCTGCATCCATATATCAAAAGTGCGGCATAATTCACTGAAGCAGAAAGCGAGACACCTACATGTTGTCGTTTCTCAATGAGAAAACCCAAAGGCCTAAGAAACAAATCACAGCATCATGCATCCTCTGCTTAGGTATTATTGCTCTACATATGATTGTTTCTGGTGCATAATGCAATAAAACAGAAAGGCAAATAGGCTAATGTAATGATGATGGGTTTTATTGTCTCATTTTCCATGCTAAATACCTGCCAGTGATGTTGAGCATATTAAGTAAATTGAACCTGACCATTTCAGTTTCCTCATTATTTTCCTTCCATTATTTCCATGCAAAACTTCACTTCTCTCTATCATTCCACCACCATCACTTCCCCTTTGTTTTGTTAGTTTGCTCTTCTCTCTCTCTTTTTGGACCCGCCTTTTAGTATCTAATAACCTTTTAATAATCTTTATGCTCCACCCTCCAACCCCTCATTGGCTGACCCTCATTCTGACCCCGCCCTTTAACACTCCCCTTGTTATGATTCTACGCTTAACACTCTACTGCAAGCAATGGTTAACCCCACTATTTATCGACAATTAAAAAAAAAATCAAGAAAATACAACAAACAGATTTAATTTCATATCCATACGACTTCTGCAAGAACGATGAATCCGTTTCATTTTTATGCAGTTAATTAAACTGTGAATGATAATGCCTCTCTTGTCTGTCTTGCAAAAAAACGGATAGGGAGTTGGACTTGTAACCCAAAGGTCGTGGGTTCGAGTCCCAGGTCCGGCAGGGATTGTAGGTGGGGGGAGTGAATAACCAGCCCTCTCTCCACCTTCAATACCACGACTGAGGTGAGACCCTTGAGCAAGGCACCGTTCCCCCAACTACTCCCCGGGCGCCGCAGCAATGGCTGCCCACTGCTCCGGGTGTGTGTTCACGATGTGTGTGTGTGGTTGTTCACTTCTCACTGCTGTGTGTGTGCACTTGGATGCGTTAAACTCAGAGCACAAATTCCTAGCATGGGAAACCATACCTGGCCACGTCACGTCAGATGATTTTCAAAAACAGATTACCTTTGCTAAAATATGCACGACTCAATATTTTAACTAATTGAAAATGAATAAGTATTAGACTATTAAATAATAATAGTTAGATTAATTAATTCCTGAAAACAATATTTTGATGCAGCCCTACTACTTTACTTCCTCTGCCCCTTATCACTCCCTTAATCCCCCCCCCCCCATTTGACTCCGCCTTTTAAGGCTGCCTCTTTATCTTGACCCTACCTTTTTATATCACTCCTCATTCTGAACCTCCCTCAAACACCCACTTTCTCAGTGCGATTCATTCCTGTAAGCCTTTCCACTTAAATCAGCTACATCTGGAAGTCAAACCGTCTCACCTCACTCATGATTAGGCAGTGATTGATATTTAGCAGCATGCTGGGGTAATTTCGTCAGTCAAATACTCTGTGGTCCAAGGTTAACTATACTAGTGGCACGGTCAGGACCTGCAGTGGCACCGGCGTCGCCCTCTGCTCAGACTCTTTTTTTTTTTTCTGTCTTAGCAGGGTCTGTGCGTTGACTTGGCAACGCTGCAGATATTTGTGACTGCGCTGAGAGATTAAGTGGCCAATCAACCTAACCATGCACTGCAATCATTCTACCTTATAACGTGGGCAGACTCCAGATGCCAAATCAGTTTGCCCTGCATTTATACTTCTGATACCAGATGAATCGTGACGAAAACGTGAAGCATGCAGACAAAGCAGAAGGTATGCTGAGTTTTGCAAATTTCCTACGCATCCTTTTAGCTGGGAATGAAGTTAGGAGAGCAATGGGAGGACTAGATTGATGAATATTTTTGGGGTGACTTAATAAGTCTTGCTTCGTACCTGGATCTCATATTACAGCTTCAATGTTATATTGACTTTCACAGAGCATGCAGGTAAATCCCTACAGGGAGTGTGTGTGCATGTGTGTGAGTGTGTCATTATTTAGAGATGTGAAGAGGAATAGGGATGTAGGCAACAAGGCCTGCAGCCTGGATGACGGTTCAATTTTTCATTTAAGAGGTGGTGGAGAAGGGTAGCCTGCAAGTTATTGTTCATATTTGCCTGGGGCATCACACTGCTATGGTCCGCTCTTCCTACGGAATATTCCATCTGTGCCAGAAATGCCTTCCACCCACCGGAGTCTCCTTGTCCTTCTATTCCACTCCAAAGGTGACCCTTATCTCACTCACTCTTTGTTGATCGCTTGCTTTCTTTACAGCTTGTTTCAATACAGCCTTAGAATCTCAAATTTGATTCTAAATTTCCCCCAAATTCTCATAAATGTCATGTGTCTCTGCATCAGGGTCAGATGTTAATCGGAGGTTTGGGAAATGCAAAATTTAAAAATGTCTTAAATGTAAAAATCTGAATCTCCAGAGTGGATTTCATATGGTTTATTAAAGTGCCCCAACATCAACATAAAACATTAGCATATTGCCCACCCGCTTGAAATGAAAATGCATATTCATTCTTTGCCACTAGGTACTGCTTCTTGGAGTGGTACTGTAAAGTAGCCGTTTCCCCGGTAACGGCTGTAAACAAAGCAGCAATAGTTTGAGAGTCGTTGAGCAAATAAGGTAAAAAATACATGCACATTATAAGACAATAAAAACATTTTGTGACCTTGCATGAAGTCAGCTGTTGTTGAGGACTCCCAAAACCAAAATATGAACCTTTCATTGCCCATAAAAGGGGAACTTTAATGTCTCTGCTTATCTGTTTGATATTATTTTATAAATTATATTGTAGGGACATCCATCCATCCATTCTTTTATTGCAATTCTAATTATATTTTAATGACTGTAATGCAGTAATTTAAATGGTTATAATATATTTTGATTTTGAGGTGATATGCTATTGTCAGATTTACTCTTAAATTTAATAGCATTTATAAATTATTAATATCAACATAATTTTTTTTTTTTTCCAAATAAAACCTCAAAAGAAATACCAAAATATTCTGCAAATTAAGTGTTTAAAATGTGAATAAAATTTTCAGAAGACTGGATTTTAGACAGAAATGATATCTTGTTATAGAAAAGCTGCTGTTACTAGTTGCTGAAATGAATGTTGTTAAAGGAAGTTGCTTCAGAAAGAAAAAGAAAAACCTCAGGTCTTGAGAGCAGTGTGACAGCGGCAGAGCTGGCAGCGGTTGCTATCAGCAGGGCCCTGCGGCACAGGAAGACACCCTACAGGCACTGGTTTGAGCGCCATCCAACCCTCAGATCTCCAGACTACTGAGAAATTGTCATACAAGCTCAAACACACATGCACAAACGCTCGTTCCACCGGCCAGATGATGCTGGATGATTTTGTGATGGAAACGAAGGAACATTTCTAATTACATGTGCATGTTTCTGTCATCATTTCTAAGAGACTCAACAGCCAACGCCGTAGTCTGACTTTCAAGAATTTCCACAAGGAAGTGCATTTCTGGAACTAAACTAGTGAGGCAAATCCTCTTATAAATCCTTTTAAAGAGCGTGGCGAGTAGGAGAAAGGAGAAGTTTCTCTCCGGCAAACATGTGCAGGTTGTTTGGCTGCTGTAGTAGGAGAGGAAAGACAACATTCTCCCTGTCGGCTCTGTGCAGGAAGGGGCTGAATACTAATACAGCACAAGAAACACACACACACAGAAGAGCTGATGCTGACATATACGCAAATACATGTGCATACTTGAGGAGAGAAAAAGTCACAAACACCACACAATAAACTGATTAGCCGCATACATCCGCGAGTGATTCTTAAAAACTAAGGAATCTCCATTAATCATGGTAAAATCCCTGTATTGCGAGGTCGTAACTGACTTATTGCTTTTAGAAAATGGCAGCAACAGCAATATGACAAATGTTCATTAATTAATTAATATATAGGAATAATAAACAATTCTTCCAGTAAGTAATATAATTAGCCTAACTATAGACTGTATATGTATGGCAAGCAACAAAGAAACTTATTGTAGTTAATTACATTGTTTTAATTGCACGTTACATCACGTTATTCAATTAAAATTTACATTTGATTGACATTACTTTATGGTGATTAAATTTTTACTCCATATGGACACACAAGAGATCAAAAGTACATTTTAGTTCTCTAAGAAAAAAAACCAACAAAAAAAAAAACATTATTTCCCTAGTCTGATTGCTATTTACATATTTGACTAAATAACAGAAGAATGGGTCTGAGGATTGTTTGTCGATTTGCTCTGTGCTTTTTTCAATCTTCTTTGGGCAACAGATTGAATTAATGTTTATAGACACTGCCATGTCATACATGAGGAAACTAGAGATTGTGAAAAATAACAATACTTTTGCAATTTAGCTCTATAAACACATGCAAAGTATATATATATATAAAAAAAAAAAAAAACCTCATTTGCTGGCGCATCGCCTTTCTCTCTGGAGTCAGAGGTTTCCGAATGATAATTTGCCTCATTTACATCCTTTTTCCGTCTGAATAGATCTGTGAATAGATTCTGTTTACCTCTGGCCCTTTTGCTTTCCTAAGTACACACACATGTGTGTGTTTACACTAGATATGCCGTCCTGTCCTGCCCAAAGTAAATGTTAAAGCCCGTGTGCTAACATAAAACGCTTGCACCTTTTGCTCTGCGATATAGCCTAACCTCTCCCCCATAATCCATCTGTCCTGCCCCATGCCTCCCCAAACATTATCTCCTCCCTCTTAATTAAGTCTTGGCTGGCTGTTCTGTATCCCAGCATTCCTGCTGCTTTGGTTATTAAGGCCCGCCGTATGGAACGAGTGGCCTGCCAGCAGCTGGACTGGCACACTCACCTGGGGCAAATGAGGGCATTTGATCCTACTGGGCCGGTGTCCCACTCTCGCCTCAGGTGCCAGCCTGAAGTTGAAGAGTGCCTTCAGGGCACACAGAGCCGCCTGCCTTTTTGCCTGCTTCTTACTGCGACCCGAGCCCTCGAATATCCTGCCGTCCACTCGAACGGCCATGACGAAGCTGTGGTGTGCCCGTTTGCCCTGGACACGCTCCGACAGGCAGGCGTATCTCAGGCCAGGCCGCAGGTCGTTGAGCAGGACGACTGGGCTGGGCTGGGTGGTGGGAACCGGAAGTGGGGGGTGGCAGGGATCTCCTTGTCTGGCCTGCACCACCATCAAGTCCAACGTGTGGCGCAAACGAAGAGCGCTAGACAGCAATTCGCTCTCAGCAGAGCGGCAGCCATCCGGCTCAAAGCCTTTAAAAAGTGTGTCCGGGAAGTCGGCCTGGTCCGAGGTGAAGTCGGCCGCGGGGTTGCTCAGGCCACCCATGGCCAAGTGAGCTTGCGAGGCATTGGGAAACTGGATGAAGGACTTTAGGGCCATCTCGGCTGCCTTCATCTTAGCCTTTTTCTTTGTAGGACCGGTTCCCTCGAACGTGAGTCCGTTGACTTCCACGGCGAAGGAAAAAAGAGGGGCGTGCACTGGTCCTGTTTGAGAGACCATCCGGTACTGTAGACCAGGTCTCAGCTCGTTCAACTGGACCAGAGCGTTCTTTGGTGCATCGGACCATGCCAGTTTCTTGCAGTACAGACGCAATTTGCGCAAGTGTCCATTATTGTCCTCCTCCAAAGGACGCTTTCGCTTGAGGCCAGATGTCCCGTCCCTGGGCGCATCGGACAGGAAGAGTGTTTGGCAGTCTGATGGAACAATAGCACAATCTTCCAAATTTCCCGTGTTGCGGTTCTCCTTGACCTCAGCACTGCTGGTGCCTAGGTTGGAAGCAGAAATGACATGTTAATACTATCAAGGTCTGCTCATAAACCCACATTACCTGATAAAAGTCATATATAAGTTGATATTAAAAGCTGCCATTATCATCCCCAAAGCAACAGTTCCATATTAGAAATGCCTCTTCTACTTAACTGTTGCAAAAACGCGAAGACAAATCCTCTAAAATGGGGCATTATCTGGCAAATCGCTCCATAATCTCCCGCAAAATTGGCTTGGAGTCTATACTTAAAGTGGGTACAAATCGTCTCCCCCATATACAATGCAAAGTAGACGCTCTTTTGTAATGCAGGAGAGCAGACGGTTATGAGATTTCAGTGTGTGAAAGCCTGATCACACATTAAAGCCTCTATTTCACACCCCAACTGTGTTGTGATGGAACCAAATGAAATTCATCTGTGAAAATAAACTTCAACACATGGTTGCAAGCCTAAACTGTGAGAAAGGACCGAAATGTTGTTTTTGCAGTGCAGCCTGTCTCCAACTCTTCTAGCATACTAAATATTGTATATGTTCAATGTTTTAATTTAATGAAAGGGTTTGTGTTATTGAATATGCATACTGACTCAATGTGTCCTCGTCTTCTGTGCAATTGGCTGCTGGGCTCATGTACTTGTAGGGGGCGATCAGTGCAGACAACATGTTCATTTTCTCTGAAAGGTAAAAAGGAAAAGAAGTTTTATGTAAATACATCACATGCATACTCTACCATATGTCCATACATGCTTATTTCTTACGAAGTAATAAATAAAAGATGTAGTCTTGATTCTTCAGCCTGAAATATATTCTGTACTAATCAAATGAAAACACTAAGTATGTACAATGGGATTGCACAGTCGCAATGCCTCAGTGTTTGCATACTTATATGGATTATGCTTTTGGTCTTAGCAGCGGTGGAAACTGAGTTTCTGGTTGAGTTGCCGATAAACCAAATTGTGTTCACAGCCTCGTATCCTTCTATATCCATGCAAGTGTGTGTGTTGTAAACACTGCAGGTTCCTATTAGGATCTCTGCCGGGCTCAACCCAGACTGTGGGGAATTGACAAAGCTGCCTGGACTCATAATTACATCCCACCTTTCTCAGCATCCACTAATGATCAATAATTTTAATGGGCAGGCGAAAAAGAAACAGATGTTTTGTGTGTGTATAGAAGAGGAACACTGAGTGAACAAAGAAGTGAAATGTGTGTGCACTCGCATAGGCCACATGAAATGACCATGTAATGATTCAGAATAGGACATGTAGTTTTTCCAATATTGACTACTTCAGACAGGATAACAACATCTGCAAATTCTGATTAAACTGTTTAGCATTTTTGGACTAGTATAAGAAAGGGTTAGTTCACCAAAGAATAAAAATTAGCTTGTGTTTTACTCACATACAAAGCATCCTAGAAGTATGTAACTTTCTTCTTTCAGTTGAATTCAATCAGAGTTATATTAAAAATTGTCCTGGTCCCTCCAAGCCTTTCAATGGGGATAAACGGGTGTTTTCTGTATACAGTTCAGAAGACGTAAAATAAAGTGTGCCTACTCATAATAAAATGTCCCTCATATGCCTCCGGGGGGTGAATAAAGGCCTCCTGTAGCAAATCCATGATTTTTAAAATATAAATATCTATAATTAAAATGTAATAAACAATAAATGTAATAAAATGTAATAAAGCACCAGAAACATTTGCGTGGGTCATTCTGACTGTGGGTAGTAAACAGAGATCCTGCCATATTTAGATTTTTGGTTTTTGTAGAAAACAGGAGTGACTTATTGACTCAGGGCAATGTATAGAGGCATCCAGGGGGGGCCCACACCTATCTATTACAAGAACTTCATAGAAATTTGGGAATTTGTCATTTTCGACATGGCAGTACATATAAATCCTGTCTGGGCCCCAAAGGTCCCCAGAGGGCAAATCTAGGCATCTGATTATCACCTGAATATGGAAAGAGCTCTTTCGACTCTTTTCGACAGTCTGCAGAGGTCGCTGGGGGCCCCAACCATACCCATACTACAGAACTCAGTATGTCACATATTTATTCAAAAAAATCTACTTTTTTATCAATTTGTGGCTGGGGTTTCAATTACTCACTTAAGAGGATCTGTTTGCAAGGGTCGGGAATGGTTTGCTGTCTACTCCACATCATATTAGACAAACAGCAGTCCCCTACTTACTGCAAGTAGAATGAAGTGAAGCCACTTAAACGATAGAGAGTGCAGTTTTGTAATGGCAACAAGGCGGAATACAGTAAGACAAAAAGGTCAATACGGTAACATCCAGCAAGCATCGTCATGTGAGAGTCGAAGGCACGTGTCGGACACTACTGCCCCCAGTGACTGCCAATAACACAATCTAAAAAGTCTCACCTATCAGCCAGCCATATGAAATCCCTCTTGCCTGACTGAAACGTGACCAAGCCCTGGCAGCAGGGAATTTTGACAACTCGTAATGTGTTGAGTGTGATAAGGAGCAGGAATCCAATTATTTTGCTTTCCCAAGCAGTGGTCAAGAGATTCTCTCTCCCTCCCATCAGAAGTGTGGAGGATTTATAGGTCACATATAGCACAACCAAAGTGCTGAATGTCAGCACATAGCAGGGAAGATACAGTAACTGCATTGTATGCTTCCTGTGTGTCACTTCCTGAATGATGGCTGAGGAGAACAGGGCATGAATAAGTGATGGGAGGTGCTATCACTGTCATCAACCAATCACAAAAGTGCTGAGACAGACTCTCATACTCAGAGCGATGATGTGGAGGTCTCTCGAAGTTCAGCGGTATCTAACAAGCTCAGAGCTTTGCCATCACTACAGAGCCATTGAAGGTTACACGGCTGATGTGACACCAAAAATCAAAGGAGGCCTACAGGAAATTAAATGTGAAGTCTGTTCATCTCACAAATGAGAACAAGAGTACAGTGTACAGCTCAGTAAAGTACTGCATTTGGACAAAATACACAGCTGCTTTAAACGGTATGGGTCAATGGTATGGTGTCAGTTTAAATTCTAATTTCAGTTACATATAAAAACACAATTTTCAAATGAAATATACAGTATACATACACTTTTTCTAAGGGTTCTGATAGCAAAAATCACACATTAGAAAGATCAACAACAGAAACAAAAGACAGGCAACACACATCACCTCAGACACAATCGCTGGAATCATGCTCAGTCAGTTGTCACCGCTGGATGTTTTGTCATGTCACCCTCAAGCACTTTGACTCGTCTGTCTGTGAAACCAAACAATATGAGCAACTAGCTGGAGCGCTTAAAACCAATCCATTACTGCTGCCATGTCGAGGAAGGACGAGTCATTATTCTCTCTGAACTACGGCTGTCATGAGACCAAGATTTCAGGAGTCGAAATATATCCATTCTTGCTACCAATTTCAAGACCGAAGTATGTTATTCAACCCACTCGTACGAAGTTAAATATTAATATGCACAATACCGGTCAAAAGTTTGGAGTTTCTTTTCTTTTTTTGATGTTTATTGAAAGTCTCACAAAAGCTGCATTTATTTGATGAAGAATAACTGTAACATTGTGTAATATTTATTCTTCAGAAATCATATTGACATTTATGAACGTCATTTAAATATTATCATCAATGTTAAAACAGTTTTGATGCTTATTTTTTTTTAATGAAGCGCTTAATTTATATATTTTTTATTATACTTAGAATTAAAAAATAAGTAAATAAATAAATTAAATCCATTCTGCAAGGGCACATTTCAAATAAATGCTTTTCTTTTGGATTTTCTTATCAAAGTATGATGATTTCCACAAAAAAATGTTAAACCGCTAAAACTGTTTTCACCATTTATATGAAGAACACATTGTTAATAAATAAGCACTAACAACAGAACAACAGAATGTAACTTTTCAGTATTTCTTGACTGATATAATAATATACGTGGTAATGTTTTAGCATTGTCTTGGTGCCAAAGTACCTTTGACATTGCTCCTCTGAACCAAAGAAAAACAGTAAATGTCAGGTCAGAACCAGAGGCCTGGCAGACTGCCATGTTGTCAGAAGACAGAGAAGAAGAGAGAAACGGTGTAAATTCAGAAGACGAGAGGGGCTTTGGCGCACCCTCCTCAGCTATCAGAAGCGAGGAGAGGTAATGAGCCAATCACATCGTCCCATGGCCCTCATAACCGTCAGGTCAGATGAGACACTAGAGACTCTATTCAAAAAGGCAGTGGGGAAATCATTGACTCTCTCTCCCTCTCTTTATCTCTCTCCTCTTCCTTTCTTTCAATCACTCTTTCTGTCTAGGAGACCACCGATTAAACACTGGTGAAGTGGCAAATGAGGGAGGCCGCATTGTCTCGCCATCACACTAGGAATCGGATTTCTGTCAGACCGCTCAGCTGGAGCTTGGCAGAGACACCTTTTGTGTCTGCTAACCATCTATGTGTGTGTGTGTGTGTGTGTGTTTGGACTGACTTAGCAAAAGTTTGAAGACAAATTTGTCCAAAAAAAGTTTGCTAAATCTGACAAATCTCCCTTTGGAGACAACCATTGACATCCGCATTAGGAAAACTACAAAAATCACAAATGACGCAAATAACAAGAGTTTTCAAACAACAGTTCTCATCCTTTTTGACTTGAAAGCCCCTTTTTTGTTTAAAACAATAATTCCAGACTCAAATTTCTGGTATTTCTGCTGCAATTAAATTTTTAAACCTTTTTGTTGTTTTTTTATTTAACTGGGGTTATATTAAATACATTAACCATCATTCATTTTGTGATTTTTGTTAAAAACTTTAGTTATTGAGGGGAAAGAAAAATTATTTCAATTTACATCTTGATTTTCTGTGTATTTTTTTAAATGTAGAATTAATTTAATATAGTAATTTTTAGTAACAGACCACCCTTATATATATATATATATATATATGTGTGTGTGTGTGTGTGTGTGTGTGCGCATGTTTATGCGGTTTATGAGGACACAAATTTGTATAATGACATGGGTATGACATACTGTAGGTATTACAATATGAAGGTGATTTATGAGGACATTTTCAGTGTCCCCGTAATTCAAAAGGCTTAAAAATTTTGAAAATCTAAAAATGCACATAGTTTCCTGTAAGGGGTAGGTTTAGGTGTAGGCTCAGTGTAGGGCAATAGCACATACAGTTTGTACAGTATAAAAACCATTACGCCTATGGAGAGTCCCCATAAATCACAAAAACCAACATGCATGTGTGCACCTAATGTAAAACCTAATGGTAAAAAAAGCAAATATTCCTCACTATAGGATGTTTTTCCAGCTCAGGATACTCAGTAGTTATAGGCTTTATCCATTGGTGCTTTGACGTCATGTTGTGTGGCTCCAGAGTGATAAGTCATTCACGACTTAAAATAGCTGTTTGGCCACAAAAATGGATGCAGAACTTTTATTTTTCCTTGCATACCAGCACAGGCCAACACAAAAGCATGAGCATCGAGGGTTCCAGGATCAGGCCGAGTGAGCAGACAGAGTGATATTTAGCACCTGATTAGTGCCAACAGAAGACATAGTGCACCGGCCATCTGCTTTACATGTGTTACTCTTTTCTATGCCAGGGACAGAGGTTTAGCATGCTAGCTGCTGCTAACGCCACTGTCCGCGGGCACCGATCCTAATCGCCCGCCCACAACAGCTGTGGGCACAGACAAGCCATCCAACACAAGATTAAATTAACGTTATGAGATCAGCTTTTGTGCTTATTGGCATTATGTGTCACAATAGAAGGGGAGGGAACCAGTGGGAGTGAGGATCAGTGATTGGTCAGGGTGGGCAAGAGATCAGTGGTCATAAAAGTGGTTAAGAGGCAGATTTACTATGCAACTGTTCAAATGTTTGGGGTCAGTAAAACATTTAAAAACTCAATGAATACCTTTAGTTAGCATGGATGGATTAAATTGATAAAAAGTGAGTAAAATGCAGGTTTGGTGAGTATTTATAACAGGAAAGGCCATTTAATGTAATTAAAAGAACAGACCCCAAAAAGACCAATTTAATTGTAAATGGCCCGAAACTAGAGAGGTTTTTATTAGTATCTAAGGCCTCGTTTACACTGCAGGTCTTGATGCCCAATTCTGATTTGATTTCTGATTTTTTGGGTTGTCCGTTTACATGTTTTTTCAATTGTGACCCATATCTGATTAATGTGTTTATACTTGCCATATGATCTGAAGCATCCACACGTGCTTCTTCTTGAGAATAATAGCTAATAAAATCACTTCAGTGTGTTCATTGCAAATAAACTGATTATTAAAACTACAAAAGCAGTTCAATAAAGTGTAGCGAGTGAGTTCCTCTTCTCTTTTATTGTTAGATTAACAGAGACAATTTGCAATTTGTATCTAATGTTACACATTTGATATTTTTCCCGATCAGCTCCCCAAGCGTTCACTCTTCTGATGACCATCAGCGCCAGAAGCAAATGGAGAAAAGGTAGGCCTAATCCTCTCAGAAAATGTGCAAATAAAGAAACTTTAAAATGTTTAATTACTATTTGGATTGGAATCGCCGGCCGAGGGGCTTAATAAAAACAAAATTACAAAAAAGTACAAAATTGTCACCCTTTTAATGACGTACAGAATGCAATGCCTAGGAAAATCCGATCTGCCTGTTTACTCGACAGTCGCATTGGCACAAATCTGATTTATATCTGATTTATTTCCACATATGAACCACGCCTGAAACCGCTCTCAAAATATCCGAATGCATGCGTTTTTTTCCTATTTACACTGTAATGGAACAGATCCGATCTGTGTCACATACGAGTAAAAAATCAGAATTGGGTCACATTTAACTGACAGTGTAAACGAGGCCTTAGGGTACGTTTACAAGACAACAATGTACAGAAAAACTGAAAGGTTTTGAAAAGTTTCCTTACAGACTAAAATGCGGCACTGTATTACGACTAAAATCACTGTATTATGCATGCTAGGCCAGTAGTTGGCGATGTCACTTTGTAAAGAAACACTACACACGTTCCATACACATGATGTCACAGTTCTCACAAATTTTCATAGTTTCTATGTAGACAAGAACAAAGTTTTCAAAGACTTGATCTCAAAAACACAAACCCATTTTTAAATGAATGGCCAAAATGCATATAAATGCCTCCTAAATAATAACCGTTTTTAGTCCAAAAGTCGACTTTTGGTTATTTTGACATTCAGACAAGACAAAGAGATCACTGTTAAACGTTGAGGTTGTCATCCTTACTAAGATCTATTCCATGATAAGAGATCCCACACTGCATGTTTTGATGTACCTCCTAAAACACTCATTTTTAAATTCCTCTCTCGACTGTCAGAATGTCAGTTAGCCCATAATCTCACTGCAAACACTCACGTCCGTTTCAGTCTCACATGTGCAGTATACCACTCTACCAAGAAAAAGCCTTTTTGCTAGATTTACTGCAAAAGCCTTTTGATGTAACAGAAACACTGCAAAAGACTAACCGTTTGGGTTACAGTTTGAACGAGAATTAAAGTTTGATGAAGCCGTTAAAAGCAGCTCCTATGAAGTGCGACTGAACTATACCAATGACTCATCCAGATGATGTCAGCGATGAGAAGTATAAATCAAAGCCTGTTTTATGATACAAGTCTGGATGGCCAAAAGAAACTCTTTCTCGGTCCGGTCCTCCGCCCTGGATGATCGTGATGGCATGGCCAGTCAGGGCAAGATGAGACTGATCGCGTCTCCATGCCGCGGGCAGCTTCATCAGAAGGTGTCTAGGATTCATTCAGGGAGTGCTAGGGAGAATGAAATTGGTATCCTTCTATAACTTCTATCGCTAGACATAGACACATTCGCACACATGAAATGCCCTCAAGCCAACTCTGACTGAAAGGTTCAGCGGAAATCGAAGTTACCCAAGAGCTACAACTTCTATGAAGCTCAAGGAGGACAAGCCGAAAATCGTACAAGTATAAAGTTACAAAATAAAAAAAATCAATCAAATTAAACACTGATACAGTAATTATTACATATAATTCTGACTAAATTTGGGCAGTTCATTGTTTAACAATTTAATGCTAGGTTATGTTAACAGTGAGCATGTAGCTTTAAAAAATTTTCCCAAAATATTTTTTGTCCACAAGTTGGTTTCACGGTCAAAAAAATACAAAAAAAAAAAAAAAAAAGACGCGTTCACCAAAATGACTCAATTCTGTTCACAACTCACTCCAAAGAGAGGTGTCAATTCGCACTTTAGCTTGCTATGCCTGGTTCCTATGTCATACGTCATAACTCACATATGGCAGTGCCGGAAGCCAGTGGTAATAGTTTATATTAGTGCTGTCAAATGATTAATCGTGATTAATCACTTCCAAAATAAAAGTTGTTTATGAATGAGTGACTGAATAAAGCATTTCTATAGCATATATACAGGCGTACATGTAATGCCTGATAAAGCAGTGTTTGTGAATGCAGAGGAGCTTTGGGTACAGCGTTTCCATGGAAACTGATTCATTTTTTTACCACTACAAAAGCGGCACCTAGTGGCAAAGAATGAATTTGCATTTTCATTCGGACCAACATAAAAATATGTTAATGTTTCAGTTTGACATCAACATGAAACCTCTTTGGATTCGTTTTAAAAACGACTCGTTTTAATGATTCAGAGTCGATTCTTTCTTTTGAGAGACAATAACTTTACACACGGTGCACTTTCAGATTCAAAACTTTGCAGGATGTGTTCATTCACTTAGAGCTGTCACACATTGCATGAAAGGTCATTTTTAAAAATCAATAATAGAGGCACTTTAAGGAGTTTTGATTGGATAACAGAAATATGTGGAAAAAGTTCACCTTGCAGACACAGTAACAACAAATGTAGTACTGGACTCAATGTAATAACCACCTCAGCTAACAGCAGCCGTGTGTGAGTCAGCTGTGGACCCGCGGAGGCGTCGAGCAGATGAACAGTTACACCGTCTGACAATGTTTGTTTTTAATCTGAGTCGAGTTCTCACACTCAATCCCTTCACCTCAGAGACTCTGCTCCATACATCACGCCGAATTATCAGATCTCCGTCTTTTGTACTGTCTGCTCGACACGCTTAGCCTCAGATCAACTGCGTCTCTTCCTTGTTTACTATTTCTCTCGGTGTCATTCACAGGCCCCCACCAGCCATGCAACAATGATATGTTCTCACTCGCAAACCCTCTTCTCGCCTTTTCTTTTCCTGTCTAACACATCCCTCTCTGCAACAGCTTTCTCTCGGCAGCCTCCCCACCATCTCTCATCTAACACTTCCCAGTTAGGCTTGTCAACCATTCCATATAAGACAGGATCATCACATACTTAAAGGAAACATTTGCATTTTTGCGCCTTATTATTATTATTATTATTATTATTATTACACCTTCCCTTTATTTTTTTTTGTTTTGTTTTAAAAATGGTTAGTTGTCTCCTCACTTGGCATAAATGGTATGAAGACAGGAAATGTCCCTTTTTTTTTTGATAAAAATCAACTGAGTCAAGAGTCGTTTATTTCCCTCTGCTGTAGTTGGCAGCACTATCCCCAGTGTCTCTGTCAGTCAGTGTTTTTCATTTATGAGTCCCTCTGCCCTCGTTCTCCTCACATGCATTCTGCTCTTGTTTTCTATTTATGTTGCAATAACCATCTGCATCCATTTCAGTTACCATCTGCAAACTTCCCTCTGTATTTTTACTTACAATGCCACAGATCTCTTTAAATATGGAGGCTTTTATGTCACACGGTGTAAAATTTATTTGTCAAATTTCTAAATTAAACTAAATATATTTTACAAGTAAACATTATTTCAGTTTTTCTCTTTCAAAATTGCACATTTAATTAAATGTTACTTGCCATTTCCTCAACATTAACAATTTTTGAGTGAAAATTGCTTCTACATCTCTCACTCTTTTAATCTATAATAGATTTTAATATTTCCCTTTGATCTAAACTGTAAATCTTAAAATAAGAAAAGATAATATACAGTAGAGCCAAAAAAGAGCAAAATCTCCAACATATACATAAATACACACACACATACATATATATACACATATACACACACACACATATACATATATACATATCTATCTCAAAACACCAAACAAAGAGTACAATAACCTTAATACAAATGATTTATATTATAAAAGTATGACAATTTAATTTAATTAAATTTAATTTAAGAATTGTTTTTTTTAGGATTTATGTATTTATGATTAATAAATTGTGATGAAATCAGCCTTAGCAAGACAAACGAGTTGGCCATTTTAACTTCAAACTCAATACAACATATGTGATGTGATGGAAATGACATTTCTTGATTCAGAAAGCAATAATTCTGTCATTGTTTCAAATAAATAAATAAATAAAGAAACAATGAAAGAATTCTCTTGTGATATTTGTATATGCATCATTGGACATTTATAATAGACTGGTGAGATCGCGAAACGTATCATTTTTTATTTTTTTCTAAAGTCCACAAGGACTTAAGCGCCCAAAGCTGACGAAACTCTCTCATACATCCACGTCTGTCATTATCGCGTGATCAGTAATTCCGCAGTGTCCCGTCTCTTTTGTTGGGGCTGGAATGAACGGGCCGCTGGGCCCATACTGGTCCAGATGGGGCGCGGTTCTTTCTTTTTTTTCTGTCGGCTGTTCCGTACCATGGCACCCACACATCTGTTATGCAGCGCAAAGCATCTTCTCACTAATTTGTTTGTCAGTACATATTGAAGGCACGATCTGTCATTCTGCCATGCTTTGGTTGCGCCGTGATGTCTGTAGACATGGCTAGTCATAAGTTTCAGATGCCAGTCGCCAGGGACCTGCTCAGTGACGGCCCTCTGAGCGGAGAAAATAAAAGGGGGAATAACAGAAAACAAAAACGAAAAGTACTTTATAAAGGAGCCTCCCACAAATCATTCCCAGAGTGCAATAGCCCAGTTTAGCTAGACAACAAGAGAGAAGGCTTCTGCGATATTAGAGACAATTTAAAAATAAGCCGGTTCATGCTCTGATCAGATTAATTTCATAATGGCTACTATTAATATGCTCAGAGAAGACGCCTGACCTCTTTAAAACCCATTTTCAACCATTAAAAGACACAGAATGTATAAAGAACGCAAAATGCAATACTGCTGCATATCGGATGACAAAAACATTGACTGTGAGTGTGTTTGTACGTTTGTGTGTGTGTGTGTGTGTTTAGGGCACAGATAAAGTTTTTAAACAGTCACTCGCTCAGCCCTTTACTTCCTCTCTCCAGCCCGGCTCCTGTTTTCCATTGCTTTTCCAAATCCCAGAGCAAAATTGCGATAAATGCAAACTGACAGTTCATAATATCCCATTTCCAATCGCATGCAGTGTGCTAAGTGCGTTTCTGAGTCAATTAAAAGAAGTGTTTGATGTTGATACATTGAGACTTTCAAATTACGGGGCGGCCCATATATGCGGGTGGATGTGGCTTCCTGCGCAAGACACCGATAAAGACCAGAGAGACACTGGAGACTCATGATGTCTTGGATCAAAAACAAGCCGTTTTAAAACACAACACATATATATATATATATATATATATATATATATATATATATATACACACACACACACATACATACAGTACATACATACATACACACACAATTTAATTTACATATATTCATGTTGTTTACTTATTTTTACACTAAATTATACTACATTCAAATCCCATTAAACTAATCTTTCTGTGTTTTCCCCTTTCTCTGTGAGCTGTAAAGAAAAAGTTTACGAGTGGTTTTATTAATTATTGTTTATTTATTTTTTTACGATGCACCAGGCCCAGCATCAGCCAAGGACAGCCCTGTATACTGCTAAATATGTAGTTCAATATTTTTAATGACGTACAAAGAAAAAGAAAAAAAAAAAACATGACATATCAAAAGAGGTTTGGAAAATGACCTTTTCAATTTGCTTGTACAAGTAATTGAAGAAAACCTACATGTGGAAAAGAAAAGACCAGGTAAGTGAGAAGTTACTGCAGATCTGAAATTGCTATGGCATTCACTGAAATAAATCTGCTTCCTTTTTACATAAAAAAAAACAATCCAGTCACCAAAGGCCAGAATCATTGATAAGAAGACACAGGAAATATACAAATGACTTAGTGATGACTGGAACGTGTCTTACATGTTAGTCTTATTCTTTATTTCTGCATATTCAAACGTGTTATCACGGTCAAATCTGAGTTTGACAGCCCTTGGTCACTGAATGTTTTCATTTTACTGAAAAAAGCAGTAACAGAACAAATCGATGTAACAACACTAAATGTATCAGCGTGCACTTGCTTCAATTTGTTGCATTATACAAGAATGAATAAATGGCATCTGTTTGTGTAGTGAGGCTGAAGGATGTAATAATAGTAAATGCTGAAAGTGCAGTGGTTGTATTCACTGATCACCTGAATGCTTCTGTAAATGAGGCGTCAGGTGTGGGAAATATAGTCTGCATCCCACCTGTGAATCTGTCTGAAACATGCTCTATGCAAGTGTGTGAACACAATCCAGTCTAGCTTTGTAATCTTGAATATTTGCAATCATTTCTTGCACAATTAGGCCTACATTTTGAATTTCCAGTGTTGCCTCAAGGGGTGCTCTACAGTCTACTACACTCAGTTTTACTCTTTAGAACTACTGAAGCAACAAGAGAACGTGCAGTTCTGCACAGATAGTTATTTGATGTTCCCTTAGACTCTTTTGAATCATTTTTGAATCTTCAGATTCATTTACTGACACGTTCAATGACACTTTCTGCAGATTATGTACCTTGTTACACTAGCAAGTTGTGACAAATGAGTTTATTTTTGTATGTCAGGTATGAGTAATTGAATTATTCACTCAACACATTCATTGTTTTTAGTTTATGGCAAAAGTAGAGATACAAGCTATAGGTGTATTATTATTATTATTATTATTATTATTCAGTTGCCAGTTAATATTTGAGATTTGATTGCCTATGCGCATTTAGACTTTTGAAATTTAGCTTTAAAAGACACTAACAATTCAATTGTGTTAAATGTAATCCTCAAAAAAACCTCAACCTCTTGCCATTTATTAGTCAAATAAATCATGACTTATATCATTTGAGATTTATATATCACTGCATCACTAAAAATACACAAAAATTTGCTTTTATAAAACAAGAATGATTTTTTCTTCATTTAAAAAGATCTATTCAAAAACCTACCTGGTTTCATGGCATAAACGAACCTGGGAGGACTTGTTAGCGACAAAATACGTACCAACAAGTACATATCTTAGACAGTCAAATCTAATCAAACACACTCCGATACCACTCAAGCAAAATCCAAAACAAAGAAAAACCAAGACAAATTTAGCCAGAGTCTTCTGAATAATATAACTGGAGTGGTTCTATATGTAGAGATGTTAAAAGGCTTTTGCTGTTCTTTCTTCTGCGACCAATTCTTCAGGAGTACTGATGCAAAACATACCAGTTTCCTCTAAAAAGACTCACCGTATTTCTGTCTCATGACTCACACTGTCACTTTTTTTTTTTCTGGGTGGCTATAAGGTCGACATCTGATGAAATAAAAATCACCTAATGCTTCATAATGTACTACTCTGTGGTCTTATTCACATTATGTATCTAAAATTAGCCTCACTGAGTCACCAAATGGTGTTGTAGTGGAATTTAAAAAAGAAGCTAAAATGCTGCCGGATAGTCCTTCAATGACAATATTGGCAAATTATCTTACTGACGTGTTATATCAAAGCCCTTATGATGTCTAAATGTGTTTTCAGAAGTCATCAACAGTCATAGAGCAGAGCAGCGCCATTAGCAGAGCCTGAAGAACTGGAAAGGGTCTCATTTGCTACAGTTCTTTCACTTTGATTGTGGAACACCTGACTTATGTTTGCTCTCATCTCCTTCTTCCTTTGAAAGCGAGAGAAACCGCTATTTTCAGAACCCTACAAATCATTTGGCTACATTAAGAAGAGCAAAGCCTCTGAAACCACGTGAAGAGCTCTCTGTTCCAGCATCATGCCTGGAGACGCGGATCAGAAACCGACTCTTGAGGGCACACTTAGTTCGGTTTGTCGCAACAAGCTGGTATTTTAAGCTCAGGGTCATAAAAAAAGTTGTCGCTGTTGTTGCATTCCGGAAGAGCTGGAAAAAAGGAGCGCGTGCGAATGCTTCTGATGCTTCTGGACAAGTTGCCGTAATTGCTTTCAAAGCAGATGAATCTTAAGGCCACTCACAATCAACAAATTATAGAGAAATTGGCGCCTGATGAAATAAACAGGGTTCTTTGAATGGTTTCAGTTTTTAATGCTTTTTGGTGCCATTTGATGTTTTGCATTTTGTTAGCTTAAGGATACCAAAACAGACAAGATGCACGCTCAAATTTTCATTGGTGTCTTTTTTCCGTCCTCGAGTCCAAATCATCTAATATTAATTCATTGCACCCCAGATAGTTCCACAACAGGATCTGCATAAATGCGGCCAGAATTAAATCAACGTGAAATTGACCCTTCTTAATACACGTTCCCAATCTTATTGTCCACGATTCATCAGTGCACGTTCATTCAAAGAAAATAAACAGCCCCTTTTACAGTCCAGTGCTAAATGGATAAAATCCAGTCCTGCCTTATTTTTATTTATTTTTTTTATTAAATATCCATTTCACCAAGGATGGGTGATAAATGGGCAGCCAATATTAACAACTAGGTTAAAAGACCTATTTACAGTCTTAATACATGTCTGTTTACCTTTGCAATTTTTTTTAATCAAACTGCTGTAACGACTTTCCTTTTAAGATCATGTCACAAAACCCTTCCCTCCAATAAAACAGTACCACCCACTTTTTAAAATCCAATTAATCCCAGACAGATAAAATAAAGCCTAGCTACACATTAGTAGCTTTTACTTGGAAAATATGTCATGTTATGTCCCAAGTAAAATGGGATGTTTTTCATTTAAAAAAAAAAACAGGAATCACGCATGCCACAGTGGAACTGGACTCATCTCATGATGCACATATATCAATGGTATTTTGAGTGTAAGCTGACCATGTCTTTCAATAGTCAAGATACTCATATCCAATTAAAACCTGCACAAAAGGCACATGTCCCATGGGAAGTGTTGCACCTTGTCAAATTCAGTTTTCTAATGCAGAGGACATTTTCTCTCCTGTTTCTCTCTATTTGACCTCTATAAAAGTAGTCAGTGGCCTTTTTAACCCCGAAGCATTCTGATTTATGATGGTCTGTAACCCTCGACCTCCTCACGAGAATATGATCAGTAAACAGTGTTTATATTGCTTCTGCAAGCATACTACCAACAACTACAGCTTTAACAGTCACCCAAAAGACTAGTATTCAGTGAATACACAAACAACTCGTTCATTATATTTTCCCAAACCCATCCAGTGATTTCATTTAAAGCAGTGTTTGTGAGCTTTTAACACTCCAAAAGCGACACCTAGCGGCAAAGAATGAATTTACATTTTCATTCAGACTAACGAAGAAAACAGAAGAAACAGAACAAAACAGTAAAGTTGTACATCTGTAAGCTCTATATTAAGACTTCATATTCTAAAATTAAAAAAAAAAAAAAGATGATAAATGAAAACATTTGCTTTATAAAAAAAAGAATTAATAATTGTAGCTTTGCTCAGTGGAACATTTAAATGAGCAACAAAGAGACTCACTAACAGTGTTTTTTTGGGATGGCAAAAGTTACATTTCCAAAGGGGATGTTTTGTTAGGAGAAATTGAATTACATGAATTTCCATGTTTGCTGAGATAATCCCATTCCACTGATTGTCACACCTGGGTAAAATATGCAAATGAGCAGTCTCCGCATAAAACATTGGCAAATGAGTAATAATCATCATTCTCTAACATTGGGTCCATAATCATTGACAAGTGTTTCACATGCAGTCACTCAATTTCACAGTAATGCTGGTGCACACCAATTTGCTTTCATTGTGTTTTCTTGGAGCCGGAATTTTAGTGTATTAACATTGCGCTAACAATGACCTTGTGTTTCTCATACGCTTATTTAAAACCGATAAATTAACACTAGATTTTTATATTTACTGAAGAAAAAAAAATTGTAATTTGAATATATAAAATTAGCCAGCACTATGGTAGAGTGTTATGGTTAGCAGGAAATTGCATGGTGTGTGGGGTATTTTTATGCATATCTATGTGGTTTCTAGGACACTGAGAGGGTTGCTGGTTAGTTGTCAGGTGGTTGCTTAATGGTCCATGTCAAAATAGCCCACCTCCAAGTCTCTGTTATATTTGGGTTGTCAGATATGGCTTGGGCCCATTGAAGGTTTAAACCAGCCTAAACGGGTTCTTTGTTTCTGTTTCTGGTTTAAGCAGGTCTTTTTGAGCTTGTCTCAGTTTAGATTGTAGAGGTGTAATGGCGAACAAAAAAATGTCCCTCTAAACGCTCAAAAATTATCCAAAACACCAGTCTGATCCGTTTGGGCTGTTTGTTTGTTTTTTGCATACAGTATCTGCTAGAAGAGAAATGTAGAGGTTTTTAAGTACACTTAAATACAAGTGATATGAAGCACAAACAAGTTATCAGACAAGACCTATTTTTTTAACATTGTGTATGTAAAAACCAAGATAAAATGTGCAAAAAAATTCCTATAAATCAGCTAGAAAAAAACAAGTTTAACAGCTTAAACCAGCCCAAGTGGATCAGACTGTTCTATTGGGTGGTTTTAGAGGGGGTTTATTTACAATCTGAACTAACTGAACACAGCTTGACACTGGTTGAAGACTAGGTTAAACCAGCCAAGACCAGAAAGCAGCTGTGGCTGGTTTAAACATTTTTTAGCAGGGCTCATATATATATCTGATAACCAGGATATCACAGAGAATTGGGGATGGGCTATTTAAAGATAAATATTTTTATGGTCTTATTATGGACTTGGGAGCCTCTCAATGAGCTGGTCTAGACTACAGCATTTGCTTGTTAATCCATGCTGCAGTAGTTGCAGGTTAAGTGTTACTGACTAGAAAAGGATACATTTTAGTGTCTTGATGTAATTAGTAAAATTCATTAAGCTGAACAAGTCATTCCGACAGGGATTTGTTTTACAAGTTTATTATTTGACACTGCAGAAGCTTACACTGCCGATTGTACCAATCTTTCCTTAGATACCGCAAAAAGATAAACATCCAGGGTTCTTTTTCCCCCAGCAAAGCTTTTAGTGTAAAGCAAGAGGCCAGGGCTCCTGATAAACACGGAGAGGCCGTGTCTTAAGAAGGTCCCTATTCCCTGACTCATTTCCCATCATTAATCTAAGTGAGAGGCAGAGGAGGGACTACCCTGTGTGGCCTCAGGTATGGCATTTTAACAGATGACTATGTGCCAGCAAAAGGGCCATTCCTAGTTTTTTGGTTCCTGGACCCAATGATTCCAATTTTGGTGTCAATGAAAGCAGCGATTTATCATCCACCGTATTACTTAGTATGGCGGGTGGAGGGGACCATTCATCTCCCTCACTGCCAGGCCTGGGCCAAAGAGATGCAAGCCCAGCAAACAACCACACCAACCTCCGCTGCACCCACACGCCCCGACTGACTTCCCCCGCCTCTCAAACCCCACAACGATGTGTTACCCCAGGCTCCACTGCCCTCAATATCTTCGAAACAGTGTCAGTGCTACAAAAAATAAATAAATAAATAAAAAAACAACCTGCTTGTGTGCTTCAGCAGGGAAGACTAAGAGCAGGGGAAAAATATTAAACATGCAGAATGAGTTATGTTGCATACACATGCAATTTATGCAAAGGTGCAAAGTTAAGAAAAGTTTGAAGTCTAAAACTCACATGGGCCATGGGCGCTTCCACAGGTCAAATGCGTAGTCTACACCACACCAGACATGCTAATAAAATGGTACTCTATACTCTATATCAATAAGTGCAGACACTGAAGGATCAAAAAGTAACATCCCTATGAATAATTCTGTTTTTAGTACACACAGTATGTACTTATATACGTTCAATGAACTTTCAAATATACTCTAAAAAACGTTCAATAGTTTAAAGTTGGCAAGGTTTTTACGTTTCTTACAAAGACATGTTTGTCACCAAGGCAGAAATATTGTACCTGTTTTCAATTTTAAAATTATCTACAACACTACTCTAGTCTTTAGTGACATATGATCCTTTAGATAACATTCTAATATGCTGAATTATTAATCAAGAAAAATGTATTATTCTTCATGTTGAAAACAGTTCAAACAAGTGATTTAATATTATTATGAAAACTGTAATATTTCAGGATTCTAAATCGACTTATATTAGTTGGCCTTAACTATTATGTAGTCACATTTACAGTAAATTAACGATTTGATACAACGCACTTATTGTGTACATACATTTTTACATTGTACTTAATTACATTTGTAATTAATTTCGGTTACTACATTTATAACACATTGTTGAACTATCCCTTACACCTTAACCCACCCTTAAACCTACCCATACCACCAAACCTATTCCTAACCTTACCCGTATCCCACCTTAACTGCAGCAAAAGTGTTTTGCAACACAATATGAACACATTAAAAACATAATCCTAGGCCCCACTTTATATCAGTTGGCTTTAACTAAGATGAACTTATTTGATGAATAGAAACTTTTGTTCTGAAGAACAGCAACTTCACACTGTGGAAGAAAAAAAAAAATCTGTAAAATTTACGGTTAAAAAAAATGACAGCTGTGGTAGCCGGAATTCGACCATAAAGAAATACGGTAACAACATTTTAGGTTTAACGGTTTAAGCTAAATTTACAGTTAAATACCGTAATTTCTTTAACTGATATATTCTTTAACAGGGAATTCTGGGAACGTCCGTTTACGTTTTTTCCCTGAAATTTTTACAGGAATTTACCATTAAACATTTAACAGGTTTTTAATCGCAGCATTTTCACAGTTTTTTGACCGTTAAAATCACGGTAAATTTTTACAGTGCATTTTTCATTAACGTAAATGTAATGTGTTGTTGAATAAGTGTATTGATTTCTTGAAACACAAAATGTATTAAAAAAGTACAGAAATATTTGTAAATATGCATTAACATACAATTTAAAATAAATATTCACAACATTTTCAATCAAATCATGTACGTTTTCACAAAAGGCTCAGTCAGCCTTATTACTCTTAAGTATAAAACTGCAGAATCAGTTGATCAAAAGGGGCTAACTGTTAATAATTGCTCTAACCTTGATTCTGCCCACATACAGAAGTCTCTTACTTCACACGGCTCAATTAAAGGTGATAAAAAGGACAATATTACCCACCCTCGGTGCACATAATGGCCTATGCCTAGTCTCAAAGGCAGATAGCCGTGCATGCCTGGTAGGCATATGACACAGTGCTTATAATTGTGTAAATGAGTATGTATGTGTGCTCAGTTGCGGTGCTTCTAGCTCTGCAATGACAGGGACGCACAAAACAATTTCACGCCCCCCAGGGGAGCAACGCGATGGAGGTGCTGGGGACTGAGGCATGGCCCCTGAGCACACTACTTCCTCCGCTTCAATTAGCGTTCAGCTCTCGCCTGCTGGCCGCCGCAACACAGGCAACTGCCAAGCATGAAAAACACCCAACAACACGCTTGGGCTACAGCAATCTGTCCATGCCTGTGACACATATGACTCTAATTTTACCCTTCCCAAACTCAATATAGTTCTTCTGACTGTATGACACGGCACAGCCCACTTCCCTCACTCCAGATAATTCAGGATCCACTTTTAGTTTCATGGTTTAAATTGAGGCAGATTGTTATTGCCAAGTCATGATGGCCTAAAAAAGGATAACCTAGCACACAGTCCAAGACAAAAACAATGATTTCCTTCCTATATAAATGCACAGCACAAATGTTTCACCCAAAATTCTTACACTTGTAACAACAACATACAGTATAAACCACCATCTCATGGTCCCTGCAGCAGTTACACATTACGTGAATGAATAACTCAATTTCTCTTTATAGTGGTAGTAGTGCTGTGTTGATGCATTTACTACTGAAACAAGAAGTTGGGGCGGGACATATTTTACCAGTCATTTATTTATTAAAAATGTAAACTTATGGAATGCGACGATGATTTTTACATGGTGGAGGATGTGACATTATGTAACAGTAAGTTTGTTGCATTAAATAATTGTTCATTTAGAATAAAACCAGCTAAATTGCGTGTGAAAAATATTGTGTGTAATGATTCAGTTTAGAGCACATTCATAAATTGAATTAAAAATCTAAAAAAGTAAAAACACAGTTGCAAAAACATTCTTCATCATTTTGTGTAGAAGTTAAAACCTTTGCTGTATTTTTATTTATTTTTTGTAAATACATCAACCTTGAACCAATTAAAGGGATATGAATGCACCTTCCTTATGAAAATTAGTAAAAGTGTAGTAACAATTATTTTCAGCATATTGATTACATTTGTAAAACCACAACTTTACTAAAATACTATGGTTAAACTATGGTTTGTGTAGTAAAACCATGGTTAATTTGTGGCTATCATGGTTTAACTAGCAATATAGATTTATTTGCAGCAAAACCATGGTTATTTTTTGTAAGGCCTGACATCCCAATTTTGACTTCCCAACGTGTAAATACGAACTTACGAGGAAAACTTGAACATACCATTAGATCACATAGGAGACATGGTTTAATATACTAACATTAGCCTCAAAGTTAGCACATGAGTAAACACCAGAAATGTACATTTCACTGAAGCAACTTGTAGGTGTATACTAGCATTACCCTTAACGCTAACACTACTAAACAACACCATTTAGATTTCAAAGGGGCAAAATTTAGGAGTATACTAACATTAGCCTAACCATGAGTGAACCACACCAATGTGTTAAGATTTAAATAAATATTTTTTTGTCTAGTTTTCATTATGTAGGTGAACTTAGGTTGTGAATGCAGTTTTCTTTTTAAACAGTACAAAGTCCATTACTGTTGCTCATCAATAGCGCTAGACAAGAACAATTCTCTATTCTTTGCAGCCTTCGAAGGATGCAGCCTCTGAATTGGGCCGCAGTCCAACACGTGCCATGACTTGCCCACAGTGAAATCTCATTACTGCAAAATCTAACTTTAAATAACTGCATTAAACATCAAATAAGTTCCTGCTGGCTGTAATTGTGTTTCATCACACAGCATTTTTTGTTTTCAGCGTAAAAAAACAAATCACTTTTGCTTTAAACTAATCATGCCGCGCCTGGTTAGGAAGCCGCGTAACTCGTTTCACGTGCACTTAAAATGCCTGAATTCCATATCATGGCGATCATCAAGAACGGTCACGCAACAATAATGGTTCCATCATAAACCAGCATACTTGGAGTAGCAGAAAAGTAATTAGGCAAACTGAAGATGCTTTTGGAGAGACAGGAATCATATCAGTGTTTCCCAGTGTGCCTGGCGATGCCTGCAGCTCTTCCACGGCATGTGCGCTCGCTGATATGAACGACAGAGCTTTTGTTGTGTCTTACTTACCAACACCACACCGCTCCTCATTAACCTTTGCACAGATAAGCCCGTTTCAACGGCTCCGGTGAAGCGGTTCCTCATCCGACAAAAATATCCCAAAATAGCATTTTTTTATCATGTTTTAAGACACCTTATCATTATTACAAGCTCAAATGAACGATCTGTATTTCAGCTGCGACTGCAGCTCAGAGATCTCGGCCTAGCTGCCACCTGATCCACCTTTAATTACCCAACATGCATTCTGGGGCCAGTGTTCATTCTAGCTCGGCTAACAAGGTTAAAAGGTGCAGCTTGAGTCTAATGAGATTCACGATAATTCGCTGAGTAATTCTTAACAACATGTTACAGCTTTTTCTCTTACTCCCAGTCGCCGGATCTCGAAGCATACGCTTGTTAGAGGAGACGTTCAGGTAGAAAGAAGCTCATTTCTGGGTGCCGAGCACTTCTTGCACAGCCGTGTGTAAGAGGAGGAGGGTGATGGAGGTGTGAATATACAGAGACGCTAAACAAACATGCCTTTTATCGGAAGCAACATGCAGGAGCGCAGACAGGGGAGTGAATATTAACTGACAGTGTGTAAAGATAATTGGCACCAAGTGATTATTCATCCACTCAGGTCAGCGTTTTAATGGTAGGATCAGATGGAATGCAAGCAGTGTGAAGAACAAACACTGGTAGCAGAGGAAAAGGGCACAGCGTACGTGTGGGATCC
The DNA here is from genome assembly GCA_032359235.1 of Enteromius mattozi. Lineage (NCBI taxonomy): Eukaryota > Metazoa > Chordata > Actinopteri > Cypriniformes > Cyprinidae > Enteromius > Enteromius mattozi. The sequence continues at coordinate 2,487,839 of JAUMHE010000082.1, forward strand.
AGCAAACTGAGACAGCACCTGAGTTTTCCCTGAAGCTTACACTGGAAACAATTCTTTAGGAAACTAAGGGTTGATTTGCAACCTTGAGACTCCGTTCCACTGCTGACTTGCCACCTTGGTAATTTAACGCCAATCTCCAGTAACGAGCAGCATATATAGTATGTCTAGTGTTGGTAGACAACCACGGGCATTTTACAGGTGAATTTCCACATGCCGGACTGCTAGATGTCAGCCTAGAGGAAATCTTGGTTAACAATACACACAGAAAAGTAGAAAACAAGTTTAAATAGAAGCTCTGGTCCAAAACATACTGTAGATAGCTGATTCGCTGTTACTGTCTACAAGGACAGCAGCCTACTAAGGCAGCATCCTGACTGAATAATAAAAAAACCCCAACTTTGTTACTCAACTGAAGTGTATGAGGGAACAATTGATTAACAAACACGGATGATTCTAACAAAGTTTAATGTTATGGCATGTTGTGAGCAAATACTCTAACAAGCAGAAAACTACATATGAGTGAAAGAGTTGATTGTTGTATCCATTTTTTGACTTTCAACTCATCTTATGTCGAGTTGTGATGTACACACTTGTATGTCACATTTACATATGGTTTCAGTAAGTGAAAAGTTATTTCAAAAATGTCTGTTGTAAGCTGAATGTGTTATAAATCAGGTAGCTAGCTATATATGCATAGTGGGTCGCTGTGATTTTGCCAAGTAAGACATGATCCTGGATCAACATTACTGTCCAAAAATATAAACTTATCCCAATCCTTACCCCTAAACCTACCCCTACCTAAAATGTACCTAAAATCAGTGGGAAATGATAGTTGATTAAAAAGGGTATAGAAGCACCTAACCCTGATCATAAGCCTAAAACCAATATTTCCTAAAAATTATCCCTTAAATCTGATTGGTTGATTGGAATGTTGATCCAGGAACATCTTGTACTTTGTGAAATCACACTTACCATGCATAGTGTTGTACTGCAGGGATGGTGTATTTTTAAAGGCCAAAACCCAGAAGTGAGGAAGCATTTTACAACTCCCAGAAGTCAACAGCATTTTGGTTAAATACCTGAAGTGTGTGCTAACTAACAAGTGTCTAAATGGGACTATAGAAGGACATTAAACATTACACTGAACAGATAAACACACCAACTCACAAGTCCACATTTATCACCTCATTGTGTTTATAAATCACACTCTTGCAAACTATTTTACCTCAATTTTTGAGAAAATGTTTTTAAATAAAAACTATGTTTTCAGAAGTTCAATGGTGAAACTGAAGTTTTTATAGCATACATTTCGCTTTGTACTTTGACTGTAGACTTCAAAATTCATAAAACGTGTCTTTATTTAAAAATAATAATAATAATAACATGACTGTCAAAACGTAATAATCAAAATCTACTGACACTTTCCAAATTTATCAAGTTCTGTTGTTACCAACATATGACAACGATTCTGAGCTTCCTGCAGCCATAGTTCCCAAAAACATTTGCAAACAGCATCGCAAATAGCTCTTGACCTGTGGTTCAAAGCATAGTTTCTTATAAGAAGATCATGTGGACATAGATCATGCTCCTTGGCAAAAGAAGTGAGCTAACATGCAGTACAATCTATATCAGTACATCTACTAATTTCATCCTACATGGTTTAACTTGCCAAGAGAATGAAAGCAGCTTTTGAAGAGTGCAGATGTACATCAGAATGCAACCAAAGGAACCTGCGACAAAATCAAACACCTGGAACTGAATCAAGAATGTGACAAATGTTGTTAATGATAGAATTGTATTGCCTAACCAACATGGTTCGATTGATACAAAAGTGTAACAGTTACTACAGTTCTGGGAACTATTTGTGATTATTATTTCTTACAACAAGGTGTGCCAACGCAGTGTTTTGTTTTTTTTGTGTAGCAAGAAGCATATGTGATCACAAAAGTAATCTCTGGTCTTCGAGGGCAACTTAATTTGTTTGGAACAGCAAGGAAAACTCCTACAATGCCTTTAAATGATGTCTTGGTAGGTAGCTAACTAAGTTTTGGAATAGTGCCACAGTCATTGCAAGCACAAGCAACATACATTGTACTAAAAATAACATGGACTCTTAAATAATGTGGATTCCTCACGTAAAAAAAAAAAAAACTTAATGATGGAATGGAATCAATATAAAGTTCACGTATTTATTGCAGATATTTAATTTGTATTGGTAGTCTGTCGCTTTACCAAAAGGACCTACACATAACTGTTCTAAAAGTGGTCCCATTAATCAAATACAATTTTAAATCTCTCATTAATGAAGCAAATAGACTAAAATATAAATAATGCTATTGAAATAAGCAAGTATATTCCAACGTCCACCCCATTCTTCATTCTGTCTGGCTTCTCCCCTCTCCAGCTGTATAGAGCAGAAAAAAAACAAGCTTGAGGAAGCACATCATCTGTTCAGCTTTTAGGAGATGGAGGAGGGTGAAACATCTGTGCTGTTTCACCAAATAGGTAATCAAAAATCAAGCAAATAATGCCAATATTAAAATCGAAACAACACCCATTCTGCTAAACCCATTTCAGCTGAAGGGAATATTTAACAAAGCCCAAAGTAAATGTCCATCACTAATGATTATTCCAGTTATTATTCCATTACGAATACCATAACACACCTGATTTAATAAGATTCCAAATTAAGGCTACTAATTATTGTATTTTGCATTCACAACTGGACACAAACAATTGTGCATGTACCTGTTAAACATGTCTACTAACTGCTCACAATTTCACTGATGACTATATGATTTCTCTTAACATACATTTACATAGACTCCATTCCATATTTGAAAGCATTTGCAAAATAAATAAATAAATAAATAAATATGGGGAAACAAAAGGCATACCATTTTGTGTATTTGTATAATAAAATAATTTAGCAGAACAGCTTGCATATTTTATACACGCAAACCTATTGTAAATCGGAGACTAAATGTTATTTGTCCTCAAGGAAAAAGGTTTAAAATGATCAAAAAGATCCCAACACAACATTTTCTCTGTCACGATTTAAAAGTGATTTAGACATGCAAGTATTTCATAGCAGGCCTAATAAAAATTCTAAAATTGTAAAGGCCAAAAAAGGCCATCACAAGAAGAATAAGGTCCAAATTAAAGCCTTTATGCCACAATAATGAGGTACAAAGAAGTCACCAGAGCTAAAGGACTCTGCGGTAATGTTCTCCTTCTTTCCAAAAGGCCACTAAAACTGCTTTTACAATATTCAGCCACTTTTACATAATTCATGTATGCAATGGTCACACAGATAATTACATTAGCAAGAAGCAAGGGAAGTCTCCTTTTAACGCGTACCCTTTGACTCAGGGGCTAGAACAAAAGTGTGAATAGACACGGCTTTCACCATTACCTTCTCCTCTCGTCAGAAACGTTAATGCAATTTCAAATGGCCATTCATTCCGCAATCTGAAAACCTTTTTAATCATAATCCAATTACTAGGTCTCATTTATCAGCCAGCATTTTATCACCCAAAACAATACGATGAGAGGTCAGTACCATTACTTCCGCTATTCATGCGCTCTGTGTCTTAGAAAGAGCTCTGGATAATCATGTGGCTGTAAGCAAACGGCCAAAATATGAGAAATTTGGGGTTTTATTAAGGGCTACTGACTAACCGTATTATTTAATATACAAACAATTATTTTTAAAATGATGACAAAATAGCCTATATTAACCCATTTTGACACTATTTTGCGAAATAGGACAGCTTTCTAGTTGGTTTTTGAAAAACATCCCTATGGACCAATCAGTTTTTGTTCTGGTTTTAAACCCAGGTGTTATTCAGATACAAACGGCATTTGGCCATCAAATGACTTGCATTTAGTCATTTAGCACATGCCTGAATCCAAAGTGACTTATACATGAGGATGATGGAACCTAAGACTTGCAGCTGAATTGTTATTTGACAACTAAGATAAGATTAACTTAATTCACCCAAAAATGAAAATTTCCATAAAAATTTACGAACACCTAGGCCATCCATGATGTAGATGAGTTTAGCATTTCCTCACTTGCTCACCAATGGATCCCAGCAGTGGATGGGTGCCAACAGTTCATAAAAACATACAATAATCCACAAATTATCAATATGACTCCAGTCCATCAATGCATTTTAACTGTAAATTGGAGCTTCTGGCCAACCATATTCCCTAATGATGCTTTCTCCAGAGAAAAGTCCATCTCCGGTTTAAAGAACCGTTTGGACTGTTTTCAGTTGTAAACCGTGCTTAATCTGATTTCTCTCCTGATGCAGATGAGACTATTTTTATATATTTATTTATTTTCTTTTCACAGAAGCAAGCAATATTATGGGTAGAAAATTAAAATAATAGATTTGTTTCTTATACAGACACTTCACAGCTTTTCACTTCACAGGACGATAATTGATGGGCTTGAGTGGTGTGGATTACTGTGATGTCTTTATGAACTGTTTGTGCTCTCATTCTGACGGCACCCATTCACTTCAGAGGATGATGAAATGCTACATCTCTATAAATTTTGGGTTAAACTATTCATTAAATCTCTATACAGAGGTCCTCGATCTCTTCATATAACTTTGTTTATATTAAAAGCCAGGACCAGAATTGAGAACTACCGCTCTATACACATTAACCTCTCTAAACACATATGCTTAGGACGCTGAGACCTGATGTTGGCAAAGACCCGACATTACTAATTTTTAACTTCACATGACTGTGGAAAGTGTACGGTGTATGTGTGTGTTCATGTTTTTTTTCTTTTTTTTTTCTATGCCTGCCCTGTTGGCATTGATTTAAACATGTGGCTAAACATTTCAAGATAAGAGCGGTATTTACCTCTCTGGTGGGGACAGATAACATCCCAGCTCATTACTCCAGCCATGTTGGCTTAAACCCTATCAAGCAGACCTTTCCACAGTAAGCTGGATGGAAGCATTGTTCAGGCTGTTGCAAAAAGAATAATGTATCGCTGATTCTAAAGTGGTCATTTAAAAGTGTTTTTGGAGCTTTGTGCTTTCCAAACCGCAGGAAAAAATAAAAAATCCACATTATCAAAATAAAAAAAAAGGAAACATCCAAACTTGATTAGCAATATTGGCAAAATTCATTACACATCAGTTTGTGTGAGCGGGGATTGTTCCAAAAAGGTAGACAATAATAGCAAAGCTCGAAATAATGCTGTGTTGATTCATATTTTAAATTGCCCTTTAAATTTACTTTTTAAAATTTAAATTGCTGCCTTATTTATAAATATTCATTTATTCATTATTTTTTTATAAATCAAGTTGGCTGTAAAAGCCATTTAAACTTAAACTACATTAAACCACCTTGGTTAAAAAAAAAAATTTAGTTAAATATTATATGACCTATCAAAGTCGAAATGATGTAAAAACCATTTCCATGACTTTCTGATAATATAATATAATTTATTATAGTGTAGCTATAAATATTTCAATAGTTTTGTTTTAGTTTGTTATATTTCAGTTTAAGTTTTAATAATTAATTAATACTTCAACATAAACATTTTATTTCAGTTAGCTGCCAAGGCAAGAGTATCATTTGAATAGAAAAAAATAAATAAATAAATTTTTTTTTGCAATGTTATTTTTGCTTTATTTTAATTAAATGTAAATTAAAACTTGTAATAGTTTTAGTAAAAATAAATAAATGAAAACATAAAAGAACACATTGTGAAAAAGAACACATTATGCAACATTTTAAACAGCAGCCTGCTACACTATTGCACATGAAATGTATCAAGTTTATCCAATTATTATCCTGAAAATGAAAATATTAATTAGAATTAATTATAACTTTTAATTTTGAATGCAATTTAATGTGAAAATATGAACATATAATCACATAATGAGTGAAGAAAGTAGTCAAACTGTGCATAGTATGCAGAAATAGTAATAGTACAGTAGTATGGCAGTATGCTATATTAAACATTGTATACAATTATGGCACCTTCAAGAAGCCTTTTAAGGAACACGTTGCATAAGGTAATCCCAGAATATACTGATTTCGTGAAAAAATGATCCAAGTTGATGTATGTAGTCCTACAATACATATTGTGCATAATACTAATAAAATAAATAATTAAACTTATTAAAATGAACTGTATTATAGTATCAAGTTGTTAGCTTAGCAAAACATGTTAAACACCAAACTCTGCTGGAATGAGCTGTAAGCAAGTTTACTTGATTGATGCCTGTGAAGAGAGTGGCTGTCAATGTGAAACGCTCCAAATCAGTCACTTGTGTGGTTCAGTATCGGTTAGATGTTGATTTAAAAGACAGTGATGCGGCTCACAAGGATTTGGAACAGAACTACAATTACAACATGACTTTTTGTCTGCGCTTTACATGAGGATAAACAAACAGACGCTTGAAATCCAGGAAATAAAAACATTGAATCACTCACAGCTCAGAAATTGATTCACGAGAACAAATAACAGGATGACATAATTGAAGACAAAGAGTTTCCACTGAGGTAATGGTTTATATTTTGTAATTAATACACAGTTTATTGAGAGTGGTGTTCTCACAAACACCTTGAAATCCCCACCTCTCCTCTCAGAGGCTGGCTGAAGAAATTCACAGCCTAGTTCCCTTGACAATATTATCTCAGACGAGCAGACAATTTGCCTCTTTGTTTAAGACACGAATACCACTGAAACTTCATTATGGAAAATCCTATAAATAAAAGGCAGTCGGTGTGGAGCTATTGAGATCCGCTGTACTGAGGCTAACATTCTCGTATATAATGTTTTTTTTCCTTCTCGTCTCGACTGAGGAGTAGATCAAGTGAAGGTTGCGTCGACCTCTTGCATGGCCTACATTCTAATGGGGGAGTTAATTGCATAATTTGTTTTAGAATTAACGGCTAATAGCAGCCGCTCTCCGATCCGCAGCCAAACTCCCCCCCTCCCTCGCTCCCCGTTTAACTGGAATTTATGGAGGCTTTGGACAATGACTCATCAATACTGTGGGCAAATAACGCCAACTAAAGTCAACAGGAACTCTGCTTATGAAACCACACAATCAGAGTTCATGCTAATAATGTCTAAAGAGGAAGCTGTTTAAAATCAATTGAGTTTGTTAAGAAATGACCATAATCATTTCATGTTGGAATTACTGAAATTGGGTGTTTCTTTAATTATAGGGTCATTTTTTTGGTCCCAACAGCTTGTTTAATTAATAATAACTCAACATTTCAGCATTCATAGTGCCTTCCAAAACATGCAAGCTGCCCATACCATAGGGGTGGGCGATATACCGGTAGACACGATTAACCGGTAGAAATTTGTCAACCGATAGAGATTTTGGTCTATCG
>JAUMHE010000082.1:2495318-2516229 GCA_032359235.1 Enteromius mattozi
AAGTATTGCTGCAATTCAGTTTAAATAAAATTACATTATATGAAACCGTTTCTTTGTGTTTGAATTTTTATTTATGCTTTTTTAGATACAAATTGCTATATCATGATATATATCGTTATCGAGGTAGAAAATTGCTTCTACCGTGATAGAAGATTTTGGTTATATCGCCCACCCTTACCATACCATATGCACCCCATACCATAACGGCGGAGAGTGGTTTCTGGAGGTATTCCTGGGACCATTTAGTAATGTCAATGACAGAATCATGCTGATAAGACCACAGTTATCCAACAGAGGTCTTCAGGCGTGTCACTTACACACAGAGATTTCTGCAGTTTCTCTGAAATTTTGATGATGTTATGCACTAATGGGGTAAGATTTGCAAAGCCTTTTCAATTTGACATTGAGAGACGATGTTTTTTTTGTTGTTTTTTTAAGATATTCCACAATCTTTTTACGCACTCTATCACAGATTGGAGAGCCTCTGCCCATCTTCACTTCTGAGAGACTCTGCCTCTAAGACATTTTACAGACCTGATGTAAATTAACTTAATTAGTTGCTAGATGCTGAATCTTTTTAAAATATATTGTTTTTTCAGCCCATTTTTTTTTTTTTTTTTGGAGACCCTTCATCAAATTTGAAGTGAGGTCATTTACACTGCAAAAACTGACCGTGATTTTAACAGTAAAAAAAAAAAAAAAAAAAAGTGAAAATGCTAGCGAAAAACCTTAACTGACATTCCCAGAATTGAAAAACCTATGTTTCTTCTTAGTTTATCAGGTAATGAAATTACAGTATTTAACTGTAAATTTAACTTAAAAACGTAAAACCTAAAATGTTATTACCGTATTTTTTTACTGTAAATTTTACAGAATAGTTTTTTTTACAGCGTAGTCTATAAAAGTGCAACATTTTTTAGTTTAAACATTTTTTATGTTCTCATATGATTTGAAATTTTAAAATGAAAATGTCCCAACATTCCCGGAATTCAGGTTGTAGAGCACAACTTCCTTTTTTTTCCCAAAAGAAAACGGTCCTACCATTTTAACATACGAGCATTCGTTATTTTAGTAATTTTTGTTTTATTTAGCATATACTGTAGGTTTTGTTGTGCCAGACTTTCAATCTTAAAATATGAAAACACATCATGATGAACACATAACTGAAATATGACATGAGATGTGAAGACCTCAAAATAAAAAATGGTTGTGAACAGAACATTTCTATTGCCAGTCAGTAATTGAAAATATGAAATTATGCCAATTGGTACGCTTTACTCAATGCTTTGAAAGAGAATAAAGTGTTCATTTAATGTAGTGATATTTTTCTGTCATAAACAAAACTATATACCCATTTTGGCATTATATGTGTTGACATTTAAACCTAAATAAGTCTTAGCCATAATACCATGTTAAATTAATAGTGTGAATCAGTGAACTGGCATCTACAGGTGGGACTAGCTATGATGGTTGGATTGTCAATCTCGCTCAAACCAGGCAATAACTTGGGCTCCACGCAATGTAATAACCAAAGAGAATTGCCAAACGAAACCAAACAAACAAAGCTCAGCTAAAACACAGAGAGGCAGAGACACAGACTGGGCGCGAGATTCAATCAATACTGTGTGATCCAGCTGTCAGTCAAACCCTTTTATACTTTCAGTCCACGGCCAGAGTTTTCACGCCTTCAAAAACTCACCCAGTGTTAAAGAGAATCTCTTTTAGATTGTGTGTGTTTAATTAAAGCGATTTTTTTTTTTTTTTTTTTTTTTTACAGCTTCAGCAATGATAAATGCAAAATAACCAACTAGACTTTTTTATTTTCTGGGGAAAACAAACAACAAAACAGTAGCATTAAGTAGCTATTTGAGGAACCAAGACTACATTGCTAGCTACTAACTGTAGCAATAAATGAAATATTTTTTCCAATCACTTGACTTCATCCTCAGTAGCCAATGATCTGTGTCTTTGCATCTCCGACACAATGATATGATCTATTACAGCTCACTCACAATGCCTCAGGCATCTATTTTAATTATGGTAATGCTAAAGTGCAACCTTCATAGTACATTACCACAGTGGTATAGAAATAATAGGAAAAAGGTTCATAATGGTGAACGTCTTTTTATTATTTGGTAAATAATGGCTGCTTGCTCAAACTTCCCATCATGTCAGTGTTTGGAATTTGATTGTAACCTCAGGTCCTGTTCTCTATTATGCCTCATTGGAACCTAATATTGCTTTGCATTGTGTTTTAAATTGAAATATGACAGCAGCACTGAAAGGACACATTTTTAAGGAGCGGTTTCATTAGCTTCTATTCTACATTTTTACATTTAGCTTTTCAATTATGTGAAGAGGCCTATTGTCGTCTATCGTGCAGTGTTCGTTGTGAGCAAATTCATGGTGCCAACCACCTTCGTTAGGTTACAGACGATTGAAAAATGACAGATGTCGCAATGCAAAGATGTTGATTGATTTGTTAGTAAATTTGTAGCAGTTAATAAAATAGTTTAACCAAAAATGAACATTCAAAAAAGCCATGTACTGGTTATTTTACATGTAGAACACAAATGTTCCATAAAAATCTTCAATATGATGCGATGATCCAAGTCTTTTAATGGGCTACTAACATTTGACCTGTTTTGTGATATGGCAATTACATGAATTTGTATGATTTGATTTGTACAAAACTGCACAAAAAAAAAAAAAAAATCATATAAAATAAATTCAGTTCACACCAAGAAGTAGTGTTGTCAAAAATATTATACATTATTAAAATATTATTTTTTTATACATATCGATAGTGAAATATTTAAAATTGTTAATATATTCATAATCAAACTCACTTCATAACAGACAGGCTACTTTTAAATTTTGGATAAACCAACCCTTTAAGTATTATTTTTCATATTTTTTCCCATAAATAGTGCGGGATGAGAATTATGGAGCGCAGTAAATTTAATCCATACTGGAAGCCAGAGAGGACCCTTGCACAGAAATATGTCAAAGTAATAGAACTTTTGACTTTCTGGGAAATCCCTAATACGGAAACGGACAAGATTGCTGTATTTGAATAAAAAGAAAATATATATTTTTGACTGGTCTATAAACAATAAACACATGATGTTAACCCCAACCCCAGGCTAATTTTCATTTTTGGGTGAACTAACCCTTTGATAACAATTTGAATTAAGTTTTTCACCAGTGTTTTACCACCTAAAGACATTTTCATTCATGTTAATACAGCTTTGTTATCGTTCAATAAAAATGTATACTCTTTTAAGTCTTTTAAGTTTTCTCCCATGGTATCCAAAACGGCATGGAATATTGTTATTTTTCAAGGTTTACAAATTTAAATACACCATGGTGACTACATTAACTATAGCAATAACTCCATGCCAATAATGTTGCCTTTATTATAAGCAAGCATTTAAAGCGGCAGATGAATGCACAATGTGAGCTTTCTAAAGTTGGGTGGATTCTGATTGGCTCATTTTTATTGTTCATCAGATGGGAAGCATTAGATTGGAATCACTTTCAGAACCGTTTTGTGTTGTTATCGTTATATTTGTGTGGTGAACTTCCCTATTCTCACAGAATTAGATGGAATTTTAAAATGTTACAACTAACATCCTTGTGTGTGAACAGGACAGTAGCCACCAGAAAAAAAAACAACAACACAGCATGTGGGTCTGAGGATGTCAGAAGTTCAAGGCATGGTGTGATACCTACTCCATCAGGGGTTCTAGGTGACAAATCTTTCCTTTGTTCCCAAACCCAGCAGGGAACATTGGTCAAAAAAGCCCTCACATGTTCCTACAGGAGCTAAACTGGATAGCATGCTGGTTAGGGAAGACCATGGGTAATGAGGAAATGGTTAAATGTGAACACATACCTGTTAAAAGAGTCCCAGCATGAGGTGAACATCCATTTGAGAGGCAAAAGAAAAAAACAGAAGGAAAGAAAGAAAAAGATGATTAAAAATATTATAGTTAACAGATATTAGTTGTTACCCCTGACACACTGGTTATGTCTTTCACATAACCTTTCACCCAATAACACAAAAGAAAGCGAGGAAAAGAGGTTGCTGATTGGCAGCTTGAGCAGGCCATCAGTAGATTTCATTCCAGATTGCAGTGTTATCTTCAGAGATAGGTAGAGGTTATCACTGACCGCCTGCTCTGCATTCTGAAACGCATTAACCATCGCATCACGCACCACATTACAAAAAGGAAACCACGCTGAGAATGCCAGAGATGTGAAAACAGTGAACGTTATGCTTTGAGAACACTGTAGATCAGAGAACACTGTAGAGTTTTTAATGTTTGTGACCTGAAATGAATTTGGAGCATTTTCACCACCTGTGCTTGAGAAGAAAGTGGATGTTGTTCTAGTGGTGATAATTCACTCTATACATTAGTGTATTCACAAATCAGAAAATCTTAGCAGCAAAATATTATTAAAAAAAGTTCATTAAACATGTAGCAACAGCAAGGCATGTTGTCACACTATATCTGCAAAGTTATGCCAAATAATTGACTATTATAGGCTTTTTAGCAACATTCAAGAAAAAAATAAACCTATATGTAACAGAATATTAATGAATGGCAAAAAAGGCAAATGTTTTTGAAATTACAAAAAAGTGTAAAAACAGTAATATTGTGAAATATGTTTTACAACTAAATTAAAGTAATTTTCTGTTTCAAATATATTTTAAAATGTAATTTATATTTTGTAACAATGTAAATGTCACTTCTGATCAATTTAATGCATTATGGCTGAATAAAAAAGCATTAATTTCCCCACTTACCCCAAAATTGCATTCAGTGTCTCTGCTAGAAACATGTGTAACTGGACTCAAAATCTTAGTTACTAAGATACTGCTACCCATGTGACATCTTGCCCCAGTCTCCCTTATATTCATCCCCTCTTTTCCTGACTCATTTGTAATTGGGCAGGATAAAGAGCCTGCTGACAGCAGCATTATCAGTTATTTACTCCCAATGGTGACTGTACTTGACTGGCAGTATCTGTAGCAATCATCACAGGTCATTCAGCGCAGAGTAAACGGCTCTTTTAAATTCTGTATATCACATGCCCATTTTCCAGGGAGTTGCAGTGTCATCAGATTAAAGAGGCGCTAAATGCTAACTTACCACACCGCCAAGGTTCACAGACTGCAAATGTTCCCTGCTAACATGTTTTCGGAAATTAGTCGTATTATAAACATAAGCACTTTAAATGCACATACATTAGCATGTATGTTTCCTGCAATGAAAGTGCCAGTAGAATAGATTCGCAGTGAATCCATTTAGGTTTTCTGCTCAGGATACATATACAGATATGGTAGGGTTAAATATCTGATTAAAAGATAAAAAAAAAAGAAGCAGAACCACAATAATAAATCGCATAACACTTCGGGAAAGTATGTACATGCAGTATTAGTGTAATTGACAAAACGAGCTATGCATTAAACTGATTAAAACCCACACATATTCATTCAAAATCAGCAGGCCCGGCTGATGTTTGAGTTACTAGAAAGCATGATAAAGAGCATACTTCCAGGCATGGTGATGTTGGCAGAGGTTCACAGGGATCATCCCATAGCAGGATGTGGATTACATTCGCATTAACATGTGGCTTTGGGTGCATGCTGGGTCGTACCCTGTGCTGCCCACACAAGAGTCGACTCATCTGTCTGGGGTAACACTCTGCAGATCCAGAGCCACAAAGGTGAAAACTGTAGCCCTCCGGCCATACTCATCTCGTTTTTTATTCCTGGATTTACTGATTGAATCCCAGCTTTAGCCTTTATGGACAGAAACTGAATTCATTCTAGTGAAGCCCTACTGTATACAAATTTAAAAAACAAATGTAACTTGCAACAAACAGTAATATTTCGGTTTAGCTCATAAGCACTTACTAATTTTGTGCAATGTTATATCATAAATTTTACAATGCTTAAAACCCTAAAATAGCCATATAACTATGAGACGAACTTTACAGTTTAAATTATACAGATTATAAATTTTACATGACATCAGCTTATTAAAAAAAGCATGTTTTGATCTATACAATAGCAAAAATCCCAAAACATACAATTCACTGCAGTTTCCTACTTAAATGAACACGTGTTAGTAAAACACTGCTTTTCACACAAATTATGACCACAGAGGCAGATACTAAATCACTACAGATTTATTATTGTGCAAGGGACCATTCAAAAAAAGATATATTTTAACCTCTAAACATCATTACCATAGTCTAATCGAATGCATTTTAATGTGTCCATCATATCCAGCTCCATATATAACTTTTCTGATATAAACTTGCTAGGTAGCGCACCTGGTACAGCATTATACTTGAAAAGCAAAACTCTCTGGTATAAACTGAATTAATGAAATACAATTAAAAAAAAAAAAGGGCTTATAAAGTTGGAATGGCTGTTCAGTAATTGTTTTTTTTTTTTAAATTAGGTCTAGGTTTAATATATTTCTTATGTTTTTTTCTAATGCGATAGAGCATTGCAAAATTGCAATGTTGCAACAGGCATGTTTTTTCTAATAGATAAAAGCTTTGTTTTTCTGCTGTTATATCCTAAATATAAATACTTAAAAAAAAAATACCTAGATTACTGTTATCATTTATTATCAAGACTTATTTATAACACTTTTGTTGTTGTTGTTGATGTGGTAATCCACACTGAACTTAAGTGATTAAGCCATTGAACTTTGAATATTCTTTACAGATGGTAGCTTTTCTATAGAATAGAATAGAATAGAATAGAATATTGCTCTTTCCTAAGCCCCAACCAGTCTTTTACTAGCATTTCTCAAACATGGTGATATAATTGATGCATCTGCTGCTGCAGGGAGACTTCTAAAGAGAGGCCTGATGTCCTCTCTTTTCTTTTTTCTACCCCATCCTTCTTTCACCACCTGCCACATGTTGCTACGCCAGATCTCCCTCCATCGAGACGAGCGATTCCAGCGAATGAAAGATGACTCGCACTCTCTTATTCAGTCATCCATCAGACAGCATCTGACTCACACACATGCGTGACTGTGCAATTAAGACCAAACGCCACGGAAAAGCATAAATCAGTCACAGCAACAGAGTGTGCGAGAAAGAGGCTTGCTGTTCATTAGACTTCATTATAAGCAAACACTTACTGATGTGAATTTACAATGTTGTCTAGAAGAGGTCAGGCAGGGAAACATTGAAACCCGCTAAATACGATATCCATCGCCTACAAACTTGTCGTAAAATTACAGCTTTGAGTATTGGAGATGTTTTGCTGTAGGTGATTAAAACATGCAAGTAGAACCATTCATCTATCCATCCATTTTCTTCCACTTATCCGGGTCGCGGGGGCGGCAGTCTTCTTCCAGCTCTTCCGGGGGAACACAGAGGCATTCCCAGGCCAGCCGAGAGACATCATCCCTCTAGCATGTCCTAGGTCTTCTCCGGGGCCTCCTCCCGGTGGGACATGCCCAGAACACCTCCCCAGCAAGGCGTCCGGGAGGCATCCGGAACAGATGCCTGAGCCACCTCAGCTGGCCTCTCTCGATGTGGAGGAGCAGCGGGTCTACTCCGACCTTCTCCTGAGTGACCGAACTCCTTACCCTATCTCTAAGGGAGCGCCCAGCCACCCTATGAAGAAACTCATTTCGGCCACCTGTATCCGGGATCTCATTCTTTCGGTCATGGCCCAAAGCTCATGACCATAGGTGAGAGTAGGACCGGTAAATCGAGAGCTTTGCAGCTCAGCTCCTTTTTCACCACGACAGCCCGGTACAATGACCGTATCACTGCAGAAGCTACACCTATTAGTCTGTCGATCTCTCGTTCCATCCTTCCCTCACTCGTGAACAAGACCCCAATATACTTAAACTCATCCACCTGAGGCAGGAACTCCCCACCAACCTGAAGGGGACAGGCCACCCTTTTCCGGCTGAGAACCATGGCCTCAGATTTGGAGGTGCTGATTCTCACCCCAGCTGCTAAAGAACATGCAGATGACATTATTTCTGTATTGTAATGTTGTTTGTTTTCCACTTAATTAAACTTTCATTAATTAACATCCTGTCACCTAATGTTTAATCGTAATTGCAGGACGATCCAGCAGCTCTTGTGAGGAACAATAATACAGTGTTGAATAATGTTCTCTAGCATTTGTTCAAATACAGCTGACCTACTGAATTGCCTCCGGTCTTGTAAGATTCACTTCCATTCATAAACTATGTGTTAGCAAACTCTTTCCTTATCCTGACCCTTAGCCTTTTCTTCTCACATGCTTAACTTTCACATCCAGCCCACAAGCCTGCATGCTGCCCCTAGTGGTCAATTTCCAGAGTTACACCCTCCTGCTAGCTGGCAAGTGTTGGATCCTGCTGAAAAAGCCCAACAACGGGCACCATTCAGTCATTGCCAGACTGAATGACCCAGTACATGGCTCAGCTGTACACTAGCATATCAATTCCCCCTAAAAACAATGAACCCATGCCGACTGACTAACAGACGAACAAAGCGACAAGTGAGGAAAAAGTCACACATAGATGCCTGTCAACAATGCCTAATTGGCAACACATTTGTTTGTCATTTGCTGAACTTTAACGCTTTCCATAAACCCAGCAGTCTAATTAGAACTTGATGGTTACATGAAAATGTGTCATTATTTTCTGAGGAAACGCTACAGACATGCGCACAGAGTTTGGCGTCGGGCTAATTAAATCTATTTTGTCTATGCACGGCAAATGAACCTTGATGAGCAATGTGATCTCATTAAATGACAGCACGACAAATCCAGTGCTGTGCCGTGGTGCATTGGGTACAATGTTTTCCTGACAAGAGACCTCAATGGTACCGTCACCCAAACAGCTGGGAGCTGGCAGAGCACAGAAGTTGTGTTTTTCAGTTTTCACTCATTCACTGACTCATCCATGACCATTTCGATCACAGTGTTGCAAACTTTTTTTTAAGCACAACACTGATTTCAACTGAATTACTGACTTTTAAAAAGTCTATAAACTGGAAAATGTTCATAGACTAAGGGTTGAGAAGAAAAATAAAATAGAAGATGCAATTCTTTTATTTAAAACATTACTACATTTTTTTTTACCTTTTTCTAATGGGAAAATGATATGTTTAAAACATTTTAAAATAAAAAAGTTAAAAGAGATTACAATATCATTACAATTTGGCTTGTTACCGTAAAATGGACAAAACCATGCAAGCATTAAAATTAATTTTGGAAAAAATAAATAAATAAATAAATAAATCATTCAAAAAGGACATTTTCTATCCAGCTATGACCGAAACAAAACACAGAGTGAAAAAAAAAATAGAAAAATTGAGGGGTGATGCTTACGAAACCATTCCAAGTTTATTTCCTGTCCTTTGTCCAAAATTTGAATCCATCACTTTGCATATCAGGAATTTGCTCTCTAGTTGGTGGAATTCAGTCACAGAACAGTCTGTAAGTGGGTTTAATGCATTATCCTACTTAAACTTCCCGCCATAACATTTCAGTTTCATAGACTACTTCACTTTCCTAAAGAAAGCAGAACAAAGTGGGAATGTGACTGACAAAGCACCAGAGTCAAAAGTAAGTTCTGTTCATGTCTTGCACAGGCGTGTAATAAATCATCCACACAATCACTGACCTGCGCTCTGACAAACTGGAAATGAAAGTCTTTTCCCTCCTGACAAATAATGTTTTCTCTGCCCTCGGGCTTTCTTTCGGCATTGCGTATAACGTGGGGGAGGTGACGGCATCAGGCCTGTTTCCTCTGACATCGACGGCAGAAATATGAAGACTGACTGATCTTAAACCTTGACTCTTCATCCGAACCAAACTGAACCTTTGAAATTACAAAAGGAAAAAAATCCTAATCCACAATGACTTGGACATCTAAACAGTGTGTTTTCAAATGCTGCATCTTATTTTGCAACAGCTGGGACAAACTATGAGTTTGTGTTTATTGTCACTTCTCCGAGTAACTTCAAAGGCCTCGTCAGAAACACGGTGAGAAACGTTCACCCTGAGACAAAGTGGTCTTAAGCACTGATCTGCCACTGTTTTCTTTACGATTAGCATGGCGGCGGAGCAAAATGTCATTTAGTCAAACAGCGCTGCGACGGATTTGCTGCACTGTTTGTCTTCTTAAACCTACAAGTGAAGAAATGGCAAATGAACCGAAAGCCCATGAATAAAACAAGAGAGAGGTAGAAGAGGTTCTGCCACCTTTCGGGGATCTGACCACCAGGAATGCATGGAAATTTTGATTTAAGCAGACAGCAGCAATAGGCAGTCGCCTGAATCGTTTTGCCCAAGAAGGCAGGCTTTCAGCACTTTGTCTTCGCTAAAAGATATTAACAGCAGTCTAGTTCTTTCTCCCTGGTTTCGGCATCCGACAACCACGAACAGTCGTTCTTCTGTCAACCTGTCTCCTGCACAGTTATTTCTGCCTTTTTCAGACAGTGATATTCAGACTGAACAAGCTTAACGTCTTTACCATTGCAATGAAACAGTCAAGTCTGCGTGGTTCTGTCTGAGGAACACTCTCAGACAATTTTAGCTGAAATGTCTGTTTGAATGCAGGTGAAGGAATAAAAAGAGAGATAAGACAGAAGCTGAATTTCGAAACTTTGCAAACTGTTTCATTGTCGAGTGCCTACACAGATGGGGCGTTCACACTGACAGCGATTTGCAGTGACAATGCAACCAGTGACAGTTGCTGATTTGAGACTACATGAGTGACGGTTTGCGATGTGATAACGTTGAAATCAAATTTATGCAAATCTGCAAGAATGAAGACTACCAGCGGGAACAGAGACATTGACGTTTAGGCTACATCATTTTAGACAATAAATTTTGTTGAATGCATTCGTCACGTAATAATGCCTAATTCAAACCACCAGTTTTTAGACTTGGTGACCTCCAAAGTTGGATAAGTTTTCATCTTAGATTTGTTATCTAGTAGCTTAGATGTGTTATCTAGATGTGTTATCTAGTAGCAACTAATGTGGTTTAGGGACCTCTAGCAACATTAGCATATGGCTAACAACACAATACTTAAAAACCCTAAGTTTACTCCATTTTGACACTTGTATTGTTTACACATACAGCCAAACACTTCAAGGGGTCATTGGATTCCCATTTCCCACAAGTTGATATGATTCTATAGTTCCTCAATGAAAAGGCTATAACATACTTTGGTTATGGTTTTGGTTAAAATAACATTCTTTTTACCTTGTCAAAAACAGCTGTATTCACAGCAACCCATTTCAGTGCATATCACTTTAAATGCTAATGAGCTGTGCTCACCCCGCCCCTCTCTCCACGGGGTAACAAGCTCTTTTTGTGAGACTGCAAACTGTAAGCTGCGGAGCTTATAAACTAGCATATTAATAGAAAAGGCAATTAGCAAAAATATACTCACTTATGTAGGTGAGGCTGGATCACAAATGATTAGCACGAACAAATGTAATCCACTGCATCTTTCGCAGCTCAAATGTTGGGAATACCCCTTTAAACTTTCAATTAGAGCTGGTTTACCTGGTTGGTCAACTGGTATCCAAGCCTAACCAGCAAAAGAACTGCAACTGATAAAATCAGTTCTGCCTTCTATGTTGTCCAAAACAAGACATCGTAGAAAACAGCACAAGATCATGGTAGGCAGCTCAATAGGTTTTGGTTAATGCGGCATAATAATAAAAATAATGCAATGACAGGTGGAACTCAAACCACACCTTTGCCATTTCAGGACAAAGCCTCAAGAAAGCTATAATTCTGTGAATTGTGAAGTCTGAGAAGTCAAAGAGAGGTGATTAACATTGCCTTAACAAATAGGGGTCATTAGCCCAGCAGATTGTCTGTGACATTTCAACTGCACACGCACTACCACAAATACTAATAGCTGCGTTTCTGTCTGCATCCATCTCAGACAGCTCCATCATATTATCAGCAGACTGCAGCAGGCGGGAGCATGTCACATATCCAACGTGCAAGCCAAGACTGCCGAGAGACAGGGAAAAAAATCGTACGTTTTCACTCAAAACAAACCCGCAAGAATATTGATCACTTGATCGCAGGTGGTTAAGTCTTTAGACTGTCTATGTGGGAGCCTAAGTATTACAGATACTGTAGAGAACCAAGGTATCAGGATATCCATCTCTTGGGTTCGCACCCCTGTCTCTTCTCAGCATCCCCTGCTTTGAAGAGGTAAAGCAATAAAGCTCATTTACAGTAAACAGGAGCAATGGGACGTCTTTGTTGTGCCATCGGTGGACATTAATTAGTCATTCACTGTTTGTCCACATGCATAATTCAAAGGGGGAGGTGGCATTTGCAAGGTGTGCGAACGGTGGGGGTTTTTGTTCATTATTCTTTCATCTTTTTCTTTTCTTTTTTTGCAAGGCTCATTTCTTACGTGTCTTCTTGAATGCATTGCACTCCGTGCTGGGATCCACCTGTTCACATTCAACTTCATTACAAAAGCCTCTGTTTGCAATTGTATCCATTTAAAAATAAGTGCTTTAGTCTTAAGCAGAGACATTAGACTGGAAATGTTGGCCTGTAGTCTTCGTCTTAGACTTAGACTTTCAATGTTTAGACTCAATACTAAGGATTTATTACTTAGCCTAAATTAAACCTTAGATTTTGAACTTGGGACTTTATAATTAAATTGTAGACTAAATCAAAGACTTCAGAGTGTCCAGTTACACAAACTTTATATATGTAGACTAGGTAAGGTGTAAATGTAAAATCTGGGCAATACGCTTCTACTTAAACCTTACTATTTGGCCTTTAGTTGTAGTTGTACTTTAGACATTGTGTCTTTGGATACAAGACTTTGGACTTGAGACAATAATATGATCCAAGCTTAAGCAACAGACAGAGATTTAGGACTTTGGACTTTTGAACTGTACACTAAATCCAAGACTTTACAATTACACTTAAACTTTACATTTAGACTTTAGACTTACATCTTCAAGGTTGAACAATGCATTTATACTTAAACCTTATATTTTGCACTTTATACTTCAGACAAATTATCTAAGATAGTTATCTTGATATAAGACTTTGAATTTAAGGTCTAGGCTTAATACACAGACCTAGATTTAGAACTTTGGATTTTATAATTAAACTGTAGACTAAATTTTAAAGTTAATTTTACTTTAACATTGCTTTACATTTAGACTTTACACTTTAACTTATGCCTAGGCTTTAAAGTTTGGACACTTATACTTAAACCTTAATCTTTGCATGTTGTTCTTACAAAGTATCTTCAACTTTGAACTTAAGAATATAATCTAGGCTTAAAACATAGACTTTGGACTTTTACTAGCAAAAAACTTATATCCTGGTTTTCGACTTTGATAATGCCAAAACTACCAAAGTTCACGTCTTTTTAGCTAGAAACAAATTATTATGCATGCATTACACAAATTATTATATATCGGCCATTCACCCCAAGCTGCAGGTACTTGCAGTGCTCCGAATGAGAGAGTCTATAGTACGACTTCTCTACTCCGCTCCCCAGAAATGTATTTTGTGCATGAGTGAATTAGGTGATCATTTTTTATCTTACACGCGCTATGGCTTCTGGAGTCCGCTGCAAGGAAATTGGAGGGGAAAAGAAGTTTAACATTTATCGCATGCCGAGGTTAATCTCTTGAAATGGTGGGATTTTGTCAGAGGGAAGAGGAAAATCCTCAATGCACTCCAGCAGAATTACAGTCATATTTCAGAGCGCTTTTTTACCTCCATCTCTCCTCCTCACCTCATCCTCCTAACCAAGTATCAAATCTTCATTATTTTTCTACTTTACAAACACATACTCTAAAATGTCTTGGCCCAGATTTATCCAACTAACAATTAGTTACAGCTAATGGAGTGACAAGCATCTAATAGAAGTGTCTATTTTTTATTTTTTATTTTAGTATAAACCTCTGCTGTCTACTGCTTCAAGAATCAACAAGGGAGGTCATCGTTTATGAAGGCCCAAAAATACCTGCCTATGATTAGACTGTAATCATGCTAGCTTTGTGCCATGAGAACTCCCACATATATTGTTCTTTAATCAGTACATTTGCTGTCTTGAAATCAACTGAGACTACAAAGTTAAAGAGATCTCATTTGTAGTTTTTGATTCCTGTGGGTTTGACCTTAAACTGCCACATCCGAGCATCTGTTCTTATTCACCTTTGTGGCCCTTTCTTTGTCCCACTTTTTCACAACCTGACAAAACCAGGTGCCTAAAGGCATCTGGTAAAAATGTACCATGCTCAGAGCAAATCACTTCTTGCAGCTGTCAAA
This sequence comes from Enteromius mattozi, assembly GCA_032359235.1. NCBI lineage: Eukaryota > Metazoa > Chordata > Actinopteri > Cypriniformes > Cyprinidae > Enteromius > Enteromius mattozi. The sequence goes on from JAUMHE010000082.1 coordinate 2,509,645, forward strand.
AGCAAGTCACACGTCTGTGTGCATCAATGCAAGTCTATTCACACTGAATCTGAAAGGCAGATCCACAGAAGAATCAAAGAAACCTGTGTGGCTTTAAGCATCATTTCACTGCTATCAAGGTCTGTCTTTCAATACATGATAGAATTGAGTCCGGTGCATCAGAGCTACACTGAAATCTGCCTTAGCATTAGCATTGCACAATTTAAGAACTGTATGCATGTAACAGTTAGCATATACAGCTTGCTGTCACTTCCTGGAGTGTATGCTAGTTAGCATGACTGTTGTCTGTGCTGCGTCTGCTGTTAGCTAATGTTTGTGAGTTCATCTTATATTTGATCTTATAATTTAACATGGTTGTGTCAGTATACGGTCAGAGGGGGTTGTGTCACAAAGTCTGGGTCTGGTGTTCAACTTATTGCCCACCACATAACCAGCACAACAGAGCTACAGTCATTCAAAAACAGCCAGCTTTACATGCACAAAGAAGGATGAAAACAATCAAAGAAATCAGCCATTACGCAAAATATGCAGAGACTTCTGTAAATGTGTGATAGAAGGTCTGCGACAGATTTGTTGCATCTCTTGGTGTGCAATTTATACCTGTATTTTATGGCATTTGCAAATGACTGTCTGCCGCACTGCGAAGTAATTCCACCCTGTCATATTTGTCTTTTAAAATTGTAACAAATTATGGTGATTTATTATGTGGAGCTCTTTGAGGTGCCCCCTTTTTTTCCATTTCTGAGAAGATAAGTCGCTGATGGCAAGATTGCAGGGCCATCCATTTAAAACGTGAGGCACTTGACATGAAGACATGTTTCATTCTCTCTGCATGTGACACAGCCCTCTTCCTTTGACTGGAGCCTGTCAGCATAATTCAACCCATCAGCATGCTTTTGTTGGGTAAGAAGAGTGTGTGTACATGTGTGTGTGCGCTAGTGCATCTGAGCAAACGAACCGGAACCTTCTATTCCCATTCTCCCATACCCATGAACACCCTCGCTACCTCCAGACCTGCTAATGAGGTGTGACTTGTCAGTTGCAGGACCGGACTGCCTGTCATCCTTCGTTCCTTCCTTCCGTCCCTTCTTTTTCTTCTTGCTCTCGTACCTTCCTACCCTCCTCCAGTCAATAGGACTTAGAGCTCTATCTGTCATGGTTAGAGACAACCCTGGGAGCTATGACTGAGCGATGTGTGTTATAGAGTGTGTGAGAGAGAGCATGTGTAATCCTGGCACTCTGCATCCCCTTTTCGGAAGGAACGGGGGAAAAAAGGAACAAAAAATGAACTGCCGGCATCATCTAGTCGCAATTGTAAAGTAGAGCAAGTTGCCAACGGGGTCTTTTGACTGTACAGAAATCCCCTTTTCCCATCTTGCAGATTAAGTCTTCTACTCAAGCTTATTATGATTGTTAGTTGTTAGAGCAGGAGTGCGTATATTAGAAAATAAGAAGGTAGTTGTTCCCTGCATTCTGAAGGGTAGGTGAGGTCAACAGTAGGTCACTCAAGTAAATACATAACAATACTGGCTGATGTATTAAGACAGCGATTCTCAATCCCGGTCCTCGCACCCCACCTCTCTGCACATTTTGTATGTTTCTCCTTTCGCTTCAGACGTTTGTTCTATTCGAACGTATGTGCCCTGTGAAGTGGACATCACTGGATATTCCGCCATGATTCCAGATCAAAGCAAACTTATATGTTCCATTCAAAGTGCATTTAAATGTGCAAGACGTAATTTAAATAATATTCATTTATTTACAGCGCAAATCCGTGAATGAAGGTTCCGAAGTCCATGTCAATTGGAACACATGCACGGAGCTCTCTGCTAACGAACTGATTTTCACAATTAGGTGTGTTAACAAAGAGTGACATACAAAATACGCAGAGTGGTGGTGTGTGGACTGGGATTGAGAACTGCTGCATTAAGACACAATGTTAGCCTCTGTGTAACCCAACACTGAAAGTTGGGTTAGTAGTCACTGACTTATTCTGGTATAACATTTGATTAGCAGCATAGCATCTGCCACAGATTGCTGGCTGACCATCAGATGTAAGAAGCACACAAAATGGGAAATGCTTTGGGAGTTTCAAAGTCATCATCTGATTGGTTGATTTGTACATCACATTCTTTAACAGTACATCTGGAATCAATGCCATTGTGATGCAAAAAATCCCTCATAGCAGAAGAAAGCCATTGCCTTTTATAATTGTGGCAATGAGCACTTTTCAGGATCAACTAAATGCTGGAAAGTTAACGGCATAGACTTTTCACAATTGAAGACATTTTTATATTATTTACTGCTTTGTTACTGTTGGTACACTGCAGTGGCGAAGCAGGGTTGGCCAGCCTGCTCCTGGCAATCAACTGTCCTGCAAAGTTCAGCTCCAACTCTAATCAAACACACCTGAAGCAACTAATTAAGGTCTTTAGGATCGCTTGAAAATCAGTATCGCAAATGAATCACCCGCTAAACTGAACGTGATATTGCGTAGCTTGTCAGTGATCTACGGATCGGTGTATTGACTGTGGTCAGTCTATATGAACGTGTACAAATACGTAGTGTGTCTTTACAAAGTGACATTGCCAACTACTGGCCTAGCATAATACAGCATTTTTAGTAATTTTTGTGGATCTGTATAAACAGGCAGTGTTCTAACCACGTCACTGTCAAAAATTGTTGTGTAAAATAAAGTACATCATTCAGTGTGTGTACTTGGACAACACTATTCCAATTTCAACACGAATTGCTCTGATTAAGAATCTACCATGATTTTATACATAATCGGTCTTTCATAGTGCATAATCATAACTCCAGAAGTCAAGAGCTATTGCTCATACTCTTGTGCTTGTTTAAACTAGTAGTGTGTGTCTGTTGACCACCTCACACAAGTGTTCGTCCATGTGGGTGACTGCTGTTGTTGCAGTTCCATTCCTTAATTTCTTTTTCTTTTTTTATATACTGTGAACAGGTTAGAGAAGTGTCGCCACCTTGCTAACCTTGCAATCTCATAAAAGCTGCCCTCCTTGACACTATCTTCAATGCGTTTATGTGGACGCTTGTATTAGCGGTGCACTGAAGCATGAAAGCAAATCATTTGAAACGCTCCTAATTGGTTAATTAATTCACAGTATCATTCATGATATCAGAAGCACCAATATGTTCTCAATGTACCTACGCAGTTTCCATCATTCCCATTCATCTATTGTCCATTATTTCATCATCAAGTCATCAATCAATCCCTACTGCAAATCTGAGAAATGATGCTTGTATGCATTTGCGAAATGGAATACAGTGACACTGTTGTTGTTGTTTTATTTTTTTTGTTCCAGACAAAACATGCTGTATTCTTCTGTTTCCAACATCGTATAGACTAATGTCATTCACAAACTAAGATTTTTTTAAAAGAACCATCTGACAGGATTCCTGATATATGATGCTTGAGAAATATTTGGCAGGTTAAATATCCAGACTTGTCTGTGATCCAAGTCCTGCAGTGTAAAATGTGTTTTGACTGGAACTGACATCAGCAGTGATGGACAGTTGTGTAGCATGAAAATAAATAAATAAAAACAAAAAAAAAGAGCAATCCAAAGACTTTGAAAGTATTAGCAACATAATCTTTTAAAAACCCTTTTCGTATAATTAACACTGCAGATATAAAGCAATAAAAAATAAAATGTGTACAATTCTTTAACAGTTAGCCTTTTCTATCATTAGTGTATGCATTAGTTTGGCGATTACAAAATTCCCTATCCAACTCTCCATTACTTTGATTCTTCACAAATGAGATGTCTTTCATCTGATTTGATGAATATAAATGTTGTTGTTTTTCATCAGAATAGAGGTCTGTTTCAATTTAATTCCAGTGGAACTAAAACAGTGTGTCTGTTCTGTCACATATGCCTTTATGCAGCCTCCATCACGTTAAAGTCTTAGCTTAGCTAGCTGCTTCCAAGTGTTTTTGACTTCAAGTCAGGAAATTTGACAGTGTCAATTGGGTCAAGTCAGGTCACTGGGTCTTCTTTCCAGGCTGGATTCAGGTTTCAACCACTACAAAATACATCTTTTGCAGACTCTCTCTCTCGACATTAGACTTATCTCTGTCTGCTAACTCGTCGTGTTGAATTACACTGTGCTATGCCACATGACTTCTTCCGACTGCTGCCTTACTTTTGCTAATTGCACTTGCATTATAAAAACATATTCCCCATAGAGCTCTGCCAATTTAATCTTTTGTTAAAACGTGTGAAGAACATTTGTAATTTAATAAACCTCATTAACAGGAAATGGAAGAGGGAGGGCTTGATGAGAAGAGGGGGGATTTTCAGACAGCCTACCGAATGTCCTAGAAATGCCCTGAAAGGAATACATAATGAATGTCTCACCCTCCGCTAATCACTGAATGCCATACTGTGAACACATCAGTCATACAGCCTGCCAATTATGCATGCTCTTTCCATACAATGCATACAATATCGGATACAATTATTTAATTTGAACAAAGCGTGTATGCGTTTAAATATTAAGTATACATGGCTTTAATTTCCAAAGTAACAATCTAATAATGGTCAGATCTAATATTTCTGAATAATCTGGGAAAATGAAATAAAAATGTTGCATTCAAATGGTTCCTTTAGAGCACATTTTCCTCTTTTTATTATCATTATCTCTGACATGATCGTCACATCTTCAGATGTAATTATGTTTAATGAGAATGACAGTAACAAAATGGTGCAGTAGTTTATGCAAATCACTTTTCTCGCACTCTGAGTAATCAAGAAACGAAAAGAATATGACTGTTGAGTTAAAATGATTAAATAGTGGAATAATATTCTTCTGCAAGCACAAACAGCCCTCGAGGATGTGTGGTGTGGGTGGGCTTCTGGGATTGTGGTTTGTGTGTTGTAATAGAAAAGTACTTAGAACTTCAATCGTTTAGTCTTCTTTCCTCATTTTATACCGAAATGCTTTGAAATGTGTATGTTTGTGAGACATACGCGATGACTTGGATGAATTAGTGAAAATCTTACTACAAAAAAAGAGCTTAAATCAGTTCGAGTTGCTAATTTGTCAAAGCCGGTCTCCCAAGGTAGCTCTCTAAAACCATCAGACCAGCTCAGCTAAATCTGGAAAACCACCTTAGGATGGTTTAAGCAGTCCTTTCAGCAGGGAAGAGACAAATGGGAGAGCCTGAGTAAGTCTGACCGGATATCGCAGAGAGGAAAACAGCTCTTGAGGTGTCGGGCGAACCGCTCAGGCGAGTCTAGGAAGGAAACATGCCATGAAGGGCTTCTCAGGCTGCGTTATTGATTGGAGTTCACTGGCGGCCATCATTGAGACAAACACGGTGGAAAGCACCAAAGGCGATCATTACCACTCGAGCACTGGTGTCAGTAAACATTAGATTGTCCCTACACTGATACTAAAGGGGAAGCATGGCTTGAACAACAGCTCTCAGTTGTACAAAGGGTTCCCTGTGGGGATATAATTCAAATCAATAGATGCTCTGACTATAGTCAAATGATTTGCGCATTAATGGATTGCTTTTGGAGGAGAGAAAATACTCCCTGAACACAAGCACATTTAATTTCAAGCAGAGCTGTACAGTATATCCTCACAATGTAACAGCGATTATAAACATGTTGAGATCTGACAATGTTACAGGAACCAGCAGACATAACAGTAACTGCATAGACAAACACAAACATTGTTTGGACTTTACGCTTGAAGTCGCTGTTTCATCTTATAATTTAATTTTAAGAGTTAGTTACATGACTATTTCTTACCCTTAGAATATCCCCTCTCAAATCGTACTTATCCTTCAGAAAAGCTAAATACAATAGTTAAACGTTTGTAGTGTCAGCAACTATAGTTCATCTTTTAGTGGTGGTAAGGTGCAAACAAATCTTGATGTTGGCAAGCTGAGCACTTTCATTGCTTTGTTTCTGCTCCGGAGCAGAAAGACAAATTAAACAAGTTCCTATAAAGCGGTGACATAAGCCTCTGGCGGTGCACTATTAGCTGGGTGCCTTATTTGTTAAGCAACTAGATTAATTTATTGTGTTTGTATGGACGGCCACCTGCCTCGCCCTGTTCAAGGGTATTTTGAGGCTCAGTTGTTAGTTGGTTAATATTTCTGTGTGGATGATTGAGGTTCTACAGCCAATACAAAAGAGATGTGTCTAAGGGATCATAAAAGAAATGGTTAATTTAGCGCTCGAGGGACTCTTGACCCCGGAGACTCACTGCCAGAGCAATACTAATGCCTGACATCTAAAGACTGACAGACAGCAGTTATGAATGAATGCTACAGTTTGTAGTTTTTGGCAAACTGTCTCATTTGTATCCCATGCATGACTTTTTATATAACATATAACAAACCAGAGATTAGGGCTGGTCCGAAAAACCATTTTTTGTGCTTCGTAGCTTCGGTAGTAATCAACACTGAATATTAGCAAAGTGATTACATTTATTTTCGTTTCTTTCGTTTATAAAGTTAGTTTTAGTTTAGAAATATATTTGGAACACTTTTTGTTAAATTCAAGTTTTTGTTTTTTAAAGTAACGACCAAGCGGCAGA
>JAUMHE010000082.1:2519484-2549576 GCA_032359235.1 Enteromius mattozi
AACTTAACGCGTTATTTTTTGTGTAATTAATTAATCTAAATTAACGCGTTAAAGTCCCGGCCCTAATATATATATATTTGTTTGTCTGGCAGCACCAGGTTTGTTTGCATAGCGTTGCATTTTTTATTTATTTTTTAATTTTTAATGCAAGACAGAAAAATCACAAAATATTAAATGTAATGCCAAGCCAACGCTCTCACCTCTGCACTGACTGTCACAGCTTCCTCTCTGGTGACTTCCTATTTGGCGGCCATTTAAGCAGGAGCCTGCCAAACAGAAAGTTGCAAAGTATTGTTTTGCTGTAGTGAACTCTACCAAGCGTTTTCCTTGTTTATGCCTTGTTTTCTCATTCATTGTCATAGTCTTGTTTTTCATTTGTTACTTTGGATTGCCCTTTTGGATTTTGACCCTGGACTGTTACCTGTGTTTTTTTTTATGTTTTGCTGCCGGCACTGACCATTGTGTGTTACTGATTATGGATTACGATGCTGTCTCGATCTCGGATATTACTGTTTGCTAGTGTTTGAACCTTGCTCGTTTGACCATGCTGTGTTTTAAAAAAAGCTGCATTTGGATCTTCAGTGCTTGTCTGAGTCCGGCCCTTGTTACAATTAATTTGCCAATTATTACATACTTTATATACAAAAATATTCAAGTATTTTAACCCTTAAAACAGTCAATAGCGATTAGTTTGTATTAAAACTATGAACATGATTTGCTCATGCTAGTAAAAAGTAGGCAGTATTGGCAGCAAACGTATGTACACCAAGAGCATTAGCCTCAAAGCTAATGGACAGTTTATCTACTCAGTGATATATGTTCAGTTTGATCAACTGAGCTGTCACATGATATGACTGAAGAATAAACCATAGGATCATAGTTTGATAAAATTTTTAATCAGAGCTGTTGCTTAGTGTGAGAAACTAAAAGTATATATATAAATATGACAGATATTTGTACTTATGAATAGCTTATTGACTAAAATATTTATGAAGTGTGTTTGTGTGCATGTGTGTGTGAGTTAGAACCCTCTACAGTGTTTATACAGGTATACTTCATCTAATGCTAACAATGTTTCTTTTTATCTGCAGTGTAGTTTACATGTATAATTAAAATAACAGTCCCCATTCAAATGTTTGCCATCATAAGACAAGATATTCTAATTAACACTTTAATAATGAAGCACACAGTCAGACATCAAAGAGAACTGAAAACATTTCAACACAGAGGAGGACTGGAGAGAGCAGCTAGAGATGGAGGATTGTGGTTGGAGGGTTTCGCAGAAGTTCATCTATCATCTTGGCTTTTGCCTTGCTTGAAAAATCAAAACAAATGGCGGTGGAAATCAATTACAAGGAGAAAAGAAAAAAAAAAAAAAAATACAAAAAAAAACTAAACAAAAAAAACGATGTAGCTTGTCAGAAATGCACAGTGTTCTCTTTGGCTCCATTTCTTTATGCTCGACAACATGACAGAATTCCAAGATTAAAATCTGAAAACTTTATATATTATTTACGCCCTTGCCTGCTTAATCAATTCCCAAAAGTGAGTTCTTTTTAGGTTTTGTTTTGTAGATCAATATGCTAGCTATATCTATACTTTGGATAACATTTACATGCGTTTTAAATTTTCTTCCATGGAATGCAAAAGAATATATTATTAATATTGAGGAAATAAGAATCAGGAATGTTATTTAAAATGCCTTCTGTGTACCATGAAATAATCTCATATGTTTGATGCCATATTTTTACATTTTGGGTGATCTAATTATTATTATTATTATTTTTATTTTTTTTTTTTCTTCTCTCAGTTTCTATTGAACTGATTTCAGCTTGCAGATTCTCTTTAATCTGAATTCTGACAAAGCTTCAAACATAATTAACATGTTTTTTATGTACTTTATAACAAGGCATGTAATGCAGTGAATTAAACTAAGAATAAATAGGATTTTTTTTTTCCTCTCTCAGACTGAGCTTTTGTAAACAGCTGTGTTGTCAAGGAAACAAGCACCGTGGTGACACTTTAATCTGAACAACTGTAATTGGAAATGAGTGTAGGGTAAAATCTTTATGTCCAGATATTTTAAGGAATCTGGTGAAAAGGGGAAAAAAAAAACAAACAAAAGAAAAAAACTAAAAAAACAAAACACCAGATTGCTTATTATTGCTGTATAGTAACTTGAATGTAGATAATGAAGATACAAATGGAGTGATTGTGCTGTGGGGATAATATAATAGCTAAATTCAGGCAGATAAATGGAAGTTAAGGTTAAATTGAGTGGATCCACTCTGGGTCAAATCAGCATAAGCGAATCCTACTACTCTGATGAACAACGTTTGCTTAATAGGATGTGTGCTGCTTCATGCAATTTCTGAAATTCGCCACATACCTCAAGGAAATATTGTATTTGTATTACTAAAACTAAAAAAACCCCCAAAACTAATGTAGTCATTATGACTTATGAAATCTTTATGTGAGGAACAGCCCACAATCTAATCACTGAAAATCTTACCATTGCTTGCAGCTCTCATATCTCATTTTCACCTCACATATTCAAAACTGATGTGTTATATTCACGGTCACTATTTTAAACACACTGTGAAATACCATATTTGAATACGTGCAAGTGTGATTGAGATGATTTTCAACTATTTTGTAATGAATCCCCATTGACTAGCATTCTATTGAAACAAGTTCTATGAAGCTTTTTCTATTGTTAAAAATTATTATGCCTTCACTCTTTTTACTTTTTTTACCTTTCCATGTTGAATGGGAAAACATCCATATACTGTATTCAAATTCAAAACAGTGCAAAATGTACTCAATAGCTTTTAAGGAGTAAAGTACATCTATTTTAGAAATACTCATATGAATGAAAATCAAGTTTTTCATCTACTACAGCTCATGCAATGCTAATCTGGCTTTTGCAATAAAGAACCCCATAGTTCATTTTATGACTTCATGTTCAATATTATGAGCAAAGTCACACATTAGACCAAGAAAGCCAAAAAGCCAAATTTATTTTTCCTCCAATAAAATGTGAAAACCCTTTAGTCTCCCTGTAGTTGTCCAATACCACTTTTCAACTTAGAAACATATCCTATAAGCACATCACAGCTCAAACCGAGCAGCATACAAAAGATTTGGCATACAAAATTGCTATGTGCCATATAATCTCCAAGCTAAGGCAACAATTTACTTCTCCGAGGTAATATCATGCTTCATACATTTACTACAGACTGTAAAACATCATGGATGGAAAGTGAGACAGTTATATACTATACAGGACTATTAAAATAGCTCCAAAAAGTTTCTAACTTGCATTACTAGCTTCATTTTCAGAATTGGGAGGTCTCTTTTGAGTCTCAAAATCTCAAATAACGAAAGGCTCAGAAAATCTCAAGCATCTCTGGCCAATTACCTTGTTAATTACAATCTATTGTCGACAGCTTCAAAAGCAGATCTGCTCCCTGATTAGACAAAGTATTTGTCTTCCAATGCAAATCCTTAATCGGTAATTATGACCTGCAGCTGCACAAGCTTCATGAAAGACTTTCAGCTGTCATCAGACTATGTAGACCGTATGCGTCTGCGAAAGAGAGGCTTTACTGTGATGTCTCCTGAATGTAAACCCAGTCAAACTCCTTCTCCTGTTCATTAACATTAAAGGTTACATACAGAAATGTCATGACTCTCTCATTAGAATGAGAATGAAGACCTCAAACACTGGCTAAATCTCACAATCTGTCACCTGTAAGAAGCTGGACTTGTTTTACTGTCAAAACAAAAGATTGCTTGCGTCTATGGCAACCTATTTAATGGGGTTTGCTGAGGCAAGTATTACTATTGCTATTACTTATACTTGGGGTTAGGGATTTAATCAAATCCCCAACCATGAGTATTAAATTTTGGTGCATGAATGATATCTCAATCATGTGGCTTACAGAGCAGAGTTGGGCTACTCTTTTTCTAAGAGATCAGAATTATGATTTTCACCTAACAGACAAAAGAAGTGAAAATCCCATTGACTTACACTAAAGAAGAACCTGCAGCCAACTGCAACAAACCCCTTATGCAAAAAAAAAAAAAAAACCCTTAGCGATAATTTTTGTATAATTACAATCAGGCCTATAGTAAGCAGTTCTATAGGGTCTGGAACATCATGGCCACTTTCATTTACCAGGCCACTCTGAACCCTTTTCAGAAATCCTAATTACAAGTGAGGGATAACTTTGCTGGCTAGATAAGGCCCTCAGTGTTGTGTAATAACAAGAATAACAAACACTTTGGACTTGGAACTAGGGTTGCAGCTAAATCTCATGGTGCCTCAGACAACATTTGGGACTTCTTACATCAATTAACTATACCATAGAGCAGTGTTTTTCCAACCCTGTTCCTGGAGGCAAGCCGGTATAACACATTTTGGATGTCACCCTCATTTGACATCTCTTTCAGACCTTGGAGTTTCTAGTAACAAGCTGATGTCAGTTCAAACACTGCCATAAAGGACTTAAGTGAGGATAACAGTACTTTAGTGGGACCTTTATAATCACAGGTCCTGCTTCAATGTGCCAGGTTATTTTGCCATTATGACAGTCCTACTTGAACCAGTAGAAAACCACCAATTATCCAGTGAGAATGTGTTAAATCTGCACTGCAACACCTTGGCAATCACAGCATCCCACCACCATTTCAGTTACTATTTAGTCAGAACATGTTCAAAAAAAGCTATTAGATGGATGTTTTACTTAAGGATCTTTGTACAAGAATTTTCAGTTTCTTTATTTTTTTAAAAAGTGTGAAGACAAGGAGGAAGACATCTCAACCCTTCATCTATAGGGTCAGGACTCTCCACTCAGCAAAAGCACTTAAAGCTCACATTCAATCAGCAGTGCTTCACATTTCCAATTGAAAGGTGGACCTAAACAAAGCATGAGGAAAATGGGGTCACTGGGCAGACTCTCAGTGACACCATCAGTAATGTTCAAAGGTCTGTGATAGGAGAGGCTTGTCGGGAGGACTAGACCCTACACAGGGTCTCATCTGGTCAGTCTAGATAGTTCCAGTCAGTCAGACAATGTTCTTTGCACCCGGCCAGCCTAGCATGTCACTCAAAGACAGGACTATAAACGCCTCACCGCCCCTGACAGGCTTCTCTTAAGTCTAGAGTGCTGATCTCGATGAGAGGTGTCTTCTCACGATCCAGATGGAAACCAATGCATAGAAATGGATAGACCCGTTAGTGAAGGAAGTTCAGAGGTGAAAGGGGACATGTTCTTTGGTTCCCAGTGGACATTTTGAGGCTATTCCCTGAGGGACCGAAGGTGGTGGACAGGGTCAAGTCCATTAAAGCATTACAAATCAGATGAATATTTCAATATGATGATCTTGTGTTATGACTGGTGAGAATGCAACCTTTCTATGACCCCCGATCTGACTCAGAGACCTGCCCTGGAGGTCAAGTTGTGGGTTTGGAGGACTGTAAAATCTTACTATGCATGCAAAAGGTCAAAAATTCTGGGCTAATATTTTTATTGTCAATTTGCAGAACTGTGCAATCACCCACACATGCAACACAAAAGGTCAAGAGTGGACCAGGGGTAAAGAGTTGCATGTTGCTTATACAGATTTATGTAGTAGTTAATTAAAGAACATGACATGAGATGTGTGGGGGCCGGGAATGAAAGTGAGGGAGTGTTGTTGCAAGCCTAAAGTTTGAAAGCATGTTATGAAGGTATGAAAATCCAAGGACTTTCCGAGGTGAAGGCATGGCTATCAAACATAATTCACAGTCTTGTCTAATTTGTTCTAGAGTGATAAAAAGCCTTTGATTATGCTGTGCTCAGAGATTAAGGAGCTCACAGATGCATAGCTAACCAAGCTAGCGCACAGCACAGTACAGTTTCGCATATCTTGCATAACTTCCTTTTCCTCTCCTTCCCAAGACAAATTTTGCAAGATTACATAAACCTGAACACACAGAGTTGTGTCTCTCAATAAGCAGAGAACATTTAGAAGGTAGCCCAAAGGTTAATAACATTGATTTTTTTAAACCATAAACCCAAGCCTCGTCTCTGTTCTACGGGAAGCTAGCATTGTACAAATGCACTAGCTGCCTAGTCTTGTTGTATTCATATCATCGTCAGTGTAGCACTGCAGGACAGCTGTGGATAGTCAAGGGGTGAATGTGTGGTTGAGACGCTCTAATACACCCACCTAAGAGCTCAGACAGGAAAGAGGACAGCATCCACAACTGCTACTAGCATGATTTGTTATCAGCTTTTATAGTCTATGTCAGAATGACCCAGCTATTGTGAAGAGTGCTTAAAGCTCTCACAGAGTACTTAAAATGAAAGTTCAGGTGAAATCAGGTTATGCATTTAACATTTAGTAGATCATTTTTATCTTAAATGTACTAGATGTTGTAACAGTCCAGTCTGGATGGTTTGAATGTTTTTCCTTCAGTGTTTGCATTGTTTCTCTCCAAAAGTTATCATTGAAAAAATATATTTTTTGCGCATTTAAAGTAATGGTGCACATATCCCTTCACATAACGCAGTTGTCAGTTACATCTCTGGTAGTTTATTGTCGTCTCGTTGTTTTATTTTTAGACAATTAACGGCAGGCCTGGACAGTGCTGCCACCTTGTTGACAAACTAATTAGTGCAAAAAAACAAGGTGTGAGCCGAGTGTAAACTGGAACTTTACATTGCACATTTTACACATACCCTAGCATACATGTAAAAACCGATGTATACTTCAGGTTTAAGTCAACGAATGTACTACAATCTCAGTGATTGCCTCTCATAGCTTTGCTCAATTCAGTGACGTGGGTCTAGCTTTTTTCCTGTTTACATTTAATTCCCATTGACTCTTTAATTGGCTAAAACTAAAGTTTGAAGAACACCCCAATGGTGTTTTCCAGTGTAAAATTGGCCACCACATTGCAAAGATGTTGTGGATAGATACTAGAGAGCATCTATATGCTTGAGTGGTTTGTGTGTTGGTATACTAGGATGCTCCAGTTGGTTGTTTAGCAACCACAAAGTCTAGTCAAAAGCAACCTTTATGCCCAAGAAAGTTAGGAATAGTGGTAGTGATGCTTGCTAAGAATGGAACTTTTTTGGTTACCCCTATTTAGGATTGAACCTTACTTTCCATTTAAATCCTAGGTCCTGGACATTTAAACTATCAACTAATATTGTACCAGCAGCAAAATTCAAGGACAAGGTGGACAGAAGAAACGGAAAAGGGGGGAGAGATAAGCGGAAAGTGCTGCAGCCCATCTCAGGACCCCCATTATGTGTGTGATGGTGTGAGCACTAACTCTCCACAGCTCAGATAACAGCCTGTGAATTCCTGATGACTGATGCTTCCCCACCTGCCACTTCACATGCAGTCGTGGCGAAAATGTGTCGAGCTTATCAGAGAGACGAGCAGAGAGGGCAGTGGACACTGTGACGGCTCAGCAGCCACTGCCAAGCCGCTATATGGAGTGTCTAATGGGAGGCAGATGTCTGCTTTAATTACCTGAAGAAAAAAAAAAGATCATGTGTCTCAGCATTACTTGATAAAAAGGAAACCTGCCTCAATAGGGCTGGACAATTTTTCAGCTTTTTTATCGATTAATTTAATATGTTGCCCCGTTTAGTTTGGAAAAAAAAATGTTACTGTATGTCTGACCTTTCATGTTTGCATCATGGTGACAGACTGAAAGCTGCTGTTGTTTTTACAGAACATACATAATAGTCTGTTGTTATACCTTCAGTCATTTCAAATTTGAATTACCTTGTCTTTTGTAATCTTTGTAAAGCATTGTCCTTATATTATTTCTGAAAATATATGCATAAGACAAGCTCGTACAAGTTGCAGTTGTAGTTCATGTATCTTTTCTGCACACATATTTTAAGTTATTTGTTTAACATTTACTTTGACAACTTCAATATGTGGTGCACCTGAAATAGAATTTTCTTTAACTAGAGGGTAAAAAAAAAGTTACTTGAATCATGCTGTGGTTAGATTTTCAAGTTGACTGGTTAATTTTCAATCAAATGTTCTGAAGAAAAAATATTTACAGTATATTTAAATTGTTTGCCATATCGTCCAGCCCTAGCCTCAGTTGTCCTCAATTCTGAAGTCTTGTATAGACAAACCTCCGACAATCAGAATAAAGTTTGATCAACGTCACAGCTTATTTTGGTCAAGATCACCCATTTAGACATGAAGAGATTATTCATTTGACAGGAATATAAAAGTGATAAATCACACTATTTAGAGTGAATTTATTTGAATTGTTTTTATTCTGTCATGAAATAAACTAAACAAAACCTGAAATGTCAAAATACGTAAGTTCTTTTATTTTTTATACAGGAAAATCTCAAACAAACAGGAATATGTAGTACTGCTTCTTGGACATCTAATTTACGTGCTACTTAGTGCAGACCGGCAGAAACCTGAACAGCTTATCTCTTAGATGTTGCATAGTGCCAGCCAATTAGACAAGGACCAAAAATATTCAGCCAGCTTGTGCAATTTCGTCTGCGATATTATTCCAAGGAGATATGTGGCCATTTTCTTGTCAGAATGTCAATCAATCAAAAGTAGTTTTTCTGTGAACCATGCTAAATTCATTACAAAGGAGCAATATTCTCATTTTCTGATTATTTAGACTTAGAAAGATGTTGTTTACGGCATTTGTTTATATTGTCAAATTAAATTCTTTGAAATCATTCTATAAATGAAATGGATGCGTTTACTCCCAAATGTACCCCAGTGCATTTATAGTTCTGCATAATGTATCCAGCCTAATGCTACGGACTCATTACTGAGGACAAACCCCTTCCAAGACTATCACACTGAGGTTCGTCACACACCCTTAGTAAGTACATGCCTGAAGACAGCACCCACTGCAGTGTGGGCTAATTAGAAAGCTTTCTTTAATGGGGTTAGTACAGCTGCCACTATGATGAAGTTACCCAAGGTGCTCAGTACAGTAGTTTAATGGGCTCTGACTGGGGAACTGCTGGCGGATTAAAGCTTTGTGTGGCATTAGAGAGGGACTGTGTTCTCGAGGGCTGCACTCTATATGTTAATCATAATAAGGTTGTCAAGGATTGTTTAGCATTCAAGAAGATGTAGGATTCAAAGATTAATGAAGGCGTTAAAGAATGGTTCGCTTTTTGACTTTTCAAAATAACTGTTCTGCTTTTGTTGATGACTTTTCTCAGAGGCAAATCAAGAAAGCTGAACAATCATGGTGTAGATGTCTCTGAAAATGACACGCGCACACAAAACTAATCAATATTGGATACATTGGTGAAGAAATTATTTTACATTTTTACACAGAATTATGACTGGTACCGGTCCATGCAGAAGTCGCCAGGACCATAATGCAGGTGTGTTGTAGTTTTTAGCATGTTCTTATGTGGTTGCTTATGGATCAAAAGAGCAGTCTCTATGCTAATCCAGTCCCTATATATGGCTATTTGAATTTGCAAGTCTACAACCTTTTATCCAAAACAAAGCATGAAGCAAGCTAAATTAGCACTAAATTAGCATGCTAACTAGTCATACATAAATTTTAGCTCCAACCCTAATCAAACGCACATGAATAAGCTGTACAAGACTAATCGACAGGCAAGTGAGATGAATCAAGGTTGGAGCAAGACTCTGCAGGACAGTGGACCTCCAGGACCAGGATTGAGAAGCCCTGCCATAGAACAACCATTTTTGGTTTCCCAAAGAACCTTTCAGAAGAACCCCTTTTTAGTGTAAAGAACATTTTAATAATCTAAAGAAACTATGAAGAACTTTAATCGTTCCATGGATTCCAAGTTTCTTAATGGAACCATTTATTTTTAAGAGTGGTGCGTTTCCCAAAAACAAAGTGGATCAACAATTGGCACCAATGGTCTCTATAATCTACTCAAGCTTGCAGTGTGGGTTTTGATCAGAAAATCTCATACTGAATGCTAAAGAAAAACAGAATACATGTTTAATCTTTCCATAACATCAAAGAGATCACAACATTAAAAATACAAAGTCATCTCAAAAACACAAGAAAAATGTTACAACTCACAAAAACAAATCGGAAAAAAGCAAGAAAGAGACGGAGAGGCAAAAAGGTAGGAGGGGGAAAAAAAATCTTGCGCCTGATAAATTCAGGGAGTGGAAATCGCTTCCGCCAGTCATGCTTGACCGTGCTCCTTGGAAAGTACCCCCCCCCCATGCGTCGGGTCATGTGCTGAATAGAAATGAAGCCGCACTTCACCACTCCACTCATCCCCGTAATAGACTCTCTCTTGTGGTGACGGCCCTCTAATGAGTTCACTTTCCGCTATTAGGCTGGTTACGACTGCTAGCACCGCGCTAACCCCTACAGGCTACAACACCTCACGTTCCACATTTACAGGCCTCTCTACAGTAATGTGGTTTCAAATTATGCACTGTTATGTCACATTATATTGTCTGTACATTGCTATTAAAAGAGTATTATCGTATGCTGATTTCGATTTGTAGATACGATTGTGGGTCCCAGGGGAATTAGAGGCCTTGAGTAGAGTCAGTGAGGGGAATGCTAAAGCACTCGCACACACACCGGTATCATGGGTATGAATTGCCACAGTGTTCTCGGGTTTGTTGTGATGCCTGCGAATGCCCGGGGCCGGTCGCATGTAAAGCTTCTCAAACATTCCTCATGAAAAATGAAAAACTCTAAGTAGGTCCATATTGTATAATGCATGCCGGGTCGGCTTCATGGAGATTTATGACGCCGCCGTGGCCATCCAAGGGCAGAACCCTGGGGTGAGGGGGAGTGATCCAGTCGCTGAGGGCAAGAGTTGAGTGTTTTGGCTGGCTCTGCTTTGTCTCAGTGGGTATGAGGAAGGGGATTTCATGCGCTTTAATCCTCCAGTTTACAAGACAGGCAGTTTATGGGGACATTGTGAATGGCTGTTTCCCTCCATTTAGCCAGCGCTCCACACTCATTCCAGTTAGTTTAACGCTACTTCGGCTCCAAGAAGAAGGATTACGCTCGGGTTCATGTCGCTCTGAGAGAAGCTGCCCGGGTTCTTGCAGTGGGCGAGTAAGTGTTTGTTTGTGTGCCATTCGGCAGGCTCCACGCACCACGACTTCCATTTTAATTTGCAACAATGAGGAGATGGATGGATGTGGCCGGGCTCTGGAGTTTGACCTCATGTACCGGTGCTTCCACTGAGATTGTGAAATTTCAAAGCTGCGACAGATGGAGGTCACGGCTAATGACACAAAGTTATTGAAAAGGAACTGTGTAGGTTAACTATGTAAGGGATACATATACATTTTCATGGCTTTAGCACGCCTAGAACAAAATTGATTACCCTGTGTAGGAAAAAGGTATTAAAAATGTGACCTTTCTATATTTTGGTACCTGGCCTAATGCCATAATAACTCATGTAAAATTTGTAAGTGCGAGCGAGAGTGCGCAAGCCTGGGAGGTAAAGGCCACATTGCCATTTCAGAGCAAACTCGCAGGCACACACACCACTAAATGCGTGTCTTTTATGTGCGGTAAGGCATGCAGAGGCAGCCATTTAAAATTCATTGTCAGCAAACATCAGAGGATAATGAATTTGCTGCGTGAACGATTTGTGAGCAGGCTTTTTTTGGGGGTGGGGGTGGGTGGGGGGGGGTGTCGAAGAACCAGACCCTGAACAAGTTATTAGCCAGCTATGAGATCTTACATTAAGACTGATGGCAACCGCGGGAGGAAAGTTTTCAAGGCCTTTTGAACCATGGCCAAAACTCCTCAGGTGGCAGTTTGTTCATGTTGTGCCAAAGGACACAGGTTAAATCAAGAACAATGCTCCAAGTGAGCGAGTGGATGTCATTTTCTCCTTTAACATCATAACATTCAAAAAAACACAATAGAGAAGGGTAAGTTCATCTGGGGGCTTTTGTGAATGTCTTTCCTAATTAAGTTTCCCATCAAAACATATGAGGTTCCCTACCAGCACGCAGAGAGAAGGAATGGAAAAAAATCCAATTCCATCACTGAAGAGCATAACAATGGCTGCAGTGGCCGGCGCCAGACAAAAGCTAAATGAATTCATACTAGCTGAAGCGCAAAGACATTCTTTAACTTCCTATTATACTACACCTCTGATATGTTGTGATCTCATTCTTGACAGAACAGTCCATTCCACTCTGTTCAAATTCAGACGCAGTGCCCGCAATAATCACAAGAGATAGGTATGACAGCTCCACAATGCGTTCACTACAGCTAGCAAAATCTATACAATGAGGAAAAATAAATAAATATACTGTGACCAGTACTGGGTCACGTTGAATGAAGTGGTTCACAGAACAATAAATTGATTGATAAAATGTGAATGGATGTATGTGCAAACCCTGCCTAAATTCTCCAGGTTAAGCAACCAATGGCAGTAGAAGAGGATAGCCCTGACAGCAGAGCTATTCCAAAGGATCGTTCATATCTGTAACAGCCCTCATCAAGGGCCATTCTTGCAGTTATAGCTACTTTCCCCACTATCCTAAAAGACCTGCTTGAGTAAAGCCTCGTGGCTAAATGGCAGGGCGTCAGATTTTTGGCAATGAAACAAGGTCGTATTATCACCCATTTTTAACCCAATTTTGATCATTCAATCAATGGTCAACTGTTGGCCTGGTTGATATACTGTATCAGTCTATCACTAGTCATGACCAAATCAGGCATGATCTTCACCCTTCAGTCTGGAGAACAATAAATCCTAAATTCTTTGTGGTACTAGAGCAAGAGGGGACCTCATCAGCAGTAGAAGAGATAAGTGTGAATGGAAGCAGTGCACACTGGGTAACGCCTTTGCCGAATGTCTGCTTGATGTAATTAATCAGTTATTGTTTCATACCCGTTGTACCATCTTCCCTCCTCACCATCATAATTATTATTGTGTAGCTCCCAGTGATGTTTTCGGGAGCCAAAATTCAGCAACAAATGTCTGTCAGAGATATGTCTTCATAAGTTTTGACGCGTTGGTATGAGTGACAGAATGTCTTACACAACTGGGAAAAAAAACTCTAGATTCATACAATGTATGTATGTGTGAAAGTATGTGGCCGATGGACAGAAAAAGAAGAGCAGTGTGTTCTGGGTAATAACTAAGCCTAGGCCTACAGGTATGTCCTCGACCTGTCAAATTCACCAGATAAGAGGCTGTTCACACAATGCCAGAACTTTCTGGCTTGTTGAAACTTCCAGAGAGATGTCTGTTTTCCGTAACAGAAAGAAGAATCGTGTCAACGACTTGGAGAAAAATAGGATTATTAGCATTTGGTACAAACACAAGCATGTTAGATTAACAGAGATAAACAGCAGAAAAAGTTAGTAGGTCTATGCAGCAGTGCGCACATGATACACATACAAGGGATTCCAGGATTTCCCAACCTTGTTTCTGAAGACTCACCAACAGTACACATTTTGGATTATTTGACTCATCCATTTCTGGTCTTGAAGTCTATACTAACAGTCTAATGTACTGAATCAGGTGTGTTTGATAGAGTTGTGAATGAACTTGGACTCTGATGGACCCTGACACATGTCTAAACTACACGCGATATGACAAGATACCAGCAACAAGCAATTTGGATGTCCACTTCAGACGTGACGCAACACCACGACACAACAGAATCAATCAATCATCACAGTCAATCAGAAGCATGTGTGGGCGGGCTCTCTCTGGAAGTGCACTGTACTCGCAATTAAATGGATAGGTTTATAACATAAGCTTTTTAATTTCATTACATCCACATACTGAGTGACTGATAACATCTCTGTCATGGAATACACTCGTTGGTTTGCAGTGGGTTCACAGTTTTAACAGAAATCTTTGTTTTAATTTATTTTCAAGATCTGAGGTTAACAATCTGTTGTTGCTTTCAGTATTTTTATAAAAGGGCACACAAAATTATGTTTAAATTCATTTTAGACATTTAATTTTTAATCAAGCACATAATCACCCGAGATTTTCTAGTTTGTATGTTGTTGTTGCAGCAACATTGTTAAAATAGAAACCGTTTCTAAATACAAAAAATATTATGTGTCGCCATGGTGGCTAGTTGGGACAAAAAGTCAGATTAACATTGAAAAGATAACTTTCATTGTGTGTTGCTGTGTTGCGTCGGGTGTAGTTAGGACATGGTGCGACATTTTGGATGCACAACATTTTCAGCATACAAATGAATCCAAGTCATGTGTAGCATACAAGATAATAAACAAGTAACAAGGTAAAAATGAAAATAAAAAGACAAGTTTATTAAGAATCCCACAGTCATCATCCCTAGAGACAGAACCTTTATCCTGCATTAAGAAATTAGTAGTCAGGCCTACCTTAGGCCCCTGGCAGCTTGAGGCCTTGGTACAATAATCCCACTGGCCTGATCCACAACCCAAACCTTAAGAAATAATTTAAACAGACTGGTCCTGTAATATGGATGATAGTGTTTCAGCACAGGTCAGGATTAATCTATCTGATGAAGCTGGTTTACTAAGTTTTCAATGAGGAGCAGTGTTGATGTTTGTTTTGGTATGCGGCCATCAACCAAATACAACAAAAATACTGAAGAACACCAAGTCTTGCTGGAACCTGGCATGAGTTCTTGAAAAGTGTGATCTTGATGTGTGTGTGTGTGTGTGTAGGCAAGCCTGGGGTGGGTGGACTTGACATGAGACAGTGATGGAGGTTGGACGCGAGTACTGAAGGTCAGAGAGTGCTTGCAGGAGGGGCATTGGGCTAGTGCTAGGAAAACAACAACAGAAAGACCTGGAGGGCAGTGTGAGGGACACCAGGGAAATGTGTGTGTGTGCATGGGGATATACGTCAAGTGCTGTGTATATGTTAAGGCAGATTGAATACAAAATGACAACAGGAAGGTAATGTTGAGGGTATTGAAAGTCCACACAATGGTTCTTGCCCCAGTCAAAGGTGCTAAAGTAATATAAACAAAATGCCTACAAGTCTACAATTTGACAATAAATGTTAAATAAAATATTATTTAATTTATTTTTGCTGGACAATGTGTAGTTTCATTTATTGAAAGCTTTAATTCAAACATGCCTGACTAGACCTGGTCATAAATTTTAAAGAAACTTTTCACACTTATTTGTGCTTCATACATCTGGTGGTGAGCGATATCTTTGGACAGCTAATGCTACAAATGCGGAGGCAGCCCTTGTCTCCTGCAGACTCCTGTTCCAAATCTACTTGTCTGATCCTGACAAGGAACTATTGTCCCAAAGGGAGGTGCTGCCTGACTATAATACAGGGTGACATTTATGAACGTAGAGGAATATGAAAACAAAAAGAGAGACGGTACACTTCCTTTCCCAAAACTTTTATGAACAAATTTGAAAATTTAAAACTAAACTTGCCTGGTGCCACTACAATGCCAGGCCAATGCTATGTGGTTACTAAAGTATCCTGGGTGGTTGCTTACTGGCTTAAGGCACAATTAGGAGTTTACCAACAAGTGTCTATAATATACTGGTCCCTAGAAATGGCTCAATCCAAGCATATTGGATTTTCTGTCCATTATATAAACCGCCATCACTCGTGAGTTCAATTACTTAAGAACACACTTCTTGATGTCACATTTATTGTGTCATTCATAGTAGTATAGCGCAAACAGTGCAAGACATGTTATACGCCAAAGATTCTTGCCAATAAGTCATCAAACAAGATAAAGAAAGAGTTTTTTAGCAGCACATCAACATTCAATTCAAATTAACATTCAACACCTGGCAGGAAATGTTATTTTTATGGCTGTGAATTGAGACATGGAGTAAACGTATACCTTAAATTTGATATGGTGAAACTCTCAAGATTAAAAGAAACAATTTTTATATGATTTCTAATCATGTGGAACTCGATAAAAACAATGTTTAGTTTCACGTTTTAAAAATGTTGAATAAGAAATCAGCGCTTCAACACAACACCTGCCTCCTTCAATAGTTCCACAAATGACTGCAAATATCGATGTGTCTTTGTTGTGTTATGATTACCCTCTCTAATCTGATGGGGTTTTCAAAAAGGTCCCCTCATCTCCAGCGCTCTGATTTGAGGAATTGGCCGCCTCCTACTGTGTGCTGGCTTGTAAGGCTCATTTGAGCCGAAGCAATAAGAGTCGTAATCAGAGCTGGAATAACACAGAATTTGGGGCTGAGATGTGAGGTTAATTTCGCCAGTGCCACTTGAAAGTCAGCAGGCTCCTTCTTAATTAATCTAGCATGACTTCCAGCCTCAGCAAGCAAATCCTCCCAGGCACGTGTCGACAAGCGCCACACGCTTGAGAATCAAGCCGTGGCTGGGAGAGGGCACAAGAGGGAGGCGCAAATTAGCACAACTGGACCGCTCACATCTGTCCATCTCGCTCTATGAGCAACACTAACTAAAATTTCAGTGGAGAATTAGGTTTAGTATTGTATACAATATTTTTTCAGTCTTGTATAATTGTTGCTTGTCAGACTGCACAATATAATCCTGGTGAGATCTTGAATAATAATAATAAATAAAAAAAATTCAGTCTGCCTTGGCTTTTATGTTAGATTGTAGAATATATTGTTAGAGAACTTCCATCACAACTTCCAGCGTTGACTATACATCAAAGTTTTCAGCCATGTGACCGGCTCGAGGACCTGAACTGCAGCACAAGCCTGTCAAATAGGTGACCTCTCAAAACAAAAAAATGAAGGTGTGTGAACAAAATTCTAATTTTGGCAATTTGCAATCCATATTAAGCCCCCGTGGCAATATTTCAGTAAAAACATTGTAAAAACACTTAACACGTAATATATTTAAAACTGTCAACGGTACATTTTGAAAAGTCTTCTTTGTGTTACAAAAGAAATCATTTAAGTTGAACATTTTATGTATAACATCAGTTTTCTTGTGATCCTCTAAATTTACCCTCAAACAGCAGAAATGCAGTCAAAAATCTATGCAACTAGATATATTCAGTATGTGTACATGAGGATTAACACACGAAAATCCTGTAACACTTCCCCACACACGTTAACAGTCAATCCCATCAGCCGGCACAGCCAGGCTTGCCAAACAGGTGCGGCATTATAACAATCTGTGAACCGCAACATCTTTGTTGGCCTGAAATGTGATTTAATACTCACGCATAGGCGCACACACACAGCCAATCTCTTGCCAAACCAGCCCCTTCAGGAAGAGCAACAGTGTCAATGTCAGAGCTTCATTCTGGTGTCTGTAACGGGCGGACGGCTTGCTGACAATGCCATGATCACACTGTGCGACGGTGACCTGGAAAGGCATAGAGGACAGCAGAGAGGGAGGGAGACCGGGCCCTTCACAAGACACCACTGACCTGATTCAACCTCAGGGCCCAGAGGAGGGATGAGTGACTAAACAACACTCATTAGGATAAATACTATCTTGGACACAGCAGAGGAAAACACCTGGTAACAATAAGGGATCCCATTTAAGGAGGTTTTGTATCAAAACAGAGATAGATTCCTTGCTGTCAACCATCAAGAGGTATATCTTAAATCTCTTCATTAGCAGGAACCTGATTCTAATAGAAGGCTTGCACGCTTTCAAGTTAATTACAATGTAGTCTGTAGCATGTTGCTAATTACTCTAATGCTGTTTTTTTCAGCAGGGTAATTTACCTGGTCAGTCTGATGTTGGCTAAGAGATGATGTGTAGTGATTCTAGCTAAAACAAATGTATACATTTACATTGCTTGACCAGTTTAAACTAGCGAAGAACAGCCACACAGCATAGAACAGTTTTCCCTGCTAAAAAAACAAACAAAAAAAACAGCATATGCTGGTTAGGTAGGTTTTGAAGCTGGGATGCTGGTTTACACTGGTCCTTTGCTACCTAACCAGCATATTCTGTTTTTTTCAGCAGGGTTGGCAGATTTTTTTTTTTTTTCCAACAGGGTCTAACGTTAGCATGTTGCTAAGCTAATGACTCTATTGAAAAAATGACTCTAATGACAAAACCACAAATTAATATCCACAATTCTGATGTTGCTATGCTAACAACTCTACTAAAATCTAAAGCACAAAGTACAAACTAATATACCCATGAGACTAACATACTGCTAAAAAAAATGCAGTCTAATTGTTGATTATGCAGCTAGCTACAGCATTATTTGCCTATTTGGATAACATTCAAAACCAGTTTTGCTATTTTTTTTTTTTGAAACCTGTAGTATATGCAGGACTTTTTACACATGTAGTGAGCACATACTATTTAACTTTTTAACGCAAAGCTGTAGTTCTTTTTACGACTGTCAGTATGCATGGGAATACAGGTATACGCAACACGTTAATACCTATATGCTTCTAGCCAGACAATATACTCCTATACATGGATACTATTGTTTGTTGTCGGTTATTCAAATAGAGTGTTATGCAAGCTTTTATCAGATATCAGTAGTAATTCATATCATATTCTTGTCAGCGCTGCTCCAGGAGTTAATGTGTGGTGAGTGCACCGTCAGTAAAATGAAGATAAATCTCTCCCTTCACTATTGTGTGTCGGGCGTTTCTGTGGCGGGCCTCTTGAGAAACAGCCGTGCTTTCACCATGCAGACATGCAAAAAACTGCCGGGTCTAGCACGAATGATGGTAATTTAGCTTTTTAGCTTGTTTCTGACCTAGAAACATAACTCATTAGTGGATACCAAACAAATAAATCAGAAATCCGAAAAATGACTTCTAAAAGCCATCAAAAGCAATGACACAAGCACTAAATCTTCACTCACACTCAGATGTGACTACATGTGCGAATCAGGTGCTAAATTTGGAATTAGCTGCTCACTGGCTAACAGCACATACATCACACTAATGCAGTTCTGTCATCGTCTGCATCCTCTTAATCAGAGCACATCTGTGTTCAGATGGCATGCACACTCACCGATAAGGTAAACGAGGATGCCGGTCCGAGCCACAGTTTGCACTGGACTGGACTTTTGCTTATTCTTAGAAGCGCACTTTTAGCATATCAAGCTAATATACATATATATATATATTCAATATTCAACAATTTTAATCTTCACTGTCACTTTTAATCCATCCTTAATTTAATGCATCCTTGCTTTATGAACATTTATTGAAATTCATGAACATATGAATTAAAAAATGACCCCACTGATATGTACAGACCCCAAACAATGTAGGTATGCAGAGAACACATATAGGGCCCACAATTGACTTTTCATGTTCATGTTACATGATGTTATTTTGTGATCATAATGCACCATATTAGTGTTCTTCTACACTGGAAACACGAAAAGTCATTCTTAGTTCTAGGTCGCATTATGAAACAGCAGTGCTGCACATTGAATTAGCATTTCACATATTACCGTGTCACCAAATGTCCTCTTTTGTTTTAATGGGAGCACAATTTGTCGACCTCAGACATAATTTCACAGGTATCTGCTGCAGAAATGGAAAAAGGTTGGCCCAGTGACTCCAACTTTTGTTACAAGCTAATGGAAACACTGCGTTCCATTTTACGGTCGCAGCCACTGTGCATTCAACCTTACTGGTCTCCGAGCGTCCAAGCAGGGAACACAACTAGTTCACACTCAATCAGTGGATGTGTTTCAGACCTGTGGGCATTGTCATGCTGTTATAGTACAGTCACAACGCATGGGTGACCTTGGGCTAGTTAGCATACAGGCCAGCTTGCATTTAAAGGTCATTTCAGTGGCCATAGCATTGTTATAATGGAAAGCGGCTCCATTCATCTATCAAATGAGATTCTACACCTTTTATACAGATCTTGTTTTACTGCGCCAACACTTTCCCAAACATTTGTCACCTAATGCAAAAGAGAAGCAGTCAAATGAGTTTTACAGGAAAAATAAATAAATATTAAAACATCAGGGAGGTAAAGTGACACTAGTTGACAAGAGAAGGGAATGCACTGACAGTTCAAAGGCATGTTCTAGTAGAGGGATATTTCAGTGGCTGTGTGTCAGCAGCTAAAGCTTTGAGGAAGCGACTGAATGTAGTAACTGTATTATCCCATGGAAGCAGCTTCCCTGGCTGGATTTCCATTTATGTGCACTTCTAAAACTGCATTTTAACCTGAGACGTGGCTGCAGAGTTGGTCTTGAAACTGGCAGGCCAGTAGAAATAGTGTCGTCTGGGTGGCACAACATATGGAGAGCTTATGATACAGGTTCTGATGCATATTATTTTGTGTATAAAGCTCATGTAAGCATATGCATTTCAAAAATGCAATTTGAAAACATCAAGGATGCCACATTAAGCTCTTTTTTGCCTTTGAAACCCAGATTGTAGCATGTAAAGCAACACAATAGTGCAAACTAACTATTGTATGAATGCATTTTCCCCCCATTTTGCGTATTCCCTGCAATACACAGCATAATCTGGCTATTTTTAATCATATAATTAAATATTTAAACTTTTTAAAAATTATCTTTTTAATTCAATTAAATCATGCTTTTTTGATTAAAAACTAAATAAATAAAAGCATACAAATCAGTGAAGAAAAGAATCTGGCACACACTTTATGCTAAGAATATTTGCTCTATACATGTATAAATATTAATTTGAAGAAAAATGTATGTTAAAATAGATTATTTTAACCCAGCTCCAGATTTATTATTGTCAACATTAATGAGTTAAAAGGCCAAGCTTTCACTGTAACTCTTATGGGTATCTGCCAAAAAGCTTCCCTACAACAGCACGCCATTCACTGAATACAGGATGACAAATTACTCTCCATGCGCCTTCAGACGGCGGTGGCCTCCCCATCACAGCCACCTCCAGATGGACTCAATTAAACTATTAGCCAATGAGTGGGGCCTGATGACTCCATTAGGAAACATTTTGGGCTTAAACAAACTGAGGCAATCAAATGCATTTCTCAAAAATACCACCTGCTAATGCCAAGACAGCGCTGCATCATACTTACATAAATTGGTTGAGTGTTCCTGTGAAATACTTTGCAGACTATTTGCCATACTATATGGTGTACTGCATACTACTTTTTTTTTTTTTTTATAATATTGCATGTTAGACATTCAACTTTGCATCTACAAGTTAGCTAGCAGTCATTAGAGTATTAGTAAACTGTCTCCTAATATCTGCTAACAGTTTATTTTGACGATCCCTAGACATTCTACTGACTCCCAAGTAAATCTGTAAGTATGTAAAATTATTCTACTAACCCTAAGCTCTAACAGTCTACTAATACTCTGAGTAGTTGCAAATTCATGAGTTAATTCACATGTACTGTAGTTGCAAGTTCATTGCGCACAGCACATTTTAGCAGCACATCATCATGGCTATTCCATGCACACAGAACAACACTGCCTGCTGTTTCTGAAAGTTAATAGTATGCAGTATGTGCGCTTTACAGTACATTTCGAACATACCTAGTGCATTTTAAACCTACAGGTTTGTGCACGCATGGCCTGCATCTGTAGTAGCCCGACTGCAAGGTTTTCAAGTAGGCAAGAGAGCCCTCTGTCGTGAAGGAGAACAATAATTTAGAGTGAAATACGTGGAGATGGGAATCTGGAGTGGCTCTCTGCTCTCTCTCCTGGGCCCCGTTTATCTGTCATCACCTTAGCTGTCCCATATATTCAGCCACAGAGTCAATGCAATTCACTGACACCATCATTCACTTCAGGGCTCTCTAGTGCCAACTGCCTGTGAGAATCAACCTCAGTAACACGGCTTTAATTTATATGACATGAAAGAAGGGATAAACACCAAACCAAGGCTATAAACTCACTTGATCTATTTGAACTGAAGATAGTGCTGGAAAGGTCTAGAGGCATTTAATATCTCTGCAAGCAGTAATTACTAAACAAAAGGTCTTTTGGGGTGAATTATACTACAGGCTATTAAAGGTCAATGGGATGAGTTATTAACCCCAAATCTGCAGTTACATTTCTAAAAAAGGGGAAATATACAGCTCTGAGTTTATCACGAGGACCTCCCACTAATGCAATAAATGCGAACATATCAGAAGAGAATATGAATGAGGTTTAAAACAATTCTTTTTTATCATTAGGTTAACACAGGTCCTGACAGCCATCTTCAACTGTGTGGTGGTATTTGACTCAGCTTAATTGACTTTGGCATTAAAAGCACATCCACTACTACTACAGATTTTAAAGACAACAGTGCACTAAAGAAGCTTGCAGACTTTACACACATCCAGTATTAAGTTAAACTTGTATAAGCCATAATACAGACCTTCCACTGAAGCAAGCTGGAGATAAATGGTTAGCTACCCAAAAATTGCATTTCTGTAATTATTTAAAATCACCCTCATGTTGATCAATTGATCAATACATTATTAACATTAACATCCCTTTTCCTCCTCACTGCCTTTCTCTCTATCCCTTGCTCCCAAATCACAGAAACACTCATCAGGAAATAACATAACAGACAACCTGCAATGGGGTCTCCCTGTCCTGGCTTTTTCTGCTCTGTGTGACAATGAGATACAGTGGCACCAATGTAAGAGTCCCTCGACAATGCACCACAGCTGTGCAACTGTCCCACTTTTAGCTGTCACCAATTCCGTTTTTCCTCCCTCACTACTGGCCCAGAACAAATGTTTTTCTTTTAATGACTCTTTTTTTCCAGTATACAGTTCTTAGAATCAGGTTTCAGACTAATGGAACGTGTCAGAATTGTGGGGCTAAACTGTACACTGACATCTCACAGAACATCTGTTTCCTGGATTCACATGCTCTTCCCTTCCAGGTGACTTCACTTTCATGGTAAGGGAATTCCCACCTCTGGAGACTTGCTGAAATGCCTCCAAACTGTAGTGCTGAATTAATAATAAAGCATTTGCTTTGAGTACTTTTGGAATTGTGTTGGGGCCAAATTACACCTTATCTTCATCTCATAGACTGTTTATCCATCTCAAACTTAAGAATGAAGCATCAGCAGCAGATCGACCATTTTAATGGAGATTCCAGGTTCGAGAGATAAAAGATCTGGAGTTTTTTGGCGTGCTTTGTTCTGGCACACATTCAGAGCAATGTGAGGGACAGTTAGAAGGCGAGATGCCACAGAAGCAGGGGATGCTTTTGTGATGAGCGTACTACTAGCTTGCAGAGACTGTGTGCTTGTCATCTTCAAGCTGAGCAGAGGCAGAGCCGTGCTTCACAGCCCCTTCACAGCAAGGCAGCAGCAACTTGTGCCCACCCCATAATAATCACTGACATTCCCTGCACGCCAGCTTCCCTCCTCTTCTCCTCTGGCTCCCTGAAACTGCCAA
Source organism: Enteromius mattozi (assembly GCA_032359235.1). Taxonomy (NCBI): domain Eukaryota; kingdom Metazoa; phylum Chordata; class Actinopteri; order Cypriniformes; family Cyprinidae; genus Enteromius; species Enteromius mattozi. The sequence continues at coordinate 2,542,773 of JAUMHE010000082.1, forward strand.
TTTGCCTTAAACGAGCCAAACTTAATCCCATCACTCCCAGGCTCCTGTCTCCAGCACTGTCTAAATGGCTGCGGCCACGGGAAGAACAAAAGGAGAGAGGCAACAAACAGCAAGGCCTTAACCTTCTAACTTCCACCCTCTGGATCGCTCTGTCAAATAACAGCACCTCTTGGCCCTCTTTGTTGTCCCAATCCTCCTGTCATTTCCTTGTAATTGTGCTCAATGGAGCTTGAGATCTACTCTCCCGTGTCTCCTCGCTGCTCTAAGCCTTCTCATTCTCTCCGCCTTGTGCCTAAGAGCGCTGCCTTTCTGTAGATGCTCGACACAAACAAGTGCATTGCACTTAACCCAAGCAACTCTGCGGCTCAATGGTGGCTGGCCTTCCCGGCAAGGCCTTGGTTTAACGCGCTATCACCTGTCTCCACAACCTCGTTCTTTTACCTCTCCACCTCCAGACTCCATCCATCATCCTGTCCTTTTCTAAACTGGGACAGCCAGTCACCCCAGTGCTTAACCCCTCTTTTCCCTCAGTTTCTTTTTGTGCTTTAGGAATCCATCTTTCTCCTGCACCTGCGGAGCATGTCCTTTCCCATGTAGACCGCTGGTCTTCAGAGGATCGGCTAGGGAAGACCAGGCCCACTGACCCCTGTACGGAGGACGTCAGAGCTGTCCCTCTATCCCAGCGTGCTGCCCACCTCTCCGTGACAAGTGTCCCTGTTTTCTCATCCATCACTTTCTCATCCTCGCTTACATGCATGCTCTCTCATAACCGACCCTAACCGAATGTTACTGCTCCACTTTCCAGGCTCTTCCGATAAAGCCTCACCGCACGCCCTATTTCGTGGCTCACTCTTTCGCAATTTCTCCTCCTGTGCCACCTGAAGAGCTTGATGAAGGTTCTCCACCCTTCCTAGCTTCCTGCCAGAGCTTATATGTGCTATGTCATAGCTGCCAGAGCTCCACCGACAGTAAGAGCTGCACATTACTGAGGGGCTGATGGGATGCTGACATTAAGACAATAGGACCGTTTTCAGAGTCTCAATTAAATTGCTGGTGACAGCATGCATTTGAGGGCATATCTGCTGTGCGCCACTTGACTCCATTCATTAGTACAAGATGGTACCAAGCAAGTCTTGTTTTATATGTGTGTATTTATAGCTAAATAACCAGCTGGTGAACAGAATCCTGTGAAGATGCTCTGGGCTTTGTGATCTTGTCAAATAGAGTCAGAGACACAAAGAGATGACAAGTGCTTGGGGACTTTGCATGTTGTTTCAGAAGGAGACAAAAATAACTGCCTAACAGAACACTACTATGGGGGATTTCAAATGTTGAAATGCGATCCAGTCTGCATTCGGCGCTGGAAGAAAGTTGTTGCGCTTTAGCTTGAAGTGGTGTGTTTAGTCACAGGAAGACATCTAGCCCTTATGAGCAACAATTGTAGTAATGCGCGCCAACTATAACGACTATCAAATTAAGTTGAAATTGATGTTTTTTCCAATAAAGCGTTGGTGCTCAGGGCCAGTCGATAAAAGAGTGTGTAAAAAAAAAAAAAAAAAAAGGCACTCCCTCTAAAGAGCCGTGTGATAAGTGGTGAGAGGCCCTTGGCAAGGGTGGAGGGTCGCATTGATTTAGCTTGAGCATTGCAGAGCAATTCAGCTGACTCACTTCACTGGAGGTTAACGAAAGAAGAGATGCGAGGGATGCGTACAATTAGAGCCTCAGTAAATGGCCTGCCAATTGTCAGACTAATTAAAAATGGCTAATTATAATGCGTGTTACTTCAAATAATCACTCAGCTATAAAGTCGTGGCTGTCAGGTGTAAACAAGGCGTGTGACTGCAGTGGGGAGAAAATCAATGGACATCTGTTCATTTATCTCAGGCAGGAGACCAAATTGAAAAATGGATTGCCCAACTTGCCACAAATCTGCATTGTGATAAAGGTGCAATACATCGCAACACCTGCTTAGGAGGCGATAATGGGCATTTCGACGGCTGGCCGCTAGCCCCCGTGGATTGCCAATAAAGGATCAAATTGCAATCTTTCGCTGGCCCGTGGACTGAGAGCTGGAGGAATTTGTAGGTATAGACAAGGCGGGCCAGACAGGATGTCTTCAATCACAGAGTGAAATTCTTCTGTGTGGTGAACAGGGTGTTCATTATGGAACTCTAATGAGTGAAAATTAGACAATAAATCTATTCCACTGGCTCCTCGGCTCTGGAGTCCTAAACCTAATGATATTGCATTTCCACCTTTTAACAATGGGCCTGTCCATATGTCCCTTGATAGTTGCCTGAAGATTGCTCTGAATTCAGACCACGCTGATAGCCAGCGGAGGACAGATCGGTGATCTCCAAATGATCCGCATCAGAGAACTCCATGATTGAATGGGTAAAACTGACAACCTAGGAAGCCAATTCCTTAAGTAAGAATGGTCATATTGCAGTTTTGTTAACTATAAAAGGTCCTCAATTTGTTGTTACGAGCATGCACCTTAAGCCTTTTAAGCAAATAGTACATATAGTGACAAAAACTATTCAAAGCTAACAATTAAAACAACAGATGAGTACAATGGGGCTAAAGGCCCTCCCAAAGATCCCTGAATGTTATGTTCTTTCAAATATAACATGAAAACCAAATGAAAAAAAAAAAATAATAAATTACAAAAATCACCTGTAGAACAAAAACAAAATTCTATACTGCCCTAAAGTTCTACAGGTTCCAAGGATTATAGGTGGGTACAGTTTTTTTGAGACAAAAAGAGGAATACACCAATCAAAAAGACAGAGCTGTTTATAAATGATTGTAAATTTGCACATTTCACATTCTCAGTAAGTACCCTCAAACCAAGATTTCTCATTTCCCACTATTTCTCAGTAATCCTGACCTCTGGGCCTGTGTGGTATTGCGGTGTCAGAGGAAGAGAGCCACGGAGAGGCAAGAAGAGAGAGAGAAGCAAGAGCATGGAATTATAGTGAGAGCGATTAGCTCTGCGTGTGTAATAGATCATGACCCACACACCAGAGCAGAATCCATCTTCTGTAGGGGATCAACCGAACACCTTCGCTCTGCCCACCTCTCTGAAACACAGCAACACAGCACTATCGGTTTCCAAGAAATTTCACACTTCTGATGTTATTCAGCCAATTGTGTTGCTTGTACAAAAGTGTGACATTTTCACAATACATTTTTGCAATTTTTAATGACAAAACTTGTCATGCCACCATTCCTGTATAAGTTTTCCTATTATCTGAACAATTCAAACATTAAGTACGACCTTCAAATGTCCCCAGTCTGTCCAGCCCAACTTCTTGTCTTTAAATTATTTTCATTTAACAGCTTTTTAAGCAAATATTGGTAGATGAAATTATTAAGTGAAATCTAATTACTTAATCAGCATTTAAATTAATAATGTTTAAAAATTGAATTGTTATTTTTAACAACAGGAGGTGATGAGGACAAGGGAAGAAATGTCAACCTTATTTTTTAATGTAAGAGTGTGCGCAGCCATTTGTAACTTGAATGTGTGAGGCTTCCATGTAATTTACTTGCAGTGATTTTAGCTGAACAAAAACAGTCCATTCTTCTGCCTGAACCTGGTATTTGTTATCATATAATGTCAGTGCATTTTTCACAATAATAAAAACACATTGGTTAGTAGCGCAAATAGTTTTACAGTTTACTGCACTTTGATACTCTTCTAGTTATTTACCAGTAGTGGCTAATAAAGTCCCACATTCACAGAATTCAGCTTACTTCCACATTGCAAAATAAGGTGGATACATGTCCATATTTGTATGCTAACCGCTAGGCTACAGCTCTGCCGTTTGCAAATTAACCAAACAATGACTGTCCTCATTTTTTAAAACATGTCATAAAGTTGAACCTGGGTAAAATAAGCAAAAACGCTAAGCAAGCAGAAAGTGGAAAACGAATATTTATGTTGCCGCTAATCGTCCAGATTCGGGCTCTTGATAAGAAGCAGCAACACGAAGCTTGAATCGCTATCAGTGTGATCCAGCCACAGGAGTGAATTGTGTTCCTGTCAGAAGTTCTTCTCCGAGACACTCGCACAAACAAGCAGACACAGATTAGCGACATTATAAGCTCCATCTGGCAGCAAGCCCCGTCTCCCATTTCTCTCGCTGTCTCGCTCACCCTCTGATACTCTGTGGCCATTCATCCTTAGCTAAGCCCAGATAGGTATACGGATGCCGGCCGATGGGTGGACAGCCCCATTGGGGTCCTTTTGTGCTTTGCAGCTGCTTGGTCCATACACTCTCAATGACGAGCCTTGTATTACATGCGACCCGCTTCTCAAATCCAGTGTGGGCAACATTCCAGCACCTCAAATTTAATAAAGAATCATGAGAGAGATTTACCGTTTGATTTACTATTGCCTGTAACCATTTCCAACCACCCTCTTGCTAACATACACACACACACTACTGTTCAGAACTTGCTCTTGATTCCATTCTTGACTCTCACTCAAAATTTACTCAGTTAAGTACATATTACAAGAGCAGAAAGTTAAGTGCTACCTTGCTGTACAAAGTGCTCCACACAGCAGTCTCTCTCGTGCTTTCTCGCTATCTCTCGGCCTCGCAATAGTTTTTAAACTCAAGCTGAGAATGGCAGGCAGGAAGAATTGCAGGAACAGGTGACAACAAGATAATAGCTTCCACTGCAGAGAGTTCATCACACTGCCCTGTCTCGATTTTGTAGGAGCGTGTGTATTTGGTGAGTTTTATAGAGAAAGAGTATGTGTATCTTATTGCGTGTGCATGAGAAACTCCATGGATCTGTTCCAAAACCAAGCAATCTGGCTAAAGCAGACTGCATTTAAAAAGGCATCATAGGCATGTGCCTGATGCAAAGGCCATTCCAAAAGGATATTTTTGTTTATTTTTTCTGCCCTACATTGATACTTTTTGGTCTTGAGTCTTGAAGAAAAACCCAAGTAGTGTTTTTAAGAAGAACTACTGCTCTAATATTGAAAACCTAAGGCAGCAACATGTGTATCTTACATAAAAGCCACGCCAGCATGCACTGCAACACGTCTGCAATGTTTTCAACATTGTGAAAGTAACATTTTCATTTATTATGATTATGCATCTGATCCGTACATAATTTCTGTTAACAGGGATTTCCTACCATCAGATTAATTCAAGATCAACTTAAGCTTGAAGCAAATGAAAATGTGACTGTTTGCTGTGTTCCCACACCTTTTGATTAATGAACTTTCATGAATTGTCCATGACTACATTAATCATGAACTACTGCAAAAGGGGCTTTAAAAATCATTTTAGAAAGACTGCACTCACAAAGATTTGTAGCTGATGAATATTTTAGAGCTGAGCATAACTTAAAATTGTATAGTCACAAAAATTGTCTATTGTCTTTTGCAGGCCCAGAAAGCCATTTTTCCTGTATAGCCCTTAAGTTTTTCTATGACTGTGTGATCTAGGGTGGCTGCTTTTAAGTCAAAGAGTCCAGTTTTGAAATACGTTATTTGTCTACAAGCACAGACAATCAAGAAACTCATTTTTTTAATCACATTATACAATAGCATTTAATAAATAAATACATAAATAACTGTTATGGTCAAGTTAGGAAGTACATTTAGACACAGTATTGTCAGTACGGACAGCTCGGTTTTGTCATTTACAGCATGCCTGATTAACAGTTGTGTTTTGTTCCTGGATTTTTGAATGAATTGTGAATTTTGAATGAATTGTGCAAGTCATTGATTTAAAAATACATATTATATTACTGTTACTATTTTTAGCATATCTTACTATGGCTGAAATAGCAAAAGTAGGATTCTGATACCAGCAGTTTACTCGCTTCATTTCTGAATGAATCTTACATTCTCAATGAATAATTTGAATGAATGAATCAATTACTATAATTAACAATTAAAACAGTAAATTATCACCACCTATTGGTGGCTTTGGTTTCACATTTAAGGTTTTAAAGCTTTTTTATAGTTCTAAATTTCCTAATTTATACCGGAATTGTGTGAAATAAAAAATATCATGTGTGTATTTTTAATGCCTACTCTGCTTACTGTGTTTTTAGCTTAGCAACATGCTAATGACAAACTCTGCTGACATCAAATGTTAAATAGAAAAAACAGAGGTACAGAAAAACTTTCACTTATAAGATTTCTAAATTTAAGATGCTGTGTAAGCAGACGGCATACAGTAGCAAGACAGCTCACTGGGATTCAGAAGAAAGTCTGTATGCGTGTGTGTGTGTGTGCGTACGTGTATATCGCCATGCACTGATATGTGTGTGCATGTGGGCGACACATTCAAGACTCTTCTTGTTCTGACGGTCCATTCAAATTAAAATGAACCTCCATCACATTAGTGAGAATAGGACAATGACCCTCTTTCAGCTGTGGGCAGAGAGCAGGATTATCAGCCTTATATGTAGACACAACCGCAAACATTATCACTGCTTTCCTGTGTCTATCTCTCGCATACACACAAACACATTCACACATTCAAGTGTTATGAGATATTCTTTTCACCTGCACTTGAAAAGCACTCATTTTGCTTTGCGAAGAATCTTTTAATGATAGAACAGCAATTTAAATTTCTTGAAAGGTGGTCAGAGATGATATGACTCTTGTTGTATGAGTGTGTGTACATACATGGAGCAGGAAAACAAAGAAAAACATTTTAAGATGACATTTTATTTTTTAAAATATATGAACGGTCGGCGCCGATAGCCTTGTGGGCAGTGCGCCGACATATAGTGCTGTTGCACATGGGCGTCCGCTGTTCGAATCCC
>JAUMHE010000082.1:2549676-2582380 GCA_032359235.1 Enteromius mattozi
TCATTTCCTGTCAGTACTGATCTGTCCTATCACAATAAAGGCAAAAAAATGCCAAAAATAAATCTTAAAAAAAAAAAAAATTATAAAAAAAAAAATATATATATATATATATATGAACGGAATGTCCTTGAGAGAGAGAGAAAAAAAAAAATGTATCTCATTCACAAATAATTGTATTATATTCACAGGCTATGTATGGCTATGTATACAGTTTCATGTTAATGCACAGAACGTCCTTGAGAAAGTTTAGAAAGAGAAAATAATGGGTCTCATTTACTAATAATTAAATGGATTATTTGTATTCTTACATAAAGAAAATTAGCGGTTCTCAAATCATGTGAAGACATTTATTTTAAATTAAATATCTATGTATAAAATGTTTATATGTTTTAAAAGCAACACTTATAGCCCCTATATATTTTTGTTTTGTTTTTTGTTTTTTAAATCATAAATTATGATATTTGTTCATAAAAATGTTCATTCACTGATTTCACACACAAATTTGGTAAGTAAATGAGACATTGTTTTTTTTTTTTAATTCACAGAATCCGACACAATTTCCCTTTTATGAATTTGTAATTGAATTGCTAAAACCTGCTAGTTTTTAATTATCATAATAAACACAAGAGACAAGTGACATACTTGAAAAGTGAGGTTAAAAAAAGACATTTACCTGAGAAGGTGATAATTAATAAAATTTACAAGATTTTTTTTTTTTCCTCCTGCAGGATGTATTGCTTGTCACTTTCTATCACTGCAAGTGGTTGCATAGTTCTGTGTACACTTGGATATTACCTAAACCAAAAAAACCTGCAATACCTGAACACGCTGGCGCACACACTCTCTCTCTCTCTATGGCAACACATCCTCTGTGTCCTATAAGTCTGAAATCACACGTCGCCCGGGGTCCGGCGTATCCTTCAACCTCCACCGGCTGACCAGACACGGCTTTGGAGGAGACCAGGTAGTTTAACCACAGAAAGCACACACACAAGAGAAAGTGTTGCTCTGTCTAGTACATAAAACCGTCCTTTCTGACTCCTGGCAGCCGCTACGCAAACAACGAGAGAGCAAATCTCACCCCGAGAGAGTGTCAGAGCTCACTCTGTGTGAAAACCAAATACACTCTGGGCTATCACACGAAATAGATGAGCAATTCGAACATACAGTGTTTGAATACAAATACGTCGGCCAGCGTCCGCGAAAGCTGTTCAAATCGGACCTGCCCGGAAACAAACAGGCCTAGCACACAATTACTAAATGAAGAAAATTCACGAAACAGACAGAACGACACAGTGAAAGAAGAATTAGATTAGACAAAGCTAATGCACACCAAGGTTTTTTTTTTAAACACCTTTTAAAGGATTTGCAAGATAAGCCCGGGCTCCGCGCGTGGCCCCTAAAGGATGTTGAAATCGATGGATGAAGGCAGCTTTACTGAGGGCTATGAGGAACATAAATGTTATTTAAAGACGGCGGCTTGTCGAATGATGAATATGAAATAGCGTCATATATTTTCACTGCTGCTATCAAAGACAAAGCGAATCTCTCGTATATCGCATTCACTCACGCCTGTCGCAATAACCATATCTAAATAATACCACAACCAAGACCGGCATATGCACAAGCAGGGATGCGGTCGACGTGGTTAAGTGCTAAATAAGCGTTTTATGGGGAACGCTGTTACTGAGATTCATGGATTACTGCTCTCATGTGAGGGTCACGAGGAATAAAACAACATCTAGCTGACAATCTAAATCTAGATTTTGAACATATTTATGTCATTCAGAGTTCTTTTTATACTGGAATCATCATCTAAATCTGTAAAATAATGTATTAAAAGCATATCCTAATATTAGATATGCTACACTAGTGTTTATGTACTGGTGGGTCGCAAACCAAAAGCTATTTGCAGGCCTGTTAGTAGCAGACCTCAAGAAATAAACAAGGCTAATAGCAAATAATAAAGTGCTACTTACCATAGATTGCTAAAAACAAAATATGTAGGCGTATTAATATGCTTACAGAGTCAAGAAAATGCTTCCCATTTCTTGTTGACATCAACGCTGTGCATCAAACCAAGATCTACAATATTTTTGGAGCAAAATCATCTGTCACTGGGTAGCAGCTATCCAAATAAGACAGATGCCAACATGACATGCTCCCAGTCTTCAAAAAAAAAAAAAAACAGACAGACAAATCCACAAAAAGCAAAAGAAATACAGCTTAGACTCCATTAAATACCGGTTCACTTGCAGCATGGTCTGTGAAGAACACAATGCGTTCTGTGCTCTCGTTGAAAACATCAAGCCATTCAAAAGTCACGTTCACCAACAGGCGTCATATTTTCTATTTTGTTGGTGACATATTAAAATTTGACTTTTTGTATTAATAAACCATTTTTGTGTGTTAGCTCGTCATGTGCAATATAGCAAATATATATATTTAATTACAATAATAACAACAATAAAAAGTATTAGAATTAGATTTAATAATATTATTGCAAAGCTACTGATTTCAGAGTATTAGAAGTCTTCGTGTCAGTAGTTTTCGCTCGTGGGCATTGTTAATTGATTTGTGGCCCACATAGCAGCGCGGTGCTCGTTTTCCAGGCAGGAGGTATTTATGGAGATGTGCTTGTGCTGTCAGCTCTCATAGCCTGCAATATTATTACTCTGATCATCTGATAACTGCTCGCAGCACAATCACAAGTGGGCAGGCAGATCAGATGAGTCCGCTAGCAGCGTATGCCAGAAACATGTTTATGTGCTTTTGATTATCAGGCAGGACCTAAAATATCTATATTTCACTTTAATGTGAAGGACAGAAGTATAATTAACACATTGAACTATACAGCAGTGTTGAAATAACAACAATAAAGCAACTGATGTATGAATTATTAATTAAAAAGGGATGTTACTTTCCTTCACTAAAGTTCTGAACAATAACGTATATAAAGGTAAACATAATTTAGGGTCAACGGTCATCACATATGGTGATTTGAATATAATATCACAGCCTGAATGGTTAAAAATGCACATTTAAAATGTCTCATTTCATAACAAACCACATTTCATTCAATTTAATCTTATCTTATTAAGAATCAAATAGCACACAGCATCTACCACTATTGTTGTATAATGATTTTTAAATAACGAAGCTCCAGATTGTTCTTCCTGTCCCGTGAATGATCCTGACACGGTCTCACCTCAATTAGACGGTTATCTCAGCAGCTCATGTGTGCTATTAAGACATTTTCGCATAAAATTTGTTTTTTTATTCTCACTCAGTGAACTTTAAGCAGAAATTCAAGAGGCGAGTCTCAAAAGCCAAGAGGGCCTATTAAGAGATAATTACTAATTATGCTAATTTGTAAAGTTGTGCTATTTCTTTCTTTCGGTCATTTTATCGACAGTCCCTCTGGAGGAAGCCGAAACCGTTCAGAGTTAATATCTTTTTTTTCCTCCCCTCCCCAGCCAAACGCACTGTGGAGGACGCCGTGTCCTAAACCGCGGAATATTTCACGCTTAATCAGGGAAGTGTCTGTGAATTGAAACGCTGCCGTCACACAGGTCTCTGGTTGCTGCTGGTGACGACCTTCATTAACTTCTTAAATGCTAGCGGTGTTATACCGGCGTTCACCAAAAAATTCCTTATCACCACTGCGCACAAAGAGGAGAGTGTAATGAAGAAGGGCTTGGGACAAAATTTGTGTTTACATCTGATTACGGCTAAATGCGTTTCCTTTTCCGGTACAACCGATTTGGGGTGTCTGGATTATGCCGGAGCTAAATCTTCATCCTCAAATCCAGTCGTACCCATTTATTTTGTATATAATAAAGGCTGTGTAAATGTGTTCTTATACAGACACCTCACATTGCTTCGATCAGAAACACCATATTAAATCAGGTAAAATAATAACAAAACAAACAATGAACAATTCTAACAAAACAACAGCGAAAAAGGCTGCATAACTACTTTCTAAACTGGCCTATGGGGAATATGTGCCGCATTCGAGACCAGTTTGAGTCTCTGCTGGTTTTTCTCGTGTCTGTGCCCTCTGACCGCTTCACCACAACCGCTCGACCTTCAGGAGCTCGAGATGTGTGTGGCAATTACTTCACCGATTTGACAACACGTCTGTCAACATCCACACACATCAGGACACACAGTCAGACATACCAAAAAGTAGCAGCAGATACATTCATACACAATATAATACCAACGCAAGGCTGTTACATCTTATCCATATAAATAAACCAAACAAAATACAGGATTTTAGCTTTCAGACAAATATCCAGTCACAGAAAACACACCATATGTGTAACAAAAGTACACTTTTGCATGCTTTTAAAAAGTAGTTATATAAAAACAATACACGTCAAAGAAATAAACTGTTTTCTGACACTTCATTTTATATTAGTTGCAATTAAAATTTCAGTGCATTTTTTAAAAAGGTGTTCTCAAATGTCTTTTTTCATATACATTACAAGCGCACATTGTATTAAGCAAACTTTTTTCTTTGTAAAAGATTTGGGGGCGAATAACTGGTCTGTGCTTAATTTACTCCAGAGCCAACTAAGAACAACCCCCTCTGCTACGAGCCACAGCGGGGCAGTCACACACTTCAGCAACCACAATTTTAGAACCAAATATAGTTCTTCTGCACTAGTGTATCGACTCATCCAACACTGTATTATTTAATACTTTGCTGCACCAATACGGTTTGCTTTTGACCTGTTTACCTTTAAACTTATTATCAAACATCTATACAATTCCTCAACACACTTTCCGGTTCAAAAGAATTTGAGTACCAAATATGTAAGGTTAAAAAAAAGGAAGAAAAAAAAAAGCACGTACTTGATAGCAATAAGAGAAACTATCCCAGTTTTGAGGACTAATCTCTATTGTTTGCATGTGTGCTACCTCAGTAACCTCAGCTAACACAATGGCGCGCAAAAAACCACATCAGGAGCAAAATCTTCTTACGTGCGTTTGAATACACATAGGTTTTAATGCACTGGACATTCTGTAATAATCTGAAGCATTTGCTGAGGATTAGACCGTCAAATGCCATGTCGATATAATCCCGGAACAGCTCCCATTTGCCAGGAAGACAATAAAACGAATTGTTTCGGCTTTCAGAAAAATGAGCGTTTGTTAGAACGAGACACAGTATTATGTTTTCATCTCCATTATGAGAGATTAGATGGGAGAAGTTAAAACAATCTGCTGACGTTATCTGGTTTTATGTGATTAATTTTGTCTGAACACCCCCCCCCCCCCACCCCACAAGTGAAGTATATTGTCCCGGTGGAAATGAAAATCTTTTATTATAATGATGATGGAAAAGATAAAGATGATTGTGAAAATCTGCCGCTCTAAATAATCCGACCAGTACGCACACTTTCTAGCATGTTTTACTACATTCCTAGCTTCTACTCTTCTGTCCAGCCAGCACCATCATTTCCCATTAGCTCAGCTGATAAATTAGCCCTTCGAACACACACACATTCTTACGCACTCCTCTAATGTTTATATGCAATGCTTAATGTTGTGTGACCAATTCTGTCATTTCCATTATGTAAATATATTTGCCTCGATGTTACACTACAACTATTGTCTACGTTCTCGCGATTGCTTGGGTTATTAATACTCGGGGTTACAGGTCAGGCCGCAGTTGTCGACAGACATCAGCACAACGCTAATGATACTTAATGAAATGACTCCACACCACAGGCCACCAGAATAATTCCATCACAATGTCCTCGAAAGCAAAACCAGGAACAATGAGACAGATCTGCAGTCTCATATTGGCTAACCACTGTATTCAGTCTTTAACTTGAAAGAAAATAAGGATTTATTTACAACCTTTTTCAAATGCAATGCAGATGTTAGTAAAATCCAAGCAAATCCGTGTCTGTTTGTCGGCGAAGGCACACAGACAGACTGATCAATGTGGCGCTATCAGCCCATCCAGCCCACGGCCCGTGCAGCTCTCGGGTCACACGATAAGCAGTGACGGGGTGAGACGAAGCACGCAGACCTGTCACAGCAGACGCAGGGGTGTTTCTGGACCTCCCCACCATCACACATTTACTCCCAGCCACCAAAGTAAGATGAGAAGCAAGCGTGCCCGCTGTCATTCAATCACATTACGCCGCGCTGTTCTCATTACATTTTGATGAAATTTCAGAGTTGATAATGGAAATAGTGGTGCAACTAATTTACCTAAAATTCCTGCTTCTATACACATGGGAAAAAAATAAGAAAATAGCAAAATCTAAAAAGAAAAAAAGTTTTAAATTATATAATTATTGTTAATGTTAAAAAATAATCATTATCTGTATTGAGAGCATAATTGTTTAAAAAAAAAAACATATATGTTTTTTTTTTTTAAGAGCCATGTTATACATGCAAATAATTTTTCTGGATCAATTTAGAGTACTTTAATATATTCTATACTACTTTTGTAGCTTCTGGAATATATTAGACCTATTAGAAATATAATAACAGTGGCACTGTTCAGTTATATATAATATAATTATACAATAATAAAAGTTATATACAATTAAGTGTTAATCAATTACCTTGAGGGACTATTTCTGTATGATCTGACCGTTAAAATACCTTTTGTTGGTGTGAACTAATACATTTTTAACTTCAATAAAAGCAGGTAATTTAGATTAACATTTTTTTTTTTTACAGTGAAACGTACTTAATCTGACCTTTGAAGAGGACATTCATTTAGTCATGTAAATTCATGTTGGCAAGCTCATTCAGACATATGAATAAAAAAAGGTGTTACTGCATAAAGTGTATTTCTGGTTCTCTCACAAAACAAGTTTGAGTATACTCCAAATTCACATAAATTCCATATAAAGCTTGGTAGCTGGAAGTTTGTTTTTGACAGTTCATTTTATTTAGTGATATTTTGTACCACAGCGGTTTAATATTTAATGTGCTAAATGGAAAGAAAAAAAAAATAATCTGTTTCAGATGAATTTCTGCCTAAAATTTCAGGTGAAATTATATCAGCTTGTGTTGCCAAACTTATAACCTGCTATGAAGTTCACAGCACTCTGAATTGAATAAATAATGGAGAAAAGCAAATGTAAATGTTTTTGAGAAACTGAGTAAAAATGATATGGATGAGTTTAAACAGAATTACAGTTTAGGATGTTTTGTTTTAACATACATTTATGATTTACTTTGATTTAAGTGTCTACATTAGGTTCCAGAAGCAAAGTCATTTTAAAAGGTCAGATAGGGTAGAAATAACACCTTAAGGAATAACAAACCCACATCTCAGTTTTCGCTACGCCTATAGTTACAGTTTATTTAAATCTCCAAAAGCTACAAAATCCCGCATGTAACGGTCACAAGAGACAGACTGTGGGTTAACTTTACAATCGCAATACGTGAATGAGGTCAAATCTTATATTTGAGGTTACGACAAGGACAGATATCAGTTCTGTAAATACCGGATGCACAGACGGAGAAATGAACGGCGCGAGCGAGTCTTTCCTCCTGGAAAGCGTGAATCAGTGCGCATCTGAAGCTTGCGGTCATATGTTTACATAAACTTGACAGAGGAACGATTGTGACGCGACCGCCGCGCATCAAACACAAACCCGCGTACAGACATCCAGACTGCGCAGTTGCGCGGAGATGATCGCCACTTAACGCTGCGTATTCCAGGCAACGTGCGCGCAACCTCGGCTTTGTGAGGGAACGCGTTCAATTACGACTGAAAATAAACTTTACCTTTTCGCTTGGACCTCCTCCTCCTTCTCCTCTTGAACTTGCATTTGACTTGGCTGCTGGGGACCGATGCCATGGTGCTCAGATTTTGGAGAACTTGTTCTGCTTGATGTTTCTGAAGTTGCCGTGCTGCAGTTGCGCACGCGAAACGCTCCGGGAATATCAGCTGCGCCTTATTCCGCCTCACACTCTTCTAATAAGCTCTCGGTAACAAGCTAAAAGTGCTGCTCGACTGTCTGACCGTATTTGGAGCGCAGCGGACCGCTGCGTCCTCCTCCCGCGTCTGGAGCTCCTGCGCCTCTCTGCGCTTTTTGGCACCAGCCACTTTGAATCCAATCATGCAGGACGCATGTCTATTTGCTGCCGCAGATTCTAATTAGAGCCAATCATGAGAGTCCTTGCGCTCTGACATCACGACCGATGACACACCCCCATCCCATCCCATCCCATGCGGGCGTGCGAACTCAGCCTTCATCTCTGAATGAGTGATGATGGCACTGGTGCGCGCCGATGAGAGGACAGACAGGTGGTGAGATGTGGCCGGGACAGCAAAAGTTGCAGATTTACAGTATACAGCGAGGCTCAAAGGTTTGAGAACATTAGCAAAATGTTTCTGTTTAGCCAAAAAGATGCAAATGTTTTCATTAGAAAGTATATGATTAGTCTAGAAATGTGAGGATTTCTCCATTTTGCTTTAAATAACTACATCACTTGTAGTTTGCATGAATTTCTTCTAATTTCATGATTAATATGCTAATTAATAAATAATGTGATAATGTAATTATTTTAATGAAAGTTATTTTAAAGTGTCACTGTGCAAATCCAGCTTTTATATTGGGGGTGCCCATGATGGCTGAGACAATTAATAAATAATAATGATAATAATAATAATTCATCCAAACTGACATGTATTACAATAAGAATGGTCAAATTTTACTCAGGTCATCCAGGATGTACAGTAGATGAGTTTGTTTCTTCATCAGATTTGGAGAAATATTACATCACTTGTTCACCAATGGATGCTCTGCCGTGAATGGGTGCCGTCAGATTGAAAGTCCCAACAGCTGATGAAAACATCACAATAATCCATAAGTAATTCACACCACTCCAGTCCATCAATGAACATCTTGTGAAGTGAAAAACTTTTTTGTAAGAAATAAATCCTTCATTAACAACAAATGAACAACAACAAAAAACGACTCCTTGGTTCACAATATTGTTTTCTTCTGTGTAAAGGTCAACTTGCCTGAATCAGGAGAGAAGTATGCACAGATGAGATTCCAAAAGGAAGATTCCAAAAAGGTGTCAGAAGATTTTGATGCGAATTGCAACGGGGAATTGATTTTTCATTGTAGGACGTGTTATTATGGATTATGAACTCACATTTTGGCCAGAAGCAATGGTTTAAAGTTAAAATCTTAATGATGGCTTTATTTCTTTCAGACATAAAGTTTTTCACTTCACAAGATGTTAACTGGAGTGGTGTGGACTACTTGTGGAATATTGTGATGTTTGGACTCTCATACTGACGGCACCCATTCACAGCAGAGGCTCCGTTGGTTGAGCAAGTGATGTAATGCTACATTTCTCAAAATCTGTTTCAATGAAAGAATGTCCTGCACAATGAATTATTACTGTAAGTGCATTATAGACACAAATTTACTGTTTTTTTTACAAACCAAGGAACAAGCTGAGATTGTTTTCTGTGGTAATTGCCAACATCAAAATAAAAACACTATTTAAGTTTTTTGTTTGTTTGTTTGAAAATAAATATGATCTCAAGTTTAGGTGGTATTATGAGGGAAGTACAAAAAGGCTCATCCATGTTCACTATGAGGAGCAAAAAATAAATAAATAAAAAAATTATTCCTTAGAAGAGCAACTTTAAGATGAGTTCAGTTTGGAAACACATTCTAAATAAGCTGTACTCTCCTCCTAAAGCAAATACCTCCTCCAATCTGCTGATCGACAGATTCCTAAACTGAAATAATCGTAGACATACATGCACTGATGTTGACATTTTGCTAACAAAACAAAAGGCAATTTTTTTTCCCCCTGTCAAATGTCATTAGACTTCGTCTAAAATACCAGCAGTGCGACTACTTGGTGACATTTACTGCAGGAAAAAAATGGAGAGCGAATGGAAGTACATTTGAAAACACGGTATATTTGCTGACAGAAAAGTCACTTTGAGATTCCTTTTGTGTGCTTGGAACATTTCCATGAGGGCTATAGGGAAAAAGTGTGCGTTTGCATGGTACCTGTGTGTGTGTGTGTGTGGATGGATAGAGGGTGTTGGGTGGTCTGAGGGGACACTGGTTGCCTGGAGGACACCCACAAATATCCATGTAAATTGCAGTTTAAGAGAAATCAATGATGGTGACAAGTTGCCAATGCCACTATCTGGGGACATAATGAACGTTTGGCAAGGCAAACTGCTTCCTGATAACCCTATAGAGTGTGTGTGTGTGTGTTTGTGCGCGTGTGTGTGTAAGAAAGAACACGCACAGCTCAGCTTGTCTGTTCACAAAGACTTGCTTCTATATGCACAAGTAAACAAGGAACAATACAAACCAACACAAACTGAAAAGGGACAAGACAGACAGACCTATTGAAGGTTATTCACTGATTTCAGGTCAGATCTGAGAAGATGCTCACGTCACTACACAGGTTATCTCATCTCACCAATCATGTGACAGCAGAAGCAGAGAAAATTAGTGACACCAGAAAAAAAGATAAAAAAAGAAAATAATATTATATATATATATATATATATATATAAATTATTATTATTATAATAATCATAATAATAATCAGTTGATGAGGCCATTAGTGAAGAGTACAGACTAATCTAACTGAATAAATAAATTAATTAATTAATTAATAATGCATACATAGACTGACAGTTATTTTTAGAACAACCTTTCAATTCAAATATCTGTATGATAAACATTGATTTAATGTTGTTGTCCTGTTTAAAATAAAGTGGCAGTCATATACGAGACCTGTACAGTACTGTATACTGTAATTGGCATCAGTCTAGATGTCACTCCCATGATGCACTGTGACACCTCATTGCACTACATTTCATTTTAAGTATTTTCCTGCTTATGGACAAAATCCAAATGGGCACTGCAGGAAAATAACTGCACACTAAGGGTTGTTGCAAGAAAAGAAAGGGAAAAGAACACAACATAACATCGCTTGTGTGTTCATATACTTTCAGGATCATAGAAGAACCACTATAGGGATTAAAACAGATAAACTGGCAGCTTTCATTTAATTAAAGTAAAGAATTAAGTAGAGTAAACAATTAATCTACATTGTTGCTAAGATGAAAAAAAAAAAAAAAATATATATATATATATATATATATATAAATACAGTATATAAAAATCCTCATCGTCATCTCAGGAAAACATTTCTTCCCTGTCTCACATATCACTTAATGTTAAGCTGCAAGTACAGCCTTTTGTAGATTTTTTCTTCTTTCTGCAGAAGGCTT
Source organism: Enteromius mattozi (assembly GCA_032359235.1). Classification (NCBI taxonomy): domain Eukaryota; kingdom Metazoa; phylum Chordata; class Actinopteri; order Cypriniformes; family Cyprinidae; genus Enteromius; species Enteromius mattozi. The sequence goes on from JAUMHE010000082.1 coordinate 2,560,946, forward strand.
TATAGATGTGCGCATGTGGTCTGACTCATATTGATTGTAATTTACTGTGCAGACAGGCTGGACTGCTGTGGAAAGTTTTCACTTTCTGATCACTGTTCATGGGGCTAAACTTTGTTCATTGACTGGGGCATAACTTCAAAAGACAGAACTGTGTGTACAACTCTCCTGGTCTTAGGAAGAAAAAAAAAATGTGTTCATATTTAAGTAATAAGGTACGAGAGGCCGTGACCTGAGATGCCAAAACAGCTCAACACCCAAGGCATTAATGCATTCAGTATGAGATAATCACTAAACTGCTGGGCACCTAGGCCCTTTGGCTAATACAGTGTGTACTGACCATGATGACCTTCAGGTCTGCACAGAGCCCAAGCTGACCTCTAGGGACCCGCACACAGCATGAGCTCCCTACTAAGACCTATAGGTGTAAACAGCTGACCAGGAACCACTGTAGGGTCCTGGGCGTATACAGGGCCATCTAATTATTATGACCCCCCTGACTAACCTCTCGGGTGCCTGGGCCCTTGCTCTCTAGGACCCCCAACTACTGTAACCAACTAAAAGCAGGAATACAGTGCAAAACATTTACACAGATTTATGGTATAGAAGCCGATGCTTGTTGAGTCACAGTAAATTGCATAGTTTATGATAAGCATAGAACTTTTTAGTTATTTAGATTTGTTGTTTTGTTTTGTTTCAGCCTCGCTGCAAGAAATTAAATGTTCTATTGACCGATCAAATGTGGTTACTCCACACCAAAATGAAAATTTTGTCATTAATCACTTACCCCCATGTCGTTCCAAACCCTCAAAAGCTTTGTTCATCTTCTTAACACAATTTAAGATATTTTTGATGAAACCCAGGAGGTTTGAGACTGTCCCATTGACTTCCAAACAATTACGACTGTCAAGTATTAGAGACTGAATGCTCCATCTGACATCAGTGGTTCAACTGTAAGGTTATGAAGCTACAAGAATACTTTTTGTACGGAAAGAAAACAAAAACAATGAGCAATGTTTCAGCACCACAATTTTGTAGATAATCCACTGTACGCACGTTACATACCCAGTTTTCTGTTAGATGCAATGGAAATATACGCTTTGTACAAATCAAAGTGTAAGTACACACACAAGACGTATCTTTCCATTGCGTCTAACACAGAACTGCGTACATAATGCGTCCACAAGATGCTGTCCAAAATGGCAATACTCAGACCTCATGGTGCCGAATCGTTATTTTTGTTTTCTTTTCATACAAAAGTATTCTCGTAGCTTCATAATATTTTGGTTGATCCACTGATGGCAGATGGAGCACTCAGACGATGTCTTTAATACTATTCTGGACCTTGACAGTCGTAATTGTTTGGCAGTCAATAGGACAGTCACAAGTCTCCCAGTTTTCATCCAGAATATCTTAAATTGTGTTCTGAAGACGAACAAAGCTTTTACAGGTTTAGAACGACATGGGGGTAAGTGATTAATGACAACATTTTCATTCTGGGTTGGAGTAACCCTTTAAAAGTAAGTTGAATTTAAAAAAGACAATCAAAAGATTGTTACTGATTTGAAAGGATTTTTTTTAAAGAACATTTTAGAATCTAAAACAGATGTAAAATCAAATGTATATCAAAATAACTGAAATTGCTGAAAATTGAGGACTTTGTTTAGGCAATATATTAATAATATCCACCAGCTAACACCCAAACCCTTTTGACTTTTTTTTAATGCATTTTCCTGTGAAACATTTTTCTACATTTCTGTCACAACAATTTCTGTAAAACAAAATAACTATGAAACCTTGAGACTCAATGATATGTGTTTTGTCAAGATTAGAAACATTGCAGTAGATTGTGTAATATGACACCTGACACCGTAAGGGGGAGAAGATACAGCTAAAAGATTTTAAAATACCATTTCCATGGACTTCAAATTGTATTTAACTTACCATGACTACTGAAATATGTGTTAAAAAAATAAATAAATAAAATAAAAATACAAAGACTTGAACACAGTCCACATTGTCTCTTCCTGAACTTTTTGTTTTGTTTTGTTTATCTCTTCCCTTTTCATCTTTTCTGTCTGCTTTGTCATCGCCACTCTTGGGAACTTCATACTTCGCCTGATCCTGTGAAGACAGGAAAAGGAAAAATCAAAACAATATGTTCTGTGTTCTCTGCTCAGTGTGAGGAAAGCACGACGTTACGCTACTTGAAAAGCCTAATTTGTTCAAGGAAATTTGATATGATCCAATCAAAATGAAACACTTCAGCAGCGGTGGCATTGTGAATCATAAAATGCATTGCATGTTATGAGAGATGCCCGTTTTTACTAGGCTGCTAACGTGCGGCGGTGTTTTATATTGGCGGTAATCAAATTTAGTGCGACTCCTTGTGATTGTGCAGTGAATTCAACGTCTTGTCTCTTATGACAGATGCGCTACGTCTAATGATATGATCATTTCCATTTTGTCAGAGTGCCTGGTGGTCTATTTATTTAACACTCTCCCCGGGGGAATGTTAGTCATTCGTTAGATTCTATATACTCGCAGCGTAACAGAGGAAGACAGAGAGAGCGAGAGAGCAGAACGTGGGAGATGAGGACTCTCGCCTGCCACCAGCTTTCTCATAAACATAAAGCATTATAACATAATAAATGACAGTGGAATTCCAGCCATTATCAGTAGCCGTTTAATTAAAATCCTGCCATCATTTACTCACCCTTATGCCATGCCAAAGCCATCTGATTTTTTAATCTTCTGTGGAACGCAAAAGGAGATATTTAGAGAATGTTCAAGTTGCTCTTTTCCAAACAAAAATGGTAGTTCAACATTAATCATGCTGGGTTAGACGTCCGTGAAGACTTCTTCAAAACTTACTGCCACAATGTCATGGTGTTGTGGGTGGTTGCTAGGCGATTTCTTGCTGGCCCAAGTCAAAAGATGCAACTCCAAAATCTCTATAGACCGAGATACACCAAACCAACACATAACAGTCCATGACAAAAGTCATCTGTGGTCAAAATAGCTTGCATGTGGGAATTTTATCATTTGTTTTGTATTTATGTATTTATTTATGTGCTTTATATTTGAAACAACCCAACAAATCAATTAAATGAATTAAAACATCTTATCTTTGGGGATTCAGTCCAAGTTCGAGGTTATCCCAAATTTAAATTATTTTCAGAAATTTGATTTTTTATTTATTTTTATTATAAATTTTTTAAAGTATTGTTTTTAGAACAATTTAAGGAAAAAAGACAAGAACATTCTTTTTTCAGAAAAAAAAAATATTCTAAACTTAATTCTAAAGTTAAAAAATAAGAAGAATATTGCAGCTAAGAATCATTTTATTGCAATGTCAAAGTTTTAATATATGGACAAAATTTTAAGATTTTCAACAAATGTTTGTTTAATTTTCAGTTTGTTCCTCGCACAAAGACATCAAGTGGCTTCACCTGACATAATTTATGGACTACTTTTCAATGTATTGAAAGAGCAGCACAAACATTCTTCAAAATATCTCATTTTGTGTTGCCCAGAAGGAAACACAGTTTGGAATAACCTGAAAATGAATAAATGACAATTTACATTTTTTAGTTACTACTTCTTTAATGTTTTTTCTGTGGTGTGTACAAAATTCGTATTTGTTCTGTCAGTTACTGTGTAACTCTGAACAAAGATTCGGAGCCTCTTTTGGTGTGTGTGTGTGTAGATATTGACTTTTCAGCTCTCTGGGAGGGATTAGGTCTTATCTTGTGCTGAGGCGCTTCACATGTGGTTTGCGAAGGGTCTGAAGATCTGCCTTCATCTGCCCGCCATAGATGTCTTACCCCCTTCCCACACACACACACACACAGACACTTCTAAAAAACTCTCATCCATAGGCAAAACACACATACATGCCTGAAGCACAAATTCACCCTCCATCTTCAAAATCTAAACAGCACATTCACAGGTCACAGTCTCTAAGCTCAAAGAAACCCAACTCAGAAAGCTGATAAAATATTTAAATCACACAATAATGCAAAAGTGACTGCCAAAATGTTAGAGTGTTCTGGGTGGTTGCACCATGTATAATAATTATGCATAAATGCCTATAGTGTTTCTGTGTAGTTGGTAAGGTATTCAGATTCATTTTTAACATGCTGTCTTGCTGCTTTAGGGTGTTTATGGTGGTTGCTTATTGGTCCAGCTTCCAAGTTTCAGTGATATTTTGATGTCTAGGTATTACACTTTCAATAAAAGTCTATTAGATTTTTTGTTCATCCACCATCAAGTTAAAATCAAATGTCTAAGTGCTCAGCAAGCTATAGTATCGTTTGTGTTCATATCACAAATGTTGAAGGAATGAAGGAAAATTGACAGTGCAAAAATATCACATCTTATTCTGTCTGTTCTCAGGCACATAAATTCAGACATATGTACGGTCACAAAAACAAAACAATTGACTTCCTGTGGCAGGGGGCTGTGGAGGCGGAGCATAATCACACTGACAATGGGGCATTCTGGGAGGACTAAGGTTAATTCAAAAAGACTGTTATTATGGAACTGGAGTCGCCGGGGTTGCGATGGGGGTTGGGGCCATCACAGAACACAATATGCGCTTAAACATTGCAGACTGGAAGTGCCAAAGGTATGTCTGCAAGAAGACAGAGGAAGATGATATATTCATCCTGAAAGGAACGTCCATTCTTACGCAAGAACAATGCCGAGATTTGGCAGGGATGTTTTAAAGTTTTCCAGGGTGCACAAATGGGCGCTGCAAGCCATAAATCTTACAGGATAAAAACAATGAGTGTTACAAATCAATAAATTGACCCATTTGCTTTTCTTTTATGCAAATTTAATATCCCATTCCCAACTGGTCTTTTCGGTCAATGTCTACACATTTGATGATTCAATAATTTCCTTATAAATAAAATTAAGTTCCAGCCTACATTTCTTTTTTTTTTTCTTTTTACCACAAATTTTCCTTGAAAATATGTTGCATTTTAAAAATATCATAGGTTGCAAAAGTTTTTTTTTATTATTATTCTAAAAATTGCTATTAAATAGTTACATAATCTTTAATAATAATAACAATATAAATAATAATACAAAATAAATATATTTTGATGTTCCATGAAAATATGCTGTATCTTTCAGAGCTGCATCCTTTGAAGAGGATGGGTGCCGTCAGAACGAGAATCCAAAAACTGATAAATAACATCAAAATAATCCACAAGTAATTAACACCACTCCAGTCCATCAGTTAACGTCTTAAGCAGTTAAAGTTTTGAAGTGTGATTTACTTTCTTGCAGACAGCTTTTCGAGTGGTGTGGATTACATTTGGATTATTATGAAGTTTTTCTCAGCTTTTTGGACTCTCATTCTGATGGTACCCATTCACTGGTCAATCAATCAATCAATCACTTTTATTGATATAGCACTTTTAATAATACAGATTGAAGCAAAGCACTGAATATTATCAAATAGAAGAACAGAGTGATGGTAATGTAAAATGACGAGATTAAACCATTTACTCATCAAATGCAGAGACGGTCTCTGTAATCAAAATGACGATAATCACTAGAAATTAGGTGCCCCCAACTAAGGCGGCAAGGAACCAAAACCCCATCCGTGAGAGAATGGAGAAAAAAAAACCTTGGGAGAACCAGGCTTAGTTGGGGCCAGTTCTCCTCTGGCCGGACACCCAGCACCTAATCTCCAGTTAAATTTGGTGAGCAAGTGATGAAATGCTGTTGGATACTGATTGTTCTGATGAAGAGATAAGCTCATATACATTTTGGATGGCCTGGAGGGCGACTAAATATTTATAAGATTGTAATTTTTGGGTAAACTATTCCTTAAACAGATAAGCCTCCAAAATTTGCCTGTCACAGTTTAAGATAGATATTATATACAGAAAACTAGATGGATGTGATCCCACCAAATATATTAACCCCAACCTCAACAAACCCACAGTAAGCTTTATCATGCATTTTACATGTGAAGACGATGTCTTTTTAGAACATAAGACAGAACAAGATGGAGATAGATGTGAAACTAAATTCTGACTTATTTTAAACATTATAATTGAACTTCAGGAGATTTTTCATTTTCAGGATTCAGATTCATTAGCAAGCTGAATAAACAGCTCTATTTAAATCAGTGTGAGAACAGAGACAGACACAGGTGTCCTGAATGTCACAGAACTGTATCAGCTCACTGGCCTTTCATAATGGGCTAATTATGTGCATTTCCGGTCTGTGGAGCTTATCACAGAAAAACAGGAAAAGTTAAGAGGTGAAACAAAAAGAATGGGAAAAATAAATTATATCTCTGTTTACAAGAAAGCGGAAGGGCTAGGTGGAGACTTGGGGACATGAGGTGACTTCATGCGTCGTTAAAGTGTGTAAAATTGCTTTTTCCCTTCCGTTTGTGTCAGGCGTTACTGAAGCACATATCCAGCATGACAGTAGGGCACAGAGAACTGTAAAAGCAAGTCCTGCGGTAATGCCGCGGCTGTGCCAGTTCCAATCAGACCGACCCGCGCCGGTGAAGGTGAGCTGTACAACTGCATTTGTGTTTGTCTGTGCTTTTCTAGTGCTTTCTGTCAGGTACAGTGCAAATGTTTCTGATAGAAATTCTGGGTTGTCAAAGCTGTGGCACAGCGGGTAGTACACGTGTTCATGATACGTAAGAGCTGCACGCTCACAAAGTTAGAGGATTTGAAGTGCTCCTGTGTCAAAAAATACACTTTTTACTCACCTTGTCTTAAATACAACTTGCAGTCTTTCAGATCATTAGAAACCACATGGTTGCAATATCAAATTTCATTCACACTTCTGCATTTTCAGACTTGCTGCAGTAAATGAGGCACATACATACATAGGGATCTGTGTGTTATATGTATATAAAATAACAGAATTACTCTTTTAAATCAAACTTAAATGTTGATTTTTATACTTTCCACCACAGTTTCAAAAATGAGTAAATAGATAAATAAATAAGTAAATAATAAAGGTAATCAGGAATTTATATTTCACAATTTGGACTGCTTCTTAATTATTACTATATTTTTCTTCTTAGAATTCTTAGTTTACATTTCACAATTTTACATCTTGCAAATTAATATCTTTACATAAGTTTACATTTTGCAATTCTCACTTATTTATTTGAAGGTAAATTAATTGCAAATTTTGAGCTTAAAATTCTGACTTTTTATACACATTTATATGAACTTATATAACATATGAAATGCCATTTGAGAGAAAATCCAGAACTCTGTTTTTTTTTTTTTTTTTTTAGAAAATATCTTCTTTAGATTTATGCTCATATCATGTGCAAATAAAATAATATAAAAGAAAAATAAAATAAAATAAAATTATGAAGAGTCATCTGTCATATTGGAAATATTTCAGTCATTTTCAGTTTTTAGGAGCCAGTGGTTTAATGTATACAATAGTGACAATACCCACAGAAACATTTACTGCTGTGGTTATAATCTGAGATCAAGGACAGAGATGAGAAAACCTCCAGGCAAAAGCCTGACCTTTGTTGAAATCCCATGAGCTTGAGAACGGTGTTGGATCTCAGCAACCAAGAGTCTTTAAGAAGTAACTGAAATGTCCAGGTACAAACCCACAATCTTTAAACTTTAGTTTCTGACAGACACACATTAAAAATCACTTTAAATTATCTCCATAAACCAGAGCACTATACTGAAACAACAATGTCCATTCATTTGTTTCATTCATATGACAAAACTATATATTTCCATCTCATTCATTCACAATCATCTGTCTCCTAGCAATTCATTAAGCTCAGTAAAATATTTGATCCCACACTGTAGATCACTTTCACAAGCTTATAGATGGCACGGCCCAGCATATTTCAATTAGTCACATATCTTTAGCACAAACACATTAAAGAAGTTTTTCCATCTCTCTCCCTCTGCCCACTCGACACAAATTAGCGAATACTGGATCATCTTCTGAAAAGACTCCACAAGTCCTTGAAGTTCCACTGTATATCGCAGTATTTCCGAGCCTGCGATTAATTGCCTCTTTTACGCCCCGACAGTAATCCTTCAGACCACTTCCTCCGAGCTCGGCTACATCTGAAGCAGCTCGACAAGTTTGGAGAGAAACGTAAGCGCGAGATGTTAAGCCACTTCACCAATATCCTGCCTGACACTCCACAGGACTTAGGCAGGAAAATGTCTTTTTTTTCTCCCTTGGATTTACTAAGAGGGGGGAAAAACATGCAAGGTAGCTGCAGATTGCATTCATGGGTGGATTTGTAGGAAAAAAAATACCGTCGCTATTTGTTTGTTTGCCTTTTTTTTCCAATGTCTTTTTCATTTTGACTACACTGATTGTGCCATATGTTGTGCCGGTGTCTAAATCCTCAAGAATACAAGTGCAGTATTTAGCGCTGTATTGTAATAATTCTGTTGTTTATTAAGTTGGCAGAATTCACACATGCTTTCGGACGGCTTTGCGGTCCGGCATATGCTGCCCGTGACATCAGAAAAGGTCATTGTGTTCTCACTGATTTGATGCTGGCAACAGATGGCCTGCATTGTTGTTTCATTTGTACGATTTGTGAAACTATAAAACATTTTCTCATTTTCTGCTTGGGTGATGTTTTCAGATAAAACAAGTCACTCAACCATAACTCTTTAGCATGTCAAAAATGTTCTTTTAATGTTAAAAGCAAGGCTTTTAGATAATAATTCTTATAAAATTACCTAGTTTAGAATGGGAGAGGAAAAAAAATACTAAATAAATTGCTTTAAAAACATCAAATTATAGTGTGGCAGATCTAATTGGGTGTTTCTTCAACGTCAAGCACTTTAATGGCCCTGGGGTTGTCTTTTTTTTTAACAAACAAATATATTTGATCTAATTGCCTTTCTTTATTTTCTGTAATTTCCACTATTTCTGTGTGCATCTTTTCCACTCCTGCAGTATGCAGTAGTAAATTATGAAAAAAAAATGTGTGAAATTTTATTTAATTGTGTGCATTTGGTGTATGTGTGTGGTTGTTCACTTTTCACTGCTGTGTGTGTGCACTTGGATGGGTTAAATGCAGAGCACAAATTCCTAGTATGGGAAACCATACCTGTCCTGTCCTGTCCTGTCCTTGCCTTGCCTTGCCTTGCCTTGCCTTAATGAAAATAACTTTAATTTTGCTTTGACTATGTTAAAAATGTTGTTTCTACCACATTATAAATTATTTGAAGTTATATGAAGTGACATTTTAACAGTAAGTTTAAATGTACTACATTTGGAAAAATAAAAATACTTTTAAAGCATTTATTAACCTTAGTTAATTTAGAAACACGTCAAAAAAGTGCCTCAAAAAAGCATTCTGCATTGTTAGTTGACCATTAAACTAGTGTGGAATGTGTGGAACCTAAAGGTCTAAAAAAGTTGGTAATAATAAGAGAAAATTATCCATAATAGCTGCTAAATTTGAATGCACCAGTGATGATTCATGTGACGTGCAATGATTGCTGCTCCAATGCAGCTCCTTTAACCTGCTACTGATTACAAAACTGCACCGAATGCAGTCTCTTTCTCTCTCATATTCACTCTCTCTTATTCTTTTTTTCTGTGTGTTAATACTGAATGGTATAAAGTCAGTCACAAATATAGTAGGTTGCAGAGAAGGTTTGACGGTTAGATCCTCAGAGCTTAAACACTCACACGAATGCCTGGTAGAAAAAACAAAACAAAACAAAACAGAAAAAAAAAAAAGGGGGAAGGGGAAAAAAACATTAAGATTCCTAATTTATACAGTCACTTAAAAAAATCATCGCAGCTTGAATTAGAAATTCTGCAAAAATAAAAATGCCAGTGCACTTTCCATTCAGTGCATAATGGTTTTTAAGGAAAAATGAAAATGTACCCTCTGGGCATCCAATATGTACTGTTGATGAGTTAGTTTCTTTATGGGAACAGATTTGGAGAAATTTAGCATTACATTGTTCACCAATGGATCTTCTGCAGTGAATGGGTGCCGTCATAAAAAAAATCACAATAATCCACAAATAAACAAACAAACAAACAAAACAAAACAAACAAAAAAAAAACATTCCAGTCAATCTGTTAACATGTTGTGAAGTGAAAAGCTGCATGTTTGTAAGAAACTAATTCTTAATATTTAATGTGATGTTTTTTTTTTTAGCTGTTTGTTTTCTTATTCTGATGTCACCCATTCACTCTATTATACAGTAATGCTAAATTTCTCCAAATCTGTTCTGATTTAAACTCATCTACATCTCGGGTGGCCTGAGGGTGAGTAAATTTTCGTTTTTGGATGAACTGTTCCTTTTATTGAATTGACAGAACTCTAAATCACTTTCTGCAAGAACAAAATCGTTATGAGGCCCCAGGGCAGCAGCCTCTTGTCACAACCGCAAGATATAATGTTCATATAACAAGTAACTAGATCACAGATAAAACAATTAAAGTTGCAGTTGTGTGAATGAGGCAACAATATACAAAAACTAGTGTACAGCATCAAAGATGTTCAGAGAGGCCCTTTAAGCGCTCCAAAAAGACCAGGGGCAATTCATTCTGTACTTTTTTATCTGTGTATATCAGTTTTACGTTTGCATTAGCTTGTGTACAAGTGTCAGTGTTTCAGTTAGAGGTCAGTAAGAAGTCTCTTCTGCTCACCATGACTGCATTTATTCAAATAAATATATAACAGTAATTTGTGAAATATTATTACAATCTAAAATAACTAAGTTCTGTTTGAATATATTTAAAATGCAATTTATTCATGTGATGCAAAGCTGAATTTCCAGCATCATTACTTTTCAGTCTTAAATAAAATGCTGCTCAAGAAATATTTGTGATTCTTATCATTCAGTGCTGACAACAGTATTTATGTGGAAACTTCTTTAAGGCTTATTTGATAAGTACAAAGTTTTTGGCTTTATTTATTTATTGATAAATTTAACACATTCTTGTTAAATAAGATTAATTTACCACAGTCTTACTGACCCCAAACTATTGAACTATCATGCATGTACATATATTCAATATCTCAAGATCTTGATACTGTTTCTATAGTTAGTTGTGGAGTAACTAGTAAAGATTATTTTCCTAATTATTATTTTCCACATTTTGCATTGACTGACATCCTGACTTCCATACTACAGAAACACTGTCATTCCTGACCGTTTGTCCTGTATTATAAAAGATAAATGGCAAAGAATTCTTTAACCACCCACAGAACGTGGACCAAGATATTCTCGTCGGTTAACAACGCAGTCATATTAGTATCAGTGATTTTACTGCCATGGTGACAGGGTATCCTTAGCAACAACAAATAAAACGGCTTCAAAATGACTTCAAAGTGAAGAGTTAAATATCCTTTATTGTGTTAGAGGCAGTTAATAGGATGAGACGGGGTATTTTCTAAGTGAGTGTTAACGATCACATTAGAGCCATTTATTATGGTTGATTAAATGCAGTAAAGTGATACATTGCCTATTCTCACATTAAATACACACGGTTACAGACGAGCAGAGAGGAAAAATGTAGCAGGTTTACCTCAGCTAGTATATTTTTACTAAATATACCACCACATGTTTCAGAAGAAGCCAGGAAAAAATCATATTTCTCCATATGAACAGCAGATGGTAGTAGTAAACATTTAGAATTAATTTTGGATGGCTCAGATTGGTGCTTTTGGCAGATGACAACTTAGCATGCTACGAATGCAGTCAGCAATTAAATTGAACAATATGTAACGTCTGCAATTAAGCATTAAAACAAGAATGATATTATAATGTTTTAAATGAGGAATCTTAATTAGGATTGCACAAAATGTACAAGGATGTCACGTAAGGGCGTGGGAAAAGATTTCCTAATTGTCTCCAGAGGGATGTTAGCATTAAACCGGACTGAAGACACAGAACAAAGCTTGCCTGTCTGTCAAAGTTAGCCTTAGATTTAGGAACAAATGAAAGAAAGGCTATTGTATAAATCCTGCAAGTTAAGCTGCATTCGTCTTTTGTCCTGTGAAAGATCACAGAGGGCTGACACCGTCTGGGGTTTCACTTCCTCAAACCTCTGTAAATTAAACCGACGATGTGGGCAGCCGGGCCGATGTGAGATAACACAGGAGTAAGACGTCCCATTTGCCTTCTCTCATCGACAAACGTAGACAGACCTGCCTGGGAGGCAAAGAGATGTCAGATAAAAATAATAGCAAAAAGATCAAACCTCCGGCAGGAAACGTCAGTCATTCTGAAGTAATGACAGTATTGTGTTAGAAATGACAGTCATTTAAAATAGCAGAATCGTGTGACTCTACTAGAAAATCAGGTCAGAAACAAAGCAAATCTGGCTGTTGGATGTGCGAGACTAAATTAACAGGTGGGTGGTGTTTATCTGACATCAGTTCTTGCCGTATAGTTATGATTTTAAATCTTCTGGCAGCTTCATTATCATATTTCAGATGTGGCAGAGTATTGATTGACAGTGTTTATCTGTTTGTGGAATGGTCGCAAATATGCAAGTGAAGCAACTCAGAGTGAAAACTTCTCAAATTGGTATAACTTTGCTTTCTTAACCTGGATATTAAACCCTACTAAACCCTACTCATTGATAAGAATGGACATTCTTGCTAAGAGCACTACAAGTTAAGTTAATTCCAAATTAATTGCATCTGCATTTGATAAATAACAACAACAACAACAATTATTATTATTATTATTATTATTAACAATATTAATAATACCTACTCCACTTTCCCACAACACTGAAGTCAAGAGTAGGCAGTCAACCCGTGATACTCTAACGTCTTTTAACTTTACTCTTAATTTGCCAGTCCAGTCTCATGGCAATCTGTGCATATTTTACAATGTGGCTGATTCGTACAAATTCGTATGACCTCACTCGTACGAATTCATATAATTTTTGCTAAATCGTATGATTTACGAGTTGCTAATTCGTATGAATTTGTACAAATGACCTACACCTAACCCCACCCCTAAACCTACCTGTCACTGAGGTTTACACAAATCCTACAAAATCGTACGAATGAGGTCGTACGAATTTGTACGAATTTGCCACCTCGTACGAATATGTACGAATTGGTCGTGAGACTGTGTTGAATTTGCAAATCAGATTTTGCAGCAAAACACTATGACCGCCCTGCCATGATTACATAATTGCTGATTTAGTATTTCATATCTAGCTTCTATTTTTGAATTTTATATAGGACACAACTTAAACCAGTGGGGTCATAATAATTCACAAATAATCTACACCACTCCAGTTCGTCAGTTAACATATTGTGAAGTGAAAAACTGCAACTTGTAACAAATCCTGTCATTAAGACATTAAGCCAGAAATTATAGTTTAAATCTAGATTAATTAAAAAAACTAACATTCATGACCCTAAATGAGAAACATTTACAAATTGAATAATGAATAGTTTTAAAGTACTTTGAAAATGGATTTTGAGTCCCCAACAGAACAGAAGGGTTCATTTGGAACAAACACATTCAGATAAATTGTTAAAATGAAGGTTTATCAGTCTGATTGAGCCATCAATCCAACTTTAGACAGATTACTTTGAAAGCATTAAAAATACAGCTTATGCAAACTCTGTTCTTACGAAAACTTTATTACTTCTTTATTTTATTTTGTAAGTGAATCAAGATATTTAACAATAAGTATCTAAAATAAAACAGTATTTGCCAATTTAATAGTTGATCGGATGGTAGAAGGGTATGGTGGCCCAGTAGTGCACAACACAAGGAAATCTTCACAATGGAAACATACTGCAACACAACAAAAATAGTACAAAACAGTGGAAAGATACAACACAATGGAAACAAGCCACAATGCAATGAAATTAACACAACACAATAAAAAGTCGCAACATAAAAATTACAGTAGCACAATGAGCCTGATCTCACTGCAATTTGTACATTTTTTATTAGGTGGCTAACGACCTCACTCACTTTTTCTAAATCGTACGTATTTTACGAGTTGCCAATTCGTATGAATTTGTACGAATGGCCTAAACCTAACCCCGCCCCTAAACCTACCCGTCACAGTGTTTTAGCACAAATTTGGCACCTGGTACGAATGTGTACGAATTGGTTGTGAGACTGTGTTGGCACAACACAACAGAAAATTGCAGCACAATGAAATTAGCATCTGAAACAAGCCACAACACAAGGGAAGACATAACAAAAACAAATCGCAGCACAACGGAAACAAACCACAATGCAATGAAATTAACACAACACAATAGACACAAGTCGCATTGAAATTAGCACAACACAATACAAATTGCACAACACAACAGAAACAAACCACAACACAATAAATTAGCACAACAAAGCGGAAAGGCGCAACACAATGAAAACAACTCGCAACACAACAGAGACAAGCTACAAATGTAGTCGTATATGTTGCGTTGTGGACTACTGGGCCACCAAAGAAAGTGGTCTCACTGTGATGGGATTTTAAACAAATGAAGTATTTTAAAAACAAACACTATCTTTTGAATAACATAGACTCATAAATCATTCACAATAAGTTCTGGAACATCTATTAAAACAAATACGTCGATTTTTGAGGTCTTCTGCATTTCACCTGTGTTGTAATCTATCACAGAAACAGATATTTGTTCTCTCTAATTAAAACATGCTAACTTTAAAATCCGTTTTCTCGTTCACTGTGAATAATAATCATTTTCTCACTCTTTAATCAGCTTTGCTTAAGACATTTGAGGACAGCGAGGAAATGCGGTGTGAAAACGTACAGTACAAGGACAAACACACATACACACAAACTAATTCTTCCCCTGGCCTCTGTCAGTGATTAGAATTACTTTCATGGGTCGTCTTCATATTTCACAGACGTAAAAAAAAAATCCATGCTTTGTAAATTAACATGCAAAGTTATTGTGCTGCGTCATCCACAATGACATTTGCTGCTGCAATCAAACAGAGCTGAGTGAAGTCTGCGCAATAAGTTTCTCTGCAAAGTTACGATAACTTGCATCAGGAAGCGACTACACTCAGCAGAACTCACCAAAGCTTAACTCTGAAGCAATTCTACAGCGTGCATCAACAGTCAGATTATACATATGGGACATCATAAAGTTGACTGGTAATCTTCTATTCCTGGAATACATGCAACTTGGCGGCAATTGTGCTTGAATATACATTTCCCTTCCTGCCAAAAAGATTTATACGACCCTAGGGAAAGGTTATTATTAAATTTATGAGGCTAAATTCAACATCCGTCTTTCTCCAAAGGTAAATTTTCCTTCAGAAATGCAATATATCATCCAGGAGACATTTCGCCATAGGATTAATCATGGTTCTTCTGATGGGTTACTAAATAAATAATTTTTTTTTTCAAGTTTGAGTCTCTGTCCACAAACACTGATATTCTATAAGTATGACAAGAATAAGAACATCTCACGTTAAATTGCAATGGAATAAACAACTTACACTGTTCAAATATAGCAAGTCAAGTGTAGTTCTACTTTCTACTAGGTTTAACAAATATTGCTTCGCCTCAAACCTGAAGTGCTGGAAATCCTGGCAGCGATGGAAACTGCAGAAACTGTAATCATTCTATCAAACTTAATAGTTCTCCAGCGATTTCTACTGATAGGAGCAGCTTGAGATGTCTCGCAAGAATGGCGCTAAATCTCGTCTCAGAGCTCTTAGAGAAACAGATGTTATTTTTAACACTGTTTATAAGAAATCAAACCAAAAGACCAAAAATATCTTTGGAGATACTATGTATCAAAACCAAATGTCCTGCTTACACTCCAGCAATATACGTACTGATATGCACTCTTTAGATTGTTGTTTTTTTGAAGCAAACAAACTGTAGTCAATCCCAGCATTAATTGCAACAAGATGAAGCAAGATAAAATACTGGCTAAAATGTTTAATTCAATTCTGAAAAAAATCTAAATAGTTAATTTGATGGCAATATTGTCAATGTTATTATAATGTTGTGCCAATGTTATTCTTATATTATTTTAATGCTAACGTAATTAATTTTAAATGTAATGTTGATGAGAATATAATGTTCAGATGTATAAGGATGTGCAAAGGTTACTATCTATCTTTTGTTAATTTAATGTTTGTTTGATAGTAATGTTGAATTAATGTCACAGTAAGTATGCTTTAATGTTATTTGTCCCTTTAATCCTAAAGTATTAATGAACATCTAATATAACAAATAATAGTGTTTATTACATACCTTTCATTCAGTGCATTTTGTGTGATGTAAGAAGTTGCAGTCTAAGTGGTGTTTAAAATTAGTTATTTATAAGGATACATTTCAGTATGATCTCAGGTAGCTGCCTATGAAGACCGAAGATAGCAAGGGAGCTAACAGGTTTTGGAACAGCCATGACAAAACCAAGGTTGGACTTAATAGCAAACAGTCTGACGTCAACCAGAGCTTCACAAAAGCAGTGTGATTTTGAAACATTACTTTCACACAGTCACAAAAACTATTCACACAGTTAAATCTCGCAAATGAATCCCTTGATGGCGAGTGCCACACGTTTTAATTAATCACGCTTGACTCAGCGTACACTCAGATTGCTGGAGTTTGAAAAGAAATGGCAGCAAGCCAAGATTATTTATGCCTTTAAACATTTTAGGAGTTCAATCATGTGTCGTCAGAGCTGTTATACACGCAGCAGGAGTGGGAAAGATTTACCTTGTTGATACGTACAGTAATATATCATGCCATCATCCCAGGAAACATCTAGAGTCTGGCCTTCCTCAGACCCACTTCAGGACTCAAGTGAACGCAGTGTAGTGATCACCGGGGAGCAATTAAACACAAATCCACTGCCATGCATGGCTGCCCTCAAGACTGACACATTAAGGGCCTTCAGGCGGTTCAGGTGTAAAGTTGAGATTCCTGCCTGTCCTCAATATTCTCGCAAGTGCATTCTATTGTTATCTGCACACATTAAGGGATTCTGTTGTTATTGAGAGCTATGTCCAAAAAATGGGGTAGAGGATGTCACTATCCCTGAATAATAAGCAGATTATAAATACATTTAAGATTACTCAGAATATATGTAACCATGGAATCCAGAACCTTGTTAAATATAAAATATATAAATATATGTTTTTCTCAAAATTCTGTTCTTGTAATTCTGAGTTTAAATGCCACAATTCTGTCTATATATTGCAATGCAATTGTGAGAAGAAAAGTAGAAATCGCAAATAAAAAACCCTGAATTGTGAAACATTGCAAGATACAAACAAAGATATAAACAGGGAAAAAGGGCATAACTGTAAGAATATATTTTTTTTTCTAAGAGTTGAGTTTCTTGCAATTCTGAACTCATATTAATAATAATGATAATAATTTCATGGTGAAATTGCTCTTTCATAGAATCCTGTTGGAAAACAAAAGCCAATAACATGTACTTATTGTCATGTACAGGAAGCGAGGAGTCGTGCAGATTAACGTCCAAGCTATTTATTATGACATACAGATTAGAAACAGACAGGCAATCAGGGTCATCACCGGCAAACATGAGCATAGAAGGCTGAGCAGAAGAGTAGTCAAAGTCTGTGCGTGGGTCGTGCGGGTAGCGAACAGGGAGCAAAGCGAGAGCGGTAGTCCGGGGGCAGGCATGGTCGATAACAATAATCCAAAACAGAGAGACAAAGAACAAGAACACGAATGAAACACTGAACAGGTCGACAGTACAATGAACCGTGAAACATAGAAACACATAGAAAATGGGTCAGTGGGTGGAGACATGAATGAATGACTATGTCAACAGACAAGGGGGGGCGGAGACAAGAGTTCATTGATAAGAGTCCATGAATGAAAACAAACACAAAACACAGAGCACAAGTCTGACGCTGGAGTGCCAACCAGAAACTGAGCTGGCCACTCCAGCTTGATCGTAACATAGCCCCTCCCCAAAGGGCGGCTACCAGACGCCCCTAGGCTTCGGAGCCAGAAGGAACGCCCTCCAGGGCGGGGCAGACGGTGGAGAAGCCCCCCAGGGCGGAGCAGACGAAGGAGACGCCCTCCAGGGCGGCGCAGCCGATAGAGAAGCCCTCCAGGGCGGAGCAGATGGCGGCGAAGCCCACCTGGGCGGCGCAGAGGGAGGAGACACCCTCCAGGGCGGCGCAGACGCCCACCTGTGCTGCTCAGATGAAGAAGACACCCTCCAGGGTGGTGCAGATGGAGGAGACGCCCACCTGGGCCGACCAGACAACGAGGATGCCCTCCTGGCCGACCAGACCGCAAAGACTGGACTGTGCTGAGGAGCACAAACAAGTTAGTGGTGGCCTCTTCGGCCGAGTTCATACCTGAGGCTGGTTCGGGGTGAGTGGTCCCGGCAGCCAGGTCAGGTCCTGGGGCTGGTTCAGGGCAGATTGACAGCTCAGCGGCCTCCACGGCCGGTCCATAGCAGGGCAAGAGTTCATTGACAGCCTCCTCGGCTGGTTCAGGGCCGAACGAAAGGTCCATGACGGCCTCCATGGCCTATTCAGGGCAAGAGGAAAGTTCTAAGGCCTGAATGACCGGTTCAGGGCTAGGCAACAGTTCATTAACGGCCTCCATGGCCGATTCAGGGCAGAGCACGAGTTCACAGGCCACTGTGATTAGTTCAGGATCAGGCCTGAGTTCCTGAACTGCCCCGACAGACCTACTCAGAGGCTGTGCAGCCACCAGCGGATACCCCAGAGAATCCACGACTAGGGTCGACATCTCCGAGGCGTGTGCAGCCACTGGGGAATGCTCCGAAGGCGCGTCAGGACAGAACTGAGGCAGGGGAATGGGCTCAGGTGGATCGGGCCACAGTAAATCACTGTCCTCGATAGGTTCAGGTGGGTCTGGCCAAATTGAGTCATCTACAGAGCAGACAGGCTCGGGGATTTCAGGCCAGGGCGGATCTGGAGCATTGAGGGGTTCTTGGAGCAGTGTGCAGCCCTCACACTCATAATGGCCACTGCCATAACCGGCAGCGCTGTGGACATAGGAATAGTCTCTAAATTAACTTTGTGGGTGATTTTGCTAAGTCCCGCCGCCCTTACCGACACCAGCTGGGAATCTGCTGTGCTTGAAAACAGTCCCACCTGCCTAATATGAGCCCTGCTGTCCCCATACGCTGTGCTCACGACGTCCGGGAAATCAGGGAGGACGTCCGTGATAGCTGGTGACAGATTTGACGGCTCCATGGTGGCGGCCATTTTGTGCACAGGCTCAGATGTGATGATCCTCCTGTGCGGCGTCTCACGATCGGCAGCCATTTTGTGCGGGAGCGGAGATCGCCGAACGGCGAGGCAGGAGCCGAGCCACGGGCTCGCGTTGGCGCTCGCGGCGCGGCGATTACTCCGTCTGCGATTGCGTGTGTCGACGTCCTCCTCTACCTCACCCACGGTGAACCGAGAACCACAAAACAATAAGACAAAGTCAATAAGTTGCCCTAGCGTCCGGTTAGGATCGTCCTCAGGCAGAGCATAAAGTACTTTGGGGTCTAGACCCGACAAAAAACTGACTTTGACCTGCTCCTCATTCACTCTCACGCGGTGGCTGAGAGCAATAAACTCCTCCACATAGTTCTCAATCCGGTGTCCGCGCTGAAACAGCGAACACAGCCGGGAAATAGGCACCGGTGAATAATCCTGCCTGCGAGGCAAAGAAAAGTCTCTGTATTCACATGAGATCCCACAGCTGCTTAATCCTGTTTGACGGTTCATTCTGTCATGATATGGAGTAGAGGAGGCGTTCGGATTTATGTGCAGGCTGTTTATTGATCAACACAGAGCATGGAAAGACAAGCAGGGTCGTCACCGGCAAACATCAACATCAGAGGCTAGGCAGAATCGTAAACCAAAGTCCGTAGCGAGAGTCAGACGAGGGGTAAACAATATCCAAAGAAGAGCGAGACGAGAGCAAGAGTCCGGGAAACAGGCGAGGTTGACCACGGCAAGACAACGAGACAGGTAACACAGAGTAAACTCCAAAACGACAGTACAATGAACTGTGAAAACATACAGACATCTGGGGAATTTATACACATGGGAAATAGGTCAGTGGGTGGAGACTAGAATGAACAACTATGGTAACAGACAAGGGGGGTGGAGACAAGAGTTCATTGATATGAGTCCATGAATGAAGACAGACACAAAACACATAGAGTTCACGTGGCGCTGGAGTGCCATACAAAGCTGGGCTGGCACATCCAGCTGATCGTTACACTTATAGTGTAATAATAATTAATTATGAATGATTACATGAATGTAACCCTAAGACAAACCCTAATCCTAACCCTAACCATTTAGTAAGTAAATGTAATTAATATTACTCAATACTTCAATGCATAATTCCACAGTAACAATGACAAATAAAGTGTAACCCAAATGTCATTTATCACTAAATGTTATTCATAATTAAACAACAAACCCTTAACAAACCCCTAACAGTAAAGTTGCATTTATCGCTGTTCATTGAAATGAATCCAGTCACTTGAAACAAAATCAAAGCGATTGTGAATTTTGTGTGAGGTTGAAAGATTTTACCATTAAGATTTATTAGTGGGTATAAGTATGCATGATGCATAATAGCTCTAGTCTGTCTATTCTCAAAGTCTATTTCAATAAAATGAATACATTGCCGTATTTACAAAAATATATGAAAGCATTTATGTAGGTCTTTTTTTCTTTTCTAGAGTAATGCATGTGCAACACATGGAGAAACAAAAATTGATCTTCTGCTGCTCAGGACCCTTAAAAACACACATGCTCCCTGGCTCTGATCATTAAATGAGCTCTGGTCCCTTAGTCTTACAGAAGTGGGTTATGTACCAGAGGTTACACCTCTTTGACTCCCCTTTGCACACATGCCAATGGTAACACCAGATGCTGCTGATTTTCATTCTACATTAACATCTACTGAGGGGGAGATTGTTGAAGTTCAGAAGACAACAAGAAGCACTTGAGGGTGCTACAAAGCCATCTTGTGTTTAGTGATGTTAAAATCCGGTCGCATTTGGCATTGTTGGGCTAATTTTCAGCCATTTCACAAGATCAGGAATTTTGCGTGAGAGCGAAACATTTTCAGATGCAGAGGTTTTGAAAGTGACTTCTGTATGCATTGCATCTCTGTTATCCAGCATGGTTTGAGAATTCAAAGAGCATCTTGTATTTCAGTGGAAGTTGGAAATTTTACAATTTGAACATATGGGAGTCATATGATTCATGTCAATAATGCACTTACATTATTTAATATTATATTTAAGATATTTTAAAATATATAGAAAAATATTGGTAAACAGTTGACATATTGCATAATACAGCAGAATACACAAGCAAACAAATAAATATGAAATATTAAAGAAATGCTAAGAATATATTTAATTTATATATATATATATATATATATATATAAATTAAATATATTCTATAT
>JAUMHE010000082.1:2586257-2596921 GCA_032359235.1 Enteromius mattozi
CTCTGTTGTTTAATCAGTGTGAACAATTCCAGCACACTGAATCTCTATTGCTTTCAGCTGCTAGCAGTCACCACAGCGGATTACCAATAATAATAATAATAATAATAATAATATTAATAATAATGTGCTTTTCATGAACTACAATGTCTAAAAGGGAATAATAATAATAATGTGTTATTTTATTTATGTATAATAATAACAATAATAACAATAATAGTGTTACTGTATTTATGTATAATTATTATTATTATTATTATTATTATTAAATTTGTGTTTTTCATAAACTTCAATGTCTAAAACAGAATAATAATAATAATGCAATTAAAAAATAAAACTTTTTATTTTAAAGCAGTTTTGGCAGTCTTTAATGCATGCTATTTATTTATTTATTTATTAGTTTATTAACCAGTTTATTTGTTTGTTTGTATATACATACACTTTTAATTGGACATTTTCAGATCTTTGCAGTATCAAATGTATTATTAATGGCATGCATCTGGCACACAAGTGAAATGTGAAAGAACATTTAAGAAGAAAAGCTTCATGCCTGCTCAATACCATGAGACAAATCACAAACTATATGTCTTTTAATATCTGAAGATGTTCTCCTAGACAGCAATGAGATTAAAAGATATACAGCAAATTCAGACTGGTGCTCAAGTCTCCTGAAACCTCTCAAGAGCTTCAGAGATGATCTCGTAGAATAAAGTATGCGTTCACAAGATAAACAGACTGTTTTTTTCTCACTAGTCCTCACCTCTGTTTTTTCCACACTAATGCGCTGGCCATCAAGTATCTGCTAATGTGTCAAAACCCATATGGTCTGTATGCTAATGAAAACAATGGAAAGCCTATCTGTGCGCACATAAATCCCCCATATGGCCAAAACTTTCTAAACAAATGCCAAGTAATGCACCAGGGAATTGACAACAGAACCTTGAACAGTTTTAGTTTTGATACACATTGTCAAATACATGGCAACAAAACCGATTTGAACAGATCTTATAACTTACTAGCAGCACCGCAGTATATCAAACAAATAAAACTCTGGATTCCTAAAAAACACAGTCGCCAGGTTCCAATCAGAGCTTTGTTTTCATATTACATCGCCTCTGCCTCATGGAGAGGGATTTCAAGTGTCATTAGAGAGTAATCTCAATACAAGCAGACACTCAAGCCCACCGCTGCCCAGTCCACAGCTGGGCTTATCTGACACTACAGAAATATCACAAATGAGATCGCTTTAATATCTCGATTGTTTCTCCTAGACAAAATGGAAAGGAATGGTCTCCCATTTCTCAGAGTATGAGAAAAAAAAATCTCAATTAAGTCTCAAACTGTGCTTTGCCAACACAGCAAAGCATTTTTACGCTAGCTCTACAACTGCACTTCTGCTACGTTTATTATCTCAATACTGAAAATAGATGAATTTACAACACAGAAATGTTGGAACATTTTTTGGATTTTGAACGAAATGAAAACTGAAAGACTTATCACATGAGCCAATATTTTATTTACAATAGAACATAGATAACACAACAAATTTTTAAATTGAGAAATGTTACACTTTTATCCACCAAATGAGCTCAATTCAATTCAAGTTTATTTATATAGTGCTTTTTACGATACGAATTGTTGCAGAGCAGCTTTACAGGAAATTAAGTTTCTACAATATGTTTATATATTGCCGAAATTTAATATATTTAACTAAGCAAAATTTGTCTGAACCCTGAACGTTATCAGGAAGGCTAAACCATTAAGGGCCTTATAGGTGACTAATAGTATTGCTTGGTGTCGTTAACCCCTGCGTGCAGCACGATGGCGGCGATCTTCCCGTCTCCCTTCAGGATCTCAGGTATCTGCGCAGAAACATCGAGAACACGAGCACCAGGGACACAGTGAGTGTGCACTTTACCTTCAGCTAACGATGTCTTCGACGATCACAGCGTCACGGTTCCGGGTGGTGATCTCGAAGACCGGAGGGGGAGATGTCTTCGTCCAGGGCTTGGCTCGCGTCTTCCGCTGAAGGTGCACCCAGGGTCCGTGGTGTCCCGGCGCTGGAGTGATGGACATCTGGGAAGATCATGTCCTGGGTGAACAGGGCAGAAACATGTGGAGTAGAAGTGGTGGGAGTGTTAGCAGCATGCTGTATACTTACCGCGGACTTGTGAGCGTCAGCCTGGGATGTTTCCAGCACTGCTCGCCATTCTCTCAGCCGAGCCTGCTTCTCCGTCAGGTTGCGGATCTGATTCTCCACAGCCTCCAGCTCGAGCTGCACAGAATGCAGCTCAAACGTGTCCTCTCCTGCACTCAAAGGTAGATACTCATCAGCCATTAAGCAAGTAGCAGTGAGTAAAACAATGTGTGTAAGTAGAGTATTGGTGTAAGCGAGACCACGCTGGAAATGCTAGTTCTATACGCTAATAGCGGACTCTGGAAATCAAGATAAAGCTAGTGATAACAAGGTACTTGTTTTTGTTGTAGAATATGATAGGGAATATATTCACATATTATAGAAATGAAAATGATGGTGTATATAAGTGAATTTTAAGAGAAAAATTAGATGATAAAGAATTTAGTTGAACAACAAACAGGAAGTGTTTTTTTTTTTTCATTTCAAATTTGATGCCTGCTACAGGTCAAAAAAAAAAAAATGGCACAGGGGCAACAAAGGGCTAAAAAAGCAAGAAGTTTTGAAAACGTTCAGCTGGGAGAACATCTAGCAACTAATTTAGTTTATTGTCATCAAGTCTGTAACATGATTAGTTATAAAAGGAATGTCTTAGAGAGGCAGAGTCTCCAGAAGTAAAGATAGGGAGAGACTGTACAATCTCTGAAAGAGTCTATAAAAAGATTGTGGAATACAACACAGCATCACTCATCACATGATTCTGCAACCTAGGCTCATTGGAAATACGTGCCTCCACATATTTCTGCAAAACAGAAAAAACATACCTGTATATACAAGTCGCTGCAGTTTCCAGTTGAAATGAACACTAGAGGCAGTAAAACTCCCACAACTTTTATTCCTTTTCACACAAAAGTATGATTTACAGATACTTTACTTGCAGAATTGTATGTTATGACTACATACATTTTTAACATCTTGCACGATTTGAAAACTGATACTTTTGAATGTTGTCGTCACATATACAGCTTCATATGTATGAGTTTTCTTGTTCAGTAGGTTTACTCGGTAGCTCACGTGGTACGCTGTTGCACTAAGGTAATGAAAGCACCAGTTTGAATCCCGTGTAAAGTATTTTGACAAAACAGTTCAAATCAGCGTTAGGAAGTAAAATTAGCATGGATGCATAAACAAATACGTTTTTAAATTACTTTTCCATTTGTTAACACTACCGGGTAGGTTTGGGTATGGTGTAGGGGATATTTCAAACATGATAGAGCATTAATCTTTAGTGACACTCACTGTATATTTGATTTCTGAACAGCCACAAAATGTACCTTGAGCAGCATTATAAAAACAGTAGGTACCTGTACCACTTAATACAAACGTGCTACGGTTACATATCAAACATGGGTTTTAGCACCACTCTCTAGACATTTCACTTTGAAACTGCAGCGAAACGTGCAGTAAGGAACGTAATTACGGGGTTGCAGAAATGTGTGTAGAGGCATGTTTTTCCAATGAGCCTGGGTTGTGATTCTGTCATTGACATTACTAAATGGGCCCAGGAGTACTTCCAGAAACCATTGTCAGTAACAAAATTCACTGTGCCATCTACAAATGCCAACTAAAGCTCTATCATGAAAAAAGGAAGCATATAAACATGGTCTAGAAGCTTGTCATGTCCTGTGGGCCAAGACTCATTTAAAATGGACTGTTTCAAAGTGGAAAAGTGTTCTATAGTCATACGAGTCTCATGGACGCTGTATCCTCCGAGCTAAAGAGGAGGGAGATCTTCCAGTGTGTTGTCATCATTCAGTTCAAAATCAGCATCTCTGATGGTATGGGGGTGCATAAGTGCATACGGTATGAGCAGCATCATGTATTTGAAGGCACTATGAATGCTAAAGGGTAAATAAAAGTTTAAGAGAAACATATGATCCCCTCTAGACGACGTGTATTTCAGCAGGGTCAATGCTGCAGATATTACAACAGCAAGGCTTTATAGTAGAAGAGTCCAGTGCTGAACTGACCTGCCTGGAGTCCAGATTTATAGAGAACATTTGGTGCATCATTAAACATCATTAAAAAAAAAATACATCAAAGATGACAAAAAGAATGGGATTCCAACACCAAAACTCCAGAAGCTCATAATCTTGATGCCCAGACAACTTCAAACTGTTTTAAAAAAAGAGGAGGAGATGCTACGCCATTGTAATGATGAGTCAGAAGCGGTTGGATCCATTTGCGATACTTTGATCAGGGTCAACAAGCAGAGTTAGTAACACAGTGAACAGGGCAATAAAGGCAAGACAGATTCGTAATCAAATACCAGGCAGAGATCAGGGTGAGCAGCAGACAATCGTAGTCGAGATCAGGCAGAAGGGTCAGGGCAGGCAGAAACAATCGTAAGAGGTAATCAGTCTGGGTCAAACACAAGATAACAATAGGAGTAGTAGTAAACGCTCAGAAATGTCGCTGGGGAAAACAAGACTTTGCGTCGATCAGTCTGTGAACCTGGCTTATAAAAGGTAGGAGTAATGAGGAACACCTGTGCCGGTGATTAGCCCTAGGTACGAGGAATTCACCTAGGATCCTTCCTCCGGACCGTAGCCCTCCCAATCAATCAGATATTATAGTACTCGACCTCGGCGTCTGGAGTCCAGGATTTTGACTCAATAGGCCTCCTCGCCGTCAATGACCAAGGGAGGGGTGTTGCTCTCCACAACCTCGTCCTGGTCCCTCTCTCCTCTCGGTCCACCAGCGGGTTTGAGTAGTGACACATGAAAAGTGGGAGAGATGCGATAGTTAGCGGGCAGTTCAAGGCGGTATGATACAGGGGTAATTTGTCTAATAATTTTGGATGGACCCTTGTACCTAGGGCTGAGTTTATTGCAGGGAAGGTGGAGACGAAGATCCCGGGATGATAACCAGACCCACTGTCCGGGATGGTAATTGGGGCTTTGACGTCGAATACGATCGGCCTGTTCATTAACTCGCTGTAACACCCTCTGGAGGTGTACATGAGCAGTGTTCCAAGTCTCCTCTCTGTGATGTAACCAGTCGTTAATGGCCGGGAGGTCCGATGGTTCTCCTGACCACGGGAACAAGGGAGGTTGAAATCCTAAAACGCACTGAAAAGGAGTCATGCCTGTGGAGGGTTTTTCTAGTGAGTTCTGTGCATATTCAGCCCACATCAGGAAACGGCTCCAATCCTGTTGGTTGTGATGACAGTAAGTTCTGAGAAACAGTGTTAACTCCTGGTTGAGACGTTCCACCTGACCGTTAGAGTGAGGATGATATCCGGAAGTAAGGCTTATGTTATTATTCAATTGTGTGCAGAATGCATGCCAGACACGGGATGTGAACTGTGGACCCCAATCCGAAACTATATCCTCAGGGAGTCCATAAAAACGAAACACTTGATCCAGCATTACCTCTGCAGTCTCCTATGCAGTGGGCAGTTTTAGGAGAGGAATGAATCTGCAGGCTTTGGAGAATCGATCTACTACAGTGAGTATGGTGCTATAATTTCTGGAGGCTGGAAGGTCAGTGACGAAATCAATGGCTATGTGAGACCAGGGGCGTTGAGGAATGGAAAGTGGTTGGAGGAGACCCGCAGGTCGTTGGTGGGACGATTTGGTGAAGTTACAGGTGGAGCATTGTTCGACGAAGTGGATAACCTCCTTTTGTAGAGTGGGCCACCAGAACCGATTAGTCGTGAGATCCAGAGTAACAGTAATGCCCGGATGACCAGCACTGGGAGTATCATGGATCCAATGTGATAGGTGCTCACAAAGGGATTTTGGAACATCGGTTCGGTGGACAGGTTGGTGGAGCTGGCTCGGTGCTCAGAGCTTCGTTTATCTCTGTCATGATGTCCCACTGTATGGAAGCTACGATGAGAGATGGAGGAATTATGGGTTCAGGTTGGGAATCGAAGGATTGAGAATCAAACTGGCGAGAGAGAGCGTCTGCCTTGCCATTCTTTGAACCCGTTTGATAGGTGATTTTAAAAAATTTTAAACGGGCAAAGAAAAGAGACCATGTGGCCTGCCTGGAATTTAATTGTTTGGCTGACTGGATGTACTCGAGGTTACAATGATCAGTCAAGACCGTGAATTGCTCTGTAGCTCCCTCTAACCAGTGCCGCCACTCCTCAAAAGCCGCCTTCATGGCGAGAAGCTCACGATCACCAACATCGTAATTACGTTTTGTGGGATTCAGTTTGCGGGAATAGAAGGCACATGGAAAGGATTACCATGCCGTTTAGAGAAAACTGCCCTGACTCTGCTGTTGGATGCATCAACCTCTACCACAAATTCCTTGCTGGGGTCAGGGTGATGCAGAATGGGTGCCGAAGTGAAGCGTTCCTTGAGGGTTTGAAAGGCCTGCACGCTTGCAGGAGTCCATTTGAGAGTGGTTGACCCCTTCTTTGTCATGGAGGTGAGTGGAGTGGCTACCTGACTGAAATTGCGGATGAATCTGCGGTAGAAGTTTGCGAAGCCCCGAAAGCGTTGTAACTCTTTTACAGTGCGAGACTGAGGCCAGTTCACAACCGCTTGTACCTTCTGTTCATCCATAATCACTCCATCGGCACTGATGACATAACCGAGAAATGCAATCTTGGTTTGGTGGAACTCGGAACTTGGTTTGGATTTTTGCATAAAGTTGATGTTCGATGAGGCGTTGGAGTACGACTCGAACCTGGGATACATGTGACTCATAATTCTCTGAATAAATTAGGATGTCGTCTATGTACATGGTGAGATGTTTGTTCAGCATGTCTCTGAATACCTCATTGATGAAGGCTTGAAATACGGATGGACTATTGGATAATCCGAACGGCATAACAAGACATTTGTAGTGGCCCGAGGTTGTGGAGAAGGCCGTTTTCAACTCATCCCCTTCTCTGATACGAATCAGATTATATGCACTTCGTAGATCCAGCTTTGTGAAGATCTTGGCAGTGCGTAGTTGTTCGAGGGCAGTTGGTACTAGAGGCAGCGGGTAACGGTATTTGATGGTGATCTCGTTAAGACTGAGATAGACAATGCAGGGTCTTAGACCGCCATCCTTTCCTTCACGAAGAAAAACCCGGCTGATGCAGGGGAAGTCGAAGGGAATATGAATCCTTTAGCCAATTCCTCCATAATTTATACTCCTTCATAGCCTTCAGGTTGGGAAAGAGGAAAAACCCGGCCTCTGGTGGGCATGGTACCTGGCATAAGTTCGATGGCACAATCGTTGGATCTATGTGGGGGCAGTTGAGTGGCTTTCCTCTTGCTGAATGCAGTAGCGAGATCATGATACTCTGCTGGAAGTTGCTCAAATAATTCTGGTCCTGTATCCTCTTCCTCCTCCTAAATGTGGGTTTTTGTTCTGACAAGGGCTTGAAGACAGTTATGTTGGCAGCTATGGGACCAGTGAGTGATCTGTTTATCGACCCAGGAAATGATGGGGTTGTGTCTTTCGAGCCAGGGGAGTCCGAGATTGACGGGATGGCTGAGTGAGTGGATGGCAAAGAGGCAAATGGTTTCGGTGTGCAATAGACTGGTTTGTAGTTCAAGTTCCTTGGTGATGAATTGAATTCTCCCCTGGCCCAAGGGGCATCCATCTAAGGCTGCCACTGCCACCCGGGATCCACATGGAAGGAGAGGGAGATTATGGTTTTTAGCAAAACCTTCATCAATGAAATTGCCTGCCACTCCAGAGTCAATGAATGCAGTCGTTTCTATGCAGAAATGTTCTGTCTTAAGGCATATGGGTATTTCAAGAGATTCATTAGAATAAATGCCACTCACCCTGGAGTTCTCATGACGAGATGGTCGGTTGGGACAGGAGGTACGAAGATGTCTGGACTGGCCGCAGTACAAGCAAAGATGGTGCTTCACTCTCCTCTCGCGCTCATCCTGAGTGATATGCGTGAATCTGATCTGCATGGGTTTGGAGTCAGAGTTAGCGGTTAGCGTCAGGTTCTGTTGGTTGATGCAATGTCCTCGTTGTGAGCGAATGAGGTTGTCAATACGAATAGCCAGATCCATGAACTGTTCCAGGCTCTTCCCCTCATCGTGACAAGCCAATTCTGCCTGTAAATTGTCGTTTAAACCCCTTCAATAAAGCAGTTTAAGTGGATCAGAGTCCCAACCTGTCTGGGCAGCGAGAGTGCGAAACGTCAGAATGTAGTCGGCTGCAGTTGATTTACCTTGATGCAAGGTGAGCAATTCCTCGCCGGTTGCCTTTCCTCCCACGCGATACTTTAATCAGGGTCAACAAGCAGAGTCAGTAACACAGTGAACAGGGCAATAGAGGCAAGACAGATTCGTAATCAAATACCAGGCAGAGATCAAGTCGCCGGGGCAAACAAGACTTTGCGTCGATCAGTCTGTGAACCTGGCTTATAAAGGGTAGGAGTAATGAGGAACACCTGTGCTGGTGATTAGCCCTAGGTACAGGGAATTATGGGAAATGAAGTCCGGGAACAGTTAGTACTCAGGTGAGGGTTCCCTCTGTTGGCGATCGGAGAGAGCCACAGAGGGGTGATTTGTGACAGCCATGATAAACATTCCCCTCATCCCAACTATTTTGAGACCTGTAGCAGGCATCAAATTTGAGCTCATTTTGTGCACAAAATTGTAAAAATTCTCAGTTTAAATATTTGTTATGTTAAAATATTGGCTCATGAGACTTGACAGTCTTTTAGTTTTTATTTTATTCAAAAAAAAAAAAAAATCGGAATTTGTGTTGTAAATGAAATATCTTTATAATCTATATGATGTATTTATGTCTCTTCTATTTGTTTCAGTAAAAGTAAAAAAATAGCCAAATAAGTAACTTGCAGTACTTATTTGAAGAAGTAACTCAGATACTTTCTTCTAAATTCAAAATCCATGCATTACTTTAGTGATTGCTTGAAAAAGTAATCTGATTACATAACTTAACTGTTACTAGTAACGCATCACTCTGAACACTGAACAGAACTGTTACTACATGTAAGCAACTTTGTATGAAAGGGAAACTTGAGGGAAAAAGGTTAATGAACACAAAAAGCACAAGAAACCTTCCAGTTCACAAAGAAACACAATACTCCGGGGCTCATTTATACGCTTGGTCGATTAACACTTAAAGTTATTTTTGCATTAAACGTTTTATATTGAGAGAGTATAAAGAGAAGTAATGGATGAAAATGTTCACATTAAAGAATCATTCCAATAGCTGGATGTGAGAGAGCCGGAGAATAAAGAAATGAAGTTCTGAAGCCAAAGTTATTCAAGGGTAATGCTTTAAGTTTGATATCGCTCTCTAACGAGCTTTGCGGGACTACAAAAACAGAGCTTTATGACGCCTATAATATGATCATTATGCAGTTTATGGCTGTGGGTCTCCGTGGGCTGAAGATCACAGGGATGATATCCTTTCCTGTTTCATATCGGATGATGCTCTGCAATTTTCCACCTCTTTCATAACAAAAGGCTTTGATGCGGAGTCAGAAGTCTTGAGATTCGGAGGATGATGGCTCAGGGATGAAACACTGCACTGTGCTCCGAGTTCTTTATCTAGTCTAACAGTCCATAATGAACAGTGATCAGAATATAATGCATTTTATGGGCGGGTCCCATGGAAACATGTCAGGCTCATATTTTAGACCAAAATCAAAAGAGAAAGAAATAAAATTGTATCTTACATGAAATAAATGTTTTTAACGTGATATTTTCACGACAATTAAATCCCTGTGGTGTGACATGCTACACTCCGTCTGAAACTATTTAAAAAAGCATTTTGCTAATTTATTTCTAATTATACATGCAGCTTTTATAACCACATCACTAGAAAGAAAATAAGGAACGATTGTAAAATATTTACTTGTCAAAATAACTCAGACCAACTGTTATAAAATAGCAAAGGCAAAAATTCAAGTCAGGATATTACATTTAAATTTGATCTCATTTAACATTAAATCTAAAATCTTGATGCTGATACAAAAAGGCAGTGCAATAAATACTACCAAAACATATATATATATATAAAAATCAAAACCAATAACAAAATGGAACTATAGAGGAAACAGTGAAAAAGACAAAACTTCAAATAAACGTCAAAATAAAGGACAAGGCACTTAATTTTAGACTCTTTCATAATTCACATTTTTGGAAGAAATTATAGTTTCAGATTTAATGAAAGCCTGTAAAATATATATATATATATATATATATATACACACACACACACACACACAGTGGGACAAAAAAGGTATTTAGTCAGCCACCAGTTGTGCAAGCTCTCCTACTTAAAAAGATGAGAGAGGTCTGTAATTTTCATCATAGGTATACCTCAACGGAGACAAAATAAGAAAAAAAAATAAATTAAAAAAAAAACCTGAAAATCACATTGTAGGATTTTTAAAGAATTTATTACCAAATTATGGTGGAAAATAAGTATTTGGTCTATAACAAAATTTAATCTCAATACTTTGTTATATACCCTTTGTTGGCAATGACAGAGGTCAAAGGTTTTCTGTAAGTCTTCACAAGGTTTT
>JAUMHE010000082.1:2628596-2642037 GCA_032359235.1 Enteromius mattozi
ACAAAATACAGAGTACCAGTCTGACGCTGGAGTGCCAACCAGAAAGCTAGGCTGGCAACTCCAGCTAATCGTGACACATGGTGAGACTCATTAAACTGAAATATGCAATAAACATTGTAACATACGACCCTAACACACAGAACTGATAAGAAAAAAACAAGAAGAAACATAGTTGAAACTAATTCCCTATTCAAATTCAAACAAAATTTGAAATGCAATGACGGGAATTCTGTAAATGTCAGTTTATGGTTTTTCCCTGTAAATTTTACAGGAACTTACCATTTAACAGGTTTTTACCATTGCATTTTCACAGTTTTTTACCGTTAAAATCACTCATTTTATACAGTGTACAGTACATGATGATTACAACTATTCTGTAAAAATACAGATTTCCTTACATTGAATTTTGGTAGATAGGGTAGATTGCATTATTAACATTACAGTACATCACTTGAAAAAAAGTAAGACTGATTCTTCTTTCTTTATTTGTTTGCCAGGTAAAAGTTGCAATTCAGATTGCTTGGAAAAGAAACAACTCTCCTCACCAAATTACAGGATTTAAAAAAACATATATGTCAGATTCACACATGTTTTTAAAAATTAAAACATAAAAATAACTGAACATGCTCATCCATGCACAACAACAGTGAAGATGACCTAATTAGATTGTGAATAAGAAGCTCTGCAGAAGTGGAACTTATACGCATACAGAAATGCATAATATTATGATCCCGGCCCTCTATTTCTGTGATTAAATAAATCAACAACGGCCTGGTTGAGTCATAATGGGGTGGGTTATTAATGTTGGTGTCCTTTTGTTGCAGGTGTAGAGTTTTACCTGGCCTTCCCGTATCGCGGCTGATGCTGGCATTTTTCCTGCGTGTTGCGTGCATTTCCTTCTGTCTTAATTACCAACCCATTTCTCCCTCTGCCTCGCGCATGTCTCAGTGTAATTATTCACCCCATTATATGATGCCTCTATCCTCCACACTTCATTATGTCCTGGGCGAGGAAGATAAATTAATTTCCTGATTAACCCGCAGACACTTGAGAAGGCTTCCTCACTCCTTATAGTCAGCACGAGGAGTCTGGTGACAGGCCATTTCAAAATGTCATCTCTCACAAACACCACATGAGATGACGTCTGTTTAAACAATCGTGACTGATGGATCACTTTAGTTTCGGGGATTTATGTTCAAAATTAATAATTTGACCTTACTGGCTTCCAAAACAAAACAAAAAAAAATCTGTGTGTAATTCTAGTTCAATTTATTCAATTAGCTTGTTTTGAAGTTTATGCCTTTAAAGGACTTATTAATTGATTATATGATATCTGTTATTAATGATTTCAGTTTTATTAAAGCTTCACTGTGGACTTAAAGTTGGGATAGTGCAACCAAAATAAGTTATTTCAAAGTATCTTGTCCATAAAATATTCATATTTTTTGATTTTGTTCTTAAAACAAGAGTCAGTGGGTTTAAAAAGTATAAAATAAATAAATAAATATTTCACAAATAAATAAATGAAATAACTGGAATAATGGCTGCTAAAAATTCAAAATTTCATTTTAAATTATGTATACATTTTATTTTATTTTTTTTCCATATTACTGCTTATGACACTATTAATGAAAAACAAAACAAAATCGACCTTACTGACCTTAAATTTATGAACAGTACCCTATATACAACAAAATGACCATTGCATCCTACAAAATCTAGTCTTCATTGCTTCTCAAATCCTCCTTTCAAAAATAAAGTCAAATTTCCTCCAACAAACATACCTTCCAGCAACGATCAATACGCGTGTGATAAGCCAGGACGTGTTCCTTAGATAGACCAGCAGAGAGGATGAGATTTGACATCATTGGTCTGGACTTTAATTAAAGAGCAACAAACAAGAGTAAGTGTGTGCAGAAAGCATGCTGAACATGAAGCCCTTGTTTTTTGCGTGTCTTCTGGTCCTTTCCCCCTCTAAGCGCTCATTTGTTATCGAGCAATGAGCCAGCCCTGTGGTGAAAACAAAGAGGAGGAAATAAATGACAGAATACAAGCCGCCGCTTTACACTGCAGAGCCCTCAGAGACTTTCAGCCTTTAAAGAGGTTTTTAAAGAGAGATCAATAATGATAAGTTGTTATCAAACAGATTATTACATCCCAAATTAGCTTCCTCGGATGAAATGCATGGTGACGCTTTTAAGATGAAATGGGTTTAAAGTTTAAATTGGTTTGTTTTTGCCTCTCTGCTGTGCTGTGATATGCTTTAGGCATTATAACTTTGACGCTTACATCAATCAATTGTTGTAAAGCGTTGTATTAAGTTCCTGTTGTCGATTCTAAACACTCAGGGGGAATTCACTTAGAATGAATTGCACCCGCTGTATGTAGTTCATTTGAATGCAATGCATGAATTGTTTTACATTCCCCAAGCAAGTCTATAATACCTGAAGAAAACTATCCGGTTGCGTTACCATTCGTCTCAATGGCAGTTGGGCTGGCAGTTCTGTTATTGTCATTTGTAACTTGTTCTTGTATTTGAAAGGACTCTTATTTTGAAATTATCCTGGATTCTTAGTTTGGGCAGCAGAATGGAGTTGCAACATCTGCCAGCAGGAGGAAACTCTATCTATGCTGCTTTTACATGCTGACTCCCATTAATAAGCCCCAATCTCATATGCTGCACTTAAAACAAGCTTTGACTATGAAGCTTAAAAGTGCAGTCTCTGGTTTACAAGGCAACAAGAATGAGTTTTACCTATGCAGCTCTTACTAGCTTGCCACAGTTACACTCACCCCTCAAAATCTACCCCCAACTGGGTCAAGGCACCAATATCTCTGGTCCTATTTTCACTTTTCTGAGTGGAAGGTTTGCATGTTAACCAGGATGTTAAAGCCTTTAACATCAATGGCTAGTATGCCTCTTGAGGATAAGGGAGTGAAGTTTACTTACACAGTTCACATAGGCTAGCATAATAACATAAATGCTAAAGCCTTTAGTGTCGGTCACTATAGTGTACCTCTTGAGAGCAGGGGATTTACCTGCACAACTCATAAATGCTTGCCCCAGTTACACCGACCCCCCTAAACTGGGTCTTGGCACCAGTGCAGCTAGTCCTTCTCACACTGATTCAAGTGGGATTCAAGCCAGTAACATGTAAGGCTGTCATGCTAACCGGTCCTTTAGCATCACTGGCTTGTATACCTCTTGACGTCATAGGAATAAGGTTTACCTGCAGAGCTCATAGGAGCCAGCCCCTGTAACACTAACCCTCCTAAACTCTACTCCTGTCTTGGTCACTTCACCAATGTAACTGATTCTAATACTTAAACCAGCATCAACCATCATGGGAGGCAGGTGCGCTAACATATATTCTAAAGCATTTAGTGCCAGTTGCTAGTGTACCACTTGAGGTCAAGAGAGTGAGGATTACCTGCACTAACCACCCTATACTCCATTCACATCTGGCCCTATGCTTCGTCTATCGAACGAGCCAATCACTAATCGGTAAAGTCAGCACGTCACTGCAGCTGCTGTTAAAGTCCTGGTTGCTATAGAAACAGTCAACGCTTTGAGACGTGCACTTAAGACTGCGCATGCACACTGGCTGGTCTAGCCTGAGAAATACGCTTTTTTTAACTCTATTTGAACAAAATAAATGTTGTCAGACATTGTTTGTGATTCCAAATATGAAATTTAATCATAAGCTTTGCGAACAGTTTTAGTCAATTTGATGTTTTCCCATTTAGAGATATAGGAGCTGCGCTTGGATACCTGAGCAGTGTTTCAAAGATGGCCGCCGAGTGACATGACTTGCCTTAGAGGGATTTTGTTTATATGTACTGGCCCCAGTTACACTAACCACCCAAAATCCCATTCCTACCCGGGTCATGGCACCAATTAAGCCAGCATTAAAGAGCATGGGAGGCAGGGATGCTAACATAGATGACAAAGCCTTTAGTGTCAGTCACTAGTGTACCTCTGGAAGTCAGTAGAGTGAGGTTTACCTCTAGAGCTCTTACTAGATGGCCCCTTTTCATATTACAATAGACAGTGGACCTTATTTGCCTGTCAATGTTTAAATTTCACATAAATATTGCTAATGTGACCACACCCATATACTGTACAAAGTTATTAAATAAAGATAAGGATCATGCATGGAGTGTTCTGAACACTATAATCTGAGTTAATCAGTTCCTTTCCTCATTATATTAGACCCTGACTGACCAACTGTAATTTTACATACATTTGCCAGGAACATTTAAACCTATAAGCATTCACTGTAGCTGCAGTTAGTTTATGTTCAGAGCCTAATTGCAAAACATTCTTTTCATCTCACCCTCTTCATTAAAACTGTAAGGGTATTATTATAACTAAGGGTTTTCTTAACTTGAAGGGTTTGTTGTAACTGACCACAGCTCTCTTCAGATTGACCATTCTTGTAAGCTGGTTAAGCTTTTGTTAAACACAATTGACAGCCTTCGTGGGGAGACATTGAAAACGTGTCTTGTAATTACAGTTATTTCAATATTACCTTCCACAGGTCCCACTCATTCTGGCGTTTTATTCCAGCTGAGAGACTTGAAATAGACCACCATCACCCTCTTTTAATTGAAACTGAATTCATTTTTATACTGAGTACTTAATCCATTTGTGACAGCCCTCTATATTCTGTGTACAATAGACGTCCCCCTCTATTCTCCCTCCCCTCTTTCCACCCGTGCCAAATCCATCTGACTTTAAACTGAAGTCCATTTATTAAATCTTTTATTAGGCATTTCATTATGCATGCTTATAAAGATCATAATAGAGATGTAAAATAATGAAATTCTGCAAGTTCTTAAAGCGTTCATAAATCTTCATAACTTGTCTTCTCAAAGACAAAAAAGCTCTGTTTTCACAAGAGCCTGTTATTTTATTCATATTCTGTGTAAATGCTTGTGGGGTTTAATTAAGATAGTATGATTTATTCTGCAGCTTCCTAAAAGCTTTAATTCTTCATTTGGCTGTTTTAAACATCTTAAAAGAAATGACATCATTAAAATGCACAGTACAAACGATTTGTAGAACAAGCAAATAACACTAAATATGCTAACAATGCTAACGAATCATGTAAACAACCAAAGCTTTATTTGCTGTCCTTATCTTAAGTTTGCTTACTGTTTTTTAGAAAATTGCATACAGTAGTGCATCTGAGTGTGACTTTTCTATTACCATGTACACATAATACTGCATTTTTGTGTTCAAATAGGCCTACTGTGGTTAAGTCCAAGTATTTGAAAAACTATAAAGAAATTTAATTTCAAATTTAAAGAAAGTTTTTTTTTTTTCTTTGTAAACCAGATGGTGTAGTTAAAGCATCTACCAGCAGAGACTAATGAACCATGTCGTTCCAAATATGTATGCATTCTTTTTTCTTACTGCTGATCACAAAAGAAGAACATTTTTGAAGAATGTTGATAACCAAAAACTTTTGCTGACCAATGACTTGTGAAGCTCAATATTTCTAAAGGATTTATTGTTTTAATTTTTTAATATAAGTTTTAATTTTTTTATGTGACATGAATGCATTTTCTTGGACTAATATATATGTGTATATATATATATACACATATAAAATGTATAATTTATTCGTTACTGATTTTTTTTCACTAGGACCCTGGCCTGTCCTTTGAGAACCGCTGTGGGATTACAAACTGAGAGGTCCAGCTGTGTGTCACTAAACGTAGTTACAAACCCGTTCTCCACTGGAACGTGGATTCAGTCCTTCGCACTACAATGGTCTCTGAAACTTCTTGTATGACAGCCGTAGATGTTTTGGGCTGTTGGGGTTCGGTGTTGATTGGAGTTGGCGGTAGATATGGAGCAGACAGAGGTTTCACAGTTGGCCGAAGCACATCCGTAATGGGTTTAAGAGCAGCGCAAGCCCTATCGACTGCAGCGGACGTGAAGGATGAGAGTAAACCTGTTTGGAGAGAGATTTGGAGAGGGTGGTGAGCCACTTTGAGGGTGAAATGAGTCCAGAGGGAAAGAAGAGCTCTGTGTAACAGCTGTGTGTGTGTGTGTGTGTCACACAGGGGACTGAGCAACACATTCTCAAAACACATCAAGCTTAAGCACTCATCAGTGTCCATACTGCCTGCCATATGTGTGAATGCATGCAGAAAATACAAAGCTTCTGTTCTGACTTCTGACAGGAAAATGCATGTGGGTGAATGGCAAATATCAGTGTCCACAATACAAACATATAAAAAATAATTCAATAACTGTTTCCTTGATAAAAAACATATTGGGAAAAAATTGTTTTAGACACAAAACTGTTAGTCAAGTTTTCTTTATTTTAATAAAATCATGTTTACTGTCAGTGCACACAAATAAAAGACCCTTTACAGTTCTGAATGACGTACTACTCCTATCTTTATCAGAGAAAATTAAGGCGAAGGCTATAAAATTCAAGTGCTGGCTGGTGCCTCTATGTCCTGCAGAACGAGCTTTATAGCGTCACTCTCTGCACAAACCATCATGTCGCGCATTTATTCTTTTAGCGTTTAATGTTAAACATTGTTATATGTTTGAACTGTTTAATCATGTGTATCGATTTTTTAAGGCAAGTCGTGATGATTTGAGAAGG
This sequence comes from Enteromius mattozi, assembly GCA_032359235.1. Taxonomy (NCBI): domain Eukaryota; kingdom Metazoa; phylum Chordata; class Actinopteri; order Cypriniformes; family Cyprinidae; genus Enteromius; species Enteromius mattozi. The sequence continues at coordinate 2,635,226 of JAUMHE010000082.1, forward strand.
CTAAATTGATCAGTCATACTTTATGTTCAGCTCACTGTCTGCCGCTGGCCGCTTGGTACTTTAAAAATCACAAACTTATATTTAACGAACAAAAATTGTCTAAATTAGCTTAATAAAAAAACAGAAGAAAATATAATCATTCTGCCATTACACTCAAAACTGAACTATTTTAATAGCTGGAACAGCAGTATAAGACGTTTTGGAAGAAGGGGAAAAGGATGGGCTCGGGTCGGGCTCGGGCTCGGGCTGGTAATTCTGATAAGCTGTCGGACACGGACCAGGCTCGGGCTTGAGCGTCTCGGGCCAGGGCCGGGCTCGGGCCTAAATTTGAGGCCCTTGCAGGGCTCTAGGAAGAATGATTTAACGACTCATGGTGAAGGACGTCACTAGTGTCATTTCTGAACAATTTGACTGATTCAATGATTCATTCATAAGGACAGTGACTGTTCTGTTCCTGAATTAATTATATTTTAATAATAATTAGTGGAATGAATTATTCAGTGACTCAGTCATAAAGACTTTTTACTCATAGAGTCACTTGTCGCCACCTACTGGCATAATTACGTAACCTGCAGAGACAGACATGTGCTACTGAACTGTGTCTTCACTCTTGACCAAACAGTTTCAAGAAAGAGTGTATATACGTAACGTTTAAACAAATACTTTATAGAAGCTGCATTCTTCTTTAATCCTGAAAGTGCACCACAATGACATGGGTGCATATATAATAATGAATGCATGCATCCTTTTTTTAATTTCATGTTGACATGGTTGTGCTTTGCACGGATTTCATTCTGAGGCTCAAAAATGCTCAGAATATTAAATACGTTTATCAGGACTTTCTGACGAAGGGAGTAAGCAGCAGAAATGGCCTCTCCTGTGAGCTCTTTCCCATTTAAAGCCAAACTGTCAGCACTTCATCTCTGAGCTGTTAACGTGCGGCCCAGAACTGCAGCCACATGCACTTTTCCATAAGCTTTATCCTCACTGTAGGACCTTGAGCTAAATTTGTCTCTCATTCCCTGAGCTGCAGCCATAATCACAGTAATACCTAGCTTCAACTTATTTATTCATTTATTGTCTTGTTTATTTGTTTGTTTGCTTTAAACATAAATTTAGGGATACTTGCAAAGAATAGTCTGCAACTTTCTCCCCAGTTTTAACAATGTCTGTTGAAATTGAGGAAGATCTTGAACTATTGAGTTTATGAACATATTTGCTGTGTTAATGACATTCAGAGTTCATTCAAAATTTGAATTCTGTTTTGAATTTGCAATTAACTTTGTTAAGTCTTTGTTTTCTTTGATTTTCAGAAAAGGAAATATTGTCCTGAAAAAGAAGTGCTGTTTTCGCATAATCCAGAAGATCTAAAAAAATTACAAAAATATAAAGTTTTATATGATTTGCACTGTATACAAAGGTGTTACTGTATTATAAATAATACAGGTTATATTTTAAATAATACAGTATGGTGCAGGATGTCTATGATCTGAAATAAAAAAAAACAAAACTATTTGTTTACATTGTTGACTTTAAAAATGTATTATAAATGTATTTCTCATTTCTATTTCTGCAGATGCTGCAGATCCCGGACGTGCCCCCTAAGTTGTTTTATAGTGGTATAGCTTTGAATGTTAACAGCGTTTATTTTTCAATAATTATTAAATAATTTAAATACAACATGTATGAGTTGATACATTCTGATACAGTTGATACAGTCATTATCAAAGCCATATTCATATGCTTCGTGCAGTGGATTACGTGGCTTTCAAGCAACCAAATTTAGACATGACAACTACTCTTAAAGCGCCATTGATAATGATTGCTTGTAGATACTGCACAATAATAATACATATTTATTTTTTTCTGAACTGAAATGACCTTTCTGTCTTATTTGTATGAAACTACTACCTTTATTTGCATAATTAACAATAATTAAAATGTTTCCCTCTTGCCTAGTATTCTCATTAGGGTCCCATTTAACTCAAAGCCTTTGTTTATTTAATCTGTCTGCAACACAAAAGCTGCTAATTAAAGATCAGAATGAACGTTATCATTAATAAGAAACTACATCAATTGCACATCAAATGTTGTTGAGGCAAGATAAAGGATCTTTTTGATTATCTGTAGGGGAAGAAAAAATTCAACAATTAAAACAAACAATTGCTGGATGAAAGAAAGGCTCGCAGCAGTTTATTGCTGCGCACATTTGCACTTGTTCTTTTTTCTTAGTAGGATATTTGCCCTAGAACGATCTTGGATTGGTCTGGGAAAACTTTTCTACTAGGCCTATAATATTTTCAAATGATAACTTAAAGCAGAAGAGTGTTTTTTAAGGGTAAATTTTAATATGATTTTGTATGGAAAAAATAATAATAATAATAATATAAAAAGTCATTATTGGCATGCACATTTACAAAAAAAAATAAAAAAATTTTTTGTTTGTTTATTTTATTAACAATAAAATAATATAATCAGTCATTTAGCAGCTTCTATATGTCAGTGTTATATACCAGACACAACATAAACATACTAGCCTATAATAAATGTCACATTTACTGACTATTTAGTGAAGTAACTACAAATGTCATAACTGTCATAACTCCAACCAAGCACAAAAAAAACATATATGCCAGATTAAAAAAATAAATAAATAAATAAATAAATATTTCAGCTATAGTTATTGCAAAAAATGTTTCATTTTCATTTAGTTTACGCTGAAGTATAACTACAACTACAACTAAAAAACTAATAAAAAGTAAAAATTCATCAGATGGGCATGGACATTTCTGCGGCTGATTTACTAACAGCGTGCAAATTAAAGAACAAAGATGCAACATCTCATTAAAATATCGACCAACACAATATACCAAATGCAGCGCAAATAGAGTAGTCACAAATAAACAATAAAGAAATGAATAATCCATGGTACGTTGAAAAGAACTATGTAAAGCCTCCTAGATAAGGCTTCCAAGTTGTATTTTATTTCCTGAACCAAATAAAATAACATGGCTTGGCAAATGATATTTTCAGATAATGTGTTCTTTCCAAATAAATTAATATGTGTGGAAAAATCCTCTTTCTTCTAACACATGCTCTGTTCTCTGTGGTGCCTCCTCCTAGCAACAAATTGCATCCATTTCAAGCGCAAAATAGTTTAAGACATGCTTTTGTGGGGCATTGAATAATGGCGCACATGCCAATAAAAGTTTGTTGCATGATTCATTTGAATCCTCTCCTCCCATTCATTATGTGTCTGAAATTAAAACTCCTAGAAAAGCATATTTAATAAGGTCACGCACAAAAAAATAACTGTGTCCATGCCTTTTCAGCGCAAATTTCGTATTTTAACAGTTTGTACTAGTGCAAGCTTTTAGTAAAACTGTCCCTTAATGTCAAGTACCACTCATATTTTCTTCAGAAAATCTAAACATAAGTTTGTTATGAAATTGATTTGATTTCCCATGTTGCTTTTTATGAAGTCTGGAGTGATGAAACATGAAGGGTGGTAATTGACAACAGTGGAAAGGCCCTGAAAGAGATTGTTCATGACGTTTGTGACTTGTGCCATCTTTGTCTTTTAAACACGTGTTACTTTCAAAGCCATGTCAGCGCCGGCTCCACACTGAGAGTGACAGCCCCTGCAGCTTAATGAGAAATTTAGCATGAAACCCAGCCTAATTATCAGCCATAAATTAGCCATAATGTACCTAATCAGAGAAGATGCCACATTGGAGGAAGAGTAACGCGGTAAACAGCCCAGTGCTCTTTGCTTGTTTTAATTAAAAATTACCCAAAGCTTGTTACTGACTCCTTTAAAAAGAATGCACTACAGCATATTGTATGCAATATAATGCAAAGCCTTATGATCCGGCTCAATACAAGTTAATCCTCACATTAACTAGCTGTACTTTTTGAGATCACAGTCTGTACAAATATTTTTAGCTCTAGAATTGATAGTTTATATATTTTGCAGTCAATACATATTATGTATAAATAAATGTTACTGGCAACATACATTGACACCTAATCCACCGCTGTGTAAATCCTATTGTAACAAAATAATGATTCTTATTCATCACTGATTTTCTAATCAACAGAGTAATTAAACTATGCTTGATGATTCAGAAATGATTTAAAAGTCATGACTCTCATATTTAAAGGCAACCATTAACCTCTCCACCATCTCAAACTGTTAGAAAATAAGTCACACAGAAAAGTTAATCTATATATTATTTTTTTTCCATATATACTTGCCATTAGGATATTTGCATATGTCTGGGAAATATTGGTAATGCATCTTGAGCTATTTTCTATTGGAATATGTTTTTTTTTTTCCTTTCAGCGTTCCATATTTTCACGCACACTGTTTACATACAGCTTTATGTTGTTTTTTTACCTATTCATTTAAAGTTTTGACCTCGTAAATACAGTTTATTTTCAGCTGCTGCATTGAAAAGTTATGTCAAAATGTCACAAGACATTCAGTTCAGCTCAGTAAGGATAGTTCAGACAACTGAAAATGTAAGCATTGAGTTTTGACCACTAAAATATTTTACAGATGTGTAGATTCATGCTGTTGACTGAACTTTTAAAAATCAGTTTCATGAACTTCAAACATCTGAAATGTGTTTCAAATTCTTAAAGAACAATCCTACATTGTCTGTTATTCTGCTGTATTTCTGTGAAACATTTATTGCTTTTTATATCTGAAAAGGAAAGAAAATAAAATACTAAAAATGAAGAAACAGTTTGAGTTGTTTGGTGTTGTCTGCAGATCTCACAGTGTAATCATTTAGATGAGCTTCTACTTTGTTTTCAGAGTAAACTACAATATAGTAATAATGATATTTTAATTCATGCAGATACATAAAAATTCTGGCTTGTATTAATTATAAAACATAATTGCAGCTCTAAATGGATTTAATAGTGACAACAATTACCAGGCCATAAAAAAAGACTCAAGCATGTCAGATGTATTATAAATTAGTGTTATTGTTAAATAAAATTGGTAATTAATAAGATTCCTTAGTTAACAACAATTGTAAACATGAACTAAAAATGAACAATACTTATAAATCATTTATTAATCTTAAATAATTTCAGCATTTACTAATGCATTATTAAAATCACAAGTTGTTTGTTAACATTAGTTAATGCACTGTCAACTAACATGAATAAACAATAAACAACTGTATTTTCATCAACTAACATTAAAGATTAATAAATAGTGTAATTAATGCATTAATGCATTAATAATTCATGCATTGTTCATTGTTTGTTCATGTTATTTAACACATTAACTAATGTTAACAAATGACACTTTATTGTAGAGTGTTACCCAAAAATCATTTTGCAAACTGTTTAGCTCATATGCTCAGGATGGATTAAAGACATTCCTATTTGATACCGAAAAATTCTTCACTAAATTTCAATTTCTCAATCTAATTACAATATTTCAGCTCCTCAGTTCAGGCCGTCTTAAATCAACCCTCAGAAAGCTAAGGATCCCATTAGCGGCCAGCAACCGCCTTGATATTTTACACCTGAGTTTTTATGGTTTCTCCAATGTCACTGCATCAAAGGTTTCTTGTCTGTACATGAATCTCCTCATGCCAGAAACCTTCCACCCCATTATCTGAGTGAAATGCCCTTCCTCGGCTATTTGTATCAGTGCCTGTCCCGCACCATTACCTCCCCACTATAATAGGTCTTTCGGCTATTTTCTTGTCAGGAGATTTTTTTTTCTTCCGTGTCTTTAAACCATCCGCAGGAGCATCAATGAATTGCTCAGAATTCCTTTTCTCTGTATTACATTGCACAGATACAAAAGCTGTTTCCACCACAGAATACACCAATTAAAAAGCCATATATCACAATTCAGGTATAATATAATATACAAACTAAAAGTTGTGAGATGTTAACTCAGAAGTATGTTGTTCTTTCTTGCAGTTATAAGTTTATATCTATCATTAATTACTTTTTTTTCTCGGAATTCTGAGTTCCCCTTCAGTCGAGTCTCTCCGACGTTACATATGGGAACTCGCCTGAGAGTCCAATCGCCTTTGAGTATTAAGAAAAGGCCAATGATATTGGCGTGCACATGATTACATCCAGGTGCATCTCGTCACTACGTGAGTATAAGAGAGCCCTGATGTAGTGCACCTGCAGCTTTTCGCTTCGAAGACTCGCTGCATTTTATGCCTTTGTTCGAGACACGGAGAGATTTTCTTCAGAAAAGAGTTCCTGCGAGTTCATGCTCTCTCTTCACCATCAGCAGGGACTCCTTTCTTCCCGGAGGTGCATGAGGAGCTGATCAGGTCGCGGTGGGCCCCTGGCTCCTCACTCCTCGCCACCCTCGATGGCGGAGCAGCCAAGGGCTGCGCGGCGGTCCCCCAGGCTGAGCGCGCTATAGCTGTGCATGCCCGCACAGCGGCACCACCTGGCTGGATCAGACGCGTTTGCCCTCCAAAGCGTGTGAGTTCCTGTCCGCCCTCGAAGGCGTGGCTTACTGCGCGATGAGGCTGCCACAGCACCTGCACACCATGCGGCACGAGGGTGGTCCTGATCAAGGGCTCATGCAGGAACCTCGTGATGCGACCGACCTCGCCCTCGATAAAAGAGGTCGCGGCATGATCTCTTGGCCAGGTGATGTCCACGGTTGTGGTCCCGGAACGCCACCTATGGCTGAATCTGGCACAGATGGCTTTTGTCGACAAAGTACGCTTTCTTGATGCTCCCGTCTCCCAGGTCGGCCTATTCGGCGACACTGTCAGGGACTGGCCCAGCAGTTCTCGGCAGTTCAGAAGCAG
>JAUMHE010000082.1:2642137-2659982 GCA_032359235.1 Enteromius mattozi
GCTACAAATCTCAATATTCCACGGTCAGCCAGAGGCCGTGTTTTCCTTCATATATCCATTTACTTTATCGATATATTACTTAAGTTCCACATGTAAGAAACTGTGTAGGTGCTACATGTTCTCCTTTTCCACGAGTCTGTTCCCATATGCAACGTCAGAGAGACTCGACTGAAGGGGAACGTCTAAGGTTACGTAGGTAACCCACGTTCCCTGAAGGAGGGAATGGAGACGTTACATCCCCTTGCCACGACCCTGGGTAATAACCCTGGATGTAATCATGTGCACGCCAATATCATTGGCCTTTTCTTAATACTCAAATGCGATTGGACTCTCAGGCGAGTTCCCATATGTAACGTCTCCATTCCCTCCTTCAGGGAACGTGGGTTACCTACGTAACCTTAGACGTTACATCTCACACTTCAGCTTTACTTTATTTATTTACTTTTTTCTCCCAATTGCAAAAGTATAAACCACTGTAAAAATAAATAAATAAATAACATTTAACAACATTAAATTTACCATAAAATCCTGATGTACACAACTGATAAAAAAAAAAAAAAAAAAAAAAAAATCGGTAATTCACTGTAAATTATGTTTTCCAAAAACGGTACACTACCATAAAATTACTTATAATGTCCAATACAGTTTTTCACCGTATATTTACTGTTAATCATTTAACAGGTTTTAACTGTAACATTTTTACAGCTTTTACTGTTAAATTCACAGTATTTTTTTTTAACTCATGTAATTAATTCTTAATTCTCTTAATTCATCAAATATGGGTTGTTGACAAATAAAAATTGTACTGTGTCCTATGGTGCGACATAGCAAAAATGTAGGAAAAAAAATAACATGATTAACAATAACATGAGAAAGATGTATCTTTATTCGTAGAGGTTTATCTTTAATATTGTATATATACGTATACGTCACACCATATGATTCATATGTCAACTACCCATATATAAATAACAGACCCAGAACACTCTAGCAACATTCTGTGAATAAAGCAGAACACTAGTGCAAGTTTTGCACATGTAGACATTTCCATCAGAAAACTTCTGTTCCTACAAAACTATATTTAATTCTGTTTCATAAGAGCTGGAGTGGCAGATTCTCAAATTTTTGGGACGTTTCTGTCTCTGCACTGCCTTGCGTAAGAACATCAGGAGATACACCATGCAGACATGTCACTGACTGACCACAGGGACCACAAACTGATGCCAGACCTATTTCCCACTCACATTGCCCGCAAAAGGCCCAAACGGCGTCTCAGACCTGTGCTGTTTTGTTTCATGCAAATGCTGACATGCAGCTTTAAGCAATAAACAAACCTGTAGCTACAGATGATAAAACAGAGCCTACATGAAGAGAAGATAACTCAGGCAATGCTGCTAAAAGGCATAAAAAAGTCATTATTTCTCTGACACAGAGTACAGAACATGCATTCATTATGATAAATCAACAAACATGTTACAAATGTTAGTCAATGGTGTGAAATGGCCTAAGCGAAGCATTACAAATCAAATGATATCAAAAAAAGATAAATCAGGAGAAAATGCAACAGCTTGTTTATATTTTCACACACAAATGTGTAGAATATAATGAGCTGTTAGAGCATTAATTTAAATTACTTCAAAAAGCAAATGTAACAGCTTGTGCATATCTGAATATGCTAATGTGCAATACATCAAGCTGTTGCATAATTTTTTATTTTTCTTACATTTACTGTAAGCCAGTTGATGAACTGATGCCCACTGAGCCCGTTTCCAGTCCCCTGAAGCCCTGGCTGGCAGTCTGCATTATGCACCACACCATTCCTCGCGGTGCTCCTGCAGCCGACGTAAAGATCAACGGCCAGCCGTTCAAGGCTTTACTGGACTCGGGCAGCTCGGACAGTCTCTTCCAGGCCAGGCTCCTCCCACCCCGGAACGATGTCAAGTGTTTCATGCCACTCACCTGTGTTCACGGAGATACCCGACAGGTGTCGGCCCGCCGTATCAGCATTGCCATGGCTGTGGGATCCTGGCCGCTGGAGGTCGGCGTGGGAAAGGACCTTCCCGTAACCATACTGCTCGGATGAGACTGGCCGGGATTCGATGCCCTCATGACCGCTGCCACTCAGCCTGCCAGCCCACCGGCTCCACGGAAGCTGAAGCGGGCTAGAAGAGGGGCCAGCCGCTAGGCCGTTCTCCCTGCCTCTAACAGCGGATGAGATGGTGAGTCCCCCTCCCTTGAAACTAATGTCTTCTTTGGTGTGTTCCAGCAGGTGCAGGGAGAGCCCAGCGGGAGGACGAACAGCTTAAAAATTGCCAAAGTGCCCGGGGGCACGAACACATCCTCGTGACACATCCTCGTGGTTGTCGACTACGCCACCCGGTTCCCAGAGGCAATCCCACTTCGAAAGGCTACAGCCAAATCCATCGCCCATGAGCTGTTCCTCCTCTGCAGTTGAGTCGGCATCCCGAGGGAGATACTGACCGATCAAGGCACCCCGTTCATGTCCAAGTTCGTGGCTAACCTCTGCAAGCTCCTGAGGGTAAAGCAGCTCAAGACGTCCGTTTACCATCCGCAGACGGATGGCCTGGTGGAGCGCTTCAGTCAGACCCTGAAATTGATGTTACGTCGAGTAGTGGCTAAAGACCATCGGGATTGGGACCTCATGATCCCCTATGTCCTGTTCGGGGTCTGAGAAGTCCCTCAAGCCTCTACCGGGTTCACTCCCTTTGAGCTACCGTTTGGCTGCCAGCCACGCAGAGGTCAGTTGTGGAGCACGTGAGGGGCATGCGGGAACGCATCGACCGCATCATGCCACTTGTCAGGGAACACCTCACCAAGGCTTAGCAGACTCAACAGCGGCACTATGACCGGGCAGCCCAGCCCCGTGCATTCCAGCCTGGCAATCGAGAGATGGTCCTGGTCCCCACGTCAGCATGCAAATTCCTAGCCACCTGGCAGGGCCCCTATACAGTCCAGGAACAGATTGGCCCCGTGAATTATCGGGTAAACCAGCAAGGAAGAAGATGGACTGAGCAAATTTACTACGTCAATTTGCTAAAGAAGAGGGTCGGGACCAGAGACCAGGTAGCTGCACTCGCTTCATCTGAGCCCCTCACGGTGGACATGAACGCCCTTCTGTCGTCGTTAAGCAGCGGCCCTATCCGATACCTGAGGCTCGTCGGCTAGCTATAGAGACACGGGGCCCCAGCCACCTTCCAACGGCTGATGGATATCCTCCTCCGGCTTCACCAGCAGTATGCGGCCGCCTACCTGGATGATGTCGTCATACACTCAGAGACCTGAGAGGACCATCTTGAGTGGCTACGGAGGGTGCTGAGGGAACTACGGCGGGCTGGACTAACCGCCAATCTTAGAAAGTGTCACCTAGCGCTCTTCGATGCGAAGTACCTGGGTTACCAAGTGGAAAGGGGACTGATCCAGCCTCAAATCCAGAAGGCCGTCCAGGTGGCTCAACAGCCCAGCACAAAGACCCAGGTATGAGCGTTCTTAGCGTTGGCAGGTTATTACCGCTGTTTCACTCCTAACTTCTCCTCTATAGTAGCTCCTCTGACAGACCTGACCAGGAAGGAGCAGCCCGAGGTGGTGAAGTGGAACGCCGAGGCTGAGGAGGCCTTCCAGACCATCAAGCGCGCACTCACCAGCGAGCCCGTCCTTCACGCTCTTGACTTCAGCTGCCCCTTCCTGCTGCAAACGGACGCCTCGGATGTCGGCCTGGGAGGCGTGCTGTCCCAGGTTGTTGACGGAGAAGAACACCCCATCCTTTACATCAGCAGGAAGCTGACCCCGGCCGAGCAGAAGTATGCCACCGTGGAGAAGGAAGCCCTGGCCGTCAAGGGGGCAGGGGTCACTCCCCGCCCTCCCCCAACTTCCCCCTTGTGTGTACCATTTTCTGCCTCCAGGACTAGGACAACGCATGGGAGGGGGAGTGTGATCAGCATTGCCCTGGTAACCAGCGAGGGAAAGCCCGGAGAGCTCATCAGCGGCTGATCCGGCCCAGCTGATGCTCGTTTGCCCGCAGCCAGATAAGCAGTGTGAGGCACCACCGGAGCTGAGCTTCATTTAAACTCCGAAACGCTGGAACTAACGTCTCTTAAAGAGGACGCACACTTTCCAGCTCATCCTGCACTTACCCTTTCAATTTCTATTGTCAATAAATCCACCCTCCGGGGATTTTTGTTTATTTTCAACCTTGTTGTCCTGTGATCCTTTGCCATTTGTGACAATATATATAGCATATTAGCATATTAGAATGATTTCTGAAGGATCATGTGACACTGAATGAAGACTGACATATGTTGATGAAAATTCAGCTTTACATCAAAGACGTAAATTACATTATAAAATGTATTACTTAGTAAAACAGCTATTTTAAATTGCAATAATATTTTACAACATTGTGTTTTTACTGTATTTTTGGACATATATTATTACATGGTGTGTGCGTGTGTAGGCACAGGGAGATTTAGCTTTTATGCATGTAAAAATCCAAATTATTACATTGACTGTATATATGATATGTTGCATGAATGCACACTGTTACATTTGCTTTCTTTTTTAATCTGCATATTGGTTTGAGAGAGGCATGACATGGAAAGGATTTTTAGAATTTCACTAAATGTCTCAATAACGGTTGAATTTATTTAAAAAATACATGAATGGTGTAAATGATAAGCTGAAAATAGCCTACTGTATATAGTGTCCGTTTTTAGTGAAGATTTTTGTCTGACCTGGCGCTCCGGAGGTCACAGAGAGGGAAAATCTCTCTCTTTCGCGCTCTCTCTCTCTTTCTCTCCTCTCCTCAACCACCCACTCCGCAGAGCTGCTGCCTGGGAATCAGAAGTGAAGCTGGCACTAATGAAAATGAATAGCACATTTGTCCGGCGCTAATGGTGAGCGTGGGCATGCAGTAATGTGAGTGAGGCTCATGCTAGTTCAACAGTGATTACTCAAAGGTTAACAGTAAGAACGGCATTAGCGTTAGCGCTCCGGCTCTGCGACTATCAACCTCCCTCAGTTACCGAGGGTCTTTTTAGCATGTGTGTGTGTGTGTGTCTTAATCAGTGGCTCAGTGGCTGAAAGTCTTGGGTGATTACAAATGTAAGAGCAAAACTATAGCAGCCAAAATGTTTCTGATTTTTTTAATCAACATTCATGGTTCATTAGGACTACACATATTACTCTCGTTATGACTGCATCTTTAAAAAAAGAAAACATTCTCATGAGGATAAAAATCTACATTTTGTGTTTCTGTGACACAGATAAAAAGAGAAAACTAAGGCTAGAAACACTTTCTATGTAAGTATGCAGATGCAATGCAAACATCTACACTGTCTGTGGGGACAACAGATGATCTTCTATACTTGGAGAGATATATTTATTAGCATCCCCTATACATCTCAATGAGATTTTCTCATTTGGCACATTCATGCAGGGATGTTTTTAGCTGTTAAATCCCTCTATATTAATATTCCACTATAAGTTTATGCATATTTCATGTTATTAAGAATTCACCAAAAACTGATCACTGCCAATATAAATGCACTCTTGAATATCTTGTGTTTTGTCCACCCTATGGTACAATTATAACATCTGCCAGCAGGGGCTGCTAAGTTTAAATGTCTGTGGCATAACTATAATCATTTCAAAATTTTTGTTACCATTATTTAACTTTTCCAGCAAGGTTATCTCGATCTAACAGTAGTTGACTTAAAACAGCAAGTGACTTTAGAAGAAGACAGTTTCTGCTAATATCCACTACATTACCCCTAGTAGCAGAGATAAGAGTGCAATGCATACTTTTTGTGCAATGGATTGTGTTCAGACATTTAACAAATTAAAGGGCAGGGTAAGCAATAAAAAAAAAACACATTTTAGAAAACAGTGTCGGGCCGAATAACAAAAACAACCTTGTAGCCAATCAGCAGTAAGAGGCGTGTCTATTCATGATATAGAGGAGAGAGCATTTAGTAAAAAAAAAAACAAACAAAAAAAAAAACGATAAAGCAAGAAGAAGGACCTGTGTAAATATCAGATCAGCTTTCCAGCCCCGGAGATAACTCAAGGAGCAGAAGGCCTGCGATCGGACGCCGAGGTTGCTTTGGTTCTTCTCGATAGGTGAGTAACACCGTGTCTACACCAGACACCACACCGCAACAGCTACACTGTCTGCCTACACTGGACGCGATAAAGCGACCATTGGAAATCATTTGAAATTAGTGTCAACAAGTAATAAATAGAACACGGCAGCAGTTTCCTGTTGGAGATTCGTTGTGCTGCTCGCATCCAGTGTAGACAGCATCACTGATTATAATGACTTCTATAGTATTTTGTCGCGCTGCTCGCGTCCTGTGTAGACACGGTATAACATTGGTTCTGCTTTGTTTCACAGAGCTAATCGCTGCCTGGGTTCCGTAGGCTATGTATGTGTGGGGCGGAGCTATCAAAATAGGGGAGAGACCCATTTGGGGTAGGGGCGTGTTTGTTTTGTTGATTTCAAATATCAACACTGGCTTCCAGAAATCACTTACCCTGCCTTAAATTTTGACTTGAAATATCCATGTTCATGCTAGTGATCTAATGCTGAACCAAGATATTAAATAACACAATTTTACAGTACATACTATTAAATTAAATTAATAATTTAAAAATGAATTCATACAAAAACTCATTTAAACAAAATTTTTACGAAATCTTTAGATTGCAAAGTCTTGCTTCTTGATTCTAATCATATTATCCAACTTATCCCTAAATGCATAAGCAAGCCTATGGGTGAAAGGTTCAGTAGTGTCTATAGCGAAATGACGAGAAGAATAACAACATGCAGTAAATGGTAAAACTGTTTGCACTACAAACAAATTTGGAATATCAAGCAGCAAAACAAATGGTTTTGTGAGGCTAAAAGTAGCTGGAAGCACATGAGACCGGATGCAAGACCCATAGAATATACAAATGGCCATTTTTACGGGAAGAATAAGGTGGACTTCTGCAAATAAAGATTTAAAACAATGAATAAAAAGGAAGGAATATTGACATGCTCAGTGCTGTCAAAATAAAAGTCCTGTTTCTGGCACTCACTGACCAAACATAAAAACTTACCAGTTAGATTACACTTTATTTTGAAAGTCCACTTTAGACATTCTACTAAGTAACTTCGAAACAACATGTCAACTCATTCTCATTCATTTGCAACTACATGTCTACTGACTCTCAGATTAGAGGGTAGGTTTAGGGGTTAGTAGAATAAGTTGACATATACTTGCAAAGTTTCTGATAGTCAGTATGTTGTATGTTGTGGACAATAAAGTGTTAGAAGATATTAAAGAGGCAGTCTACTAATACTCTAATGACTGCTAGTTCACATGTAGTTGCAAAGTTACTTACTGTTAGTAGAATATCTAAAGTGGACTATCGAAATAAAGTGTTACCATTACATATAAAGTCTTAACAGTCAATGTTTGTAATTATAAAATGCTAAACACATTTGTCTAACACTAGAATACATACTATGTGTCTTCATCCAATAAAATATTCTGTTTAATTTGGTTATGCTTTAATGTTTTCTGGTCACATTGTATCATTTTTAAATCCATTCTACAGATTTTTGAAGAAAAAAAAAAGTCTGCAGACTCCATCTGGGCCTAACGATAGGTTTTAGATGACAAGCTTCATAAATGGCTTATCTAAAATCCGATATATATCGGAGGAAAGATCGCAGCAGAACACTGTGCTTGACTGTATCAGCGTGATCCATAACTGTCCTATGAACTCGGGGCCCATTTATTGTCGATCGCATCCGAGGGACGGCCTGTCAGTTGGGTGGGAGTTGAGCTGCTGTTTATTTTCGAATCAATACTCAATTACTATAAGGAAGATCCTCTCTCACCCATTTCCAAGACGAAATTATGAACTGCTGCAATAACACTTAGTCAAGGGAAGCTGAGGAGTATTAACTCGTGATGCAGCAGTGGCCGGATATTTGATCAAACCGCTCCGCCCCCTCTCTTCCTCTCCTCAAGCCTTTAATTAATCACTCCGTAAAAGGCCTTTCAGGAGGTGACTGATGACCAGAGAAAACAATTTTCCCCCTAACAGCCTTTTAATTTTAACTTGTGCGGCGAGAGATCATTGGCTGCAACTCACGACAAGCCATCAATGCTGGTTCTTAATGCGCTTCCGCTTTTGTTATTGAGAAGAGAGGGAAGACAAGGCTTTCCGTCCCTTTTCATAACTCACGCCATTGATTCGGTAAATGCCTGACATTTGCCGAAGGATAAAAGTTCTGTCGATGAGGGTCGTGTGTAAATTACTCCATTAAGAGCTGGTTATTTATGACGGAGGGTGATTTAGGTGCAAAGAGTCTCCTTAAAGAGGTGCGAACTGACAAGTCAAATGCGTCTTTGTTTTGCCGCCGTCGGAAGCGGCGATGTCACATCGGTCACTGCAAGAGTCGTTTCAGATTTTCGTCTGGGAGCTAAGATGGAATTGACAGCGTGTCCTAAAAACAAACAGTGACAGAAAAAATGCAGGAACTCGCCCAGAGCACTGGCTGTATAACCTCAGACACTGTTGCCAGGGTGTTCTTTCAATGGTTTCATATTCTCATAATCCACCCACAGTACTCACTGCTGAACAACTCAGCAAAAAATTAGTCATTTATAACAGGAAGCGAGTCCTGCATTCTCTTTGAACACTCATTGGCTCTAGCCTGAAGTGTTATTGTATTTGACATGTTACTGAGTACAATTGCACTTCACCATTTAAAGCTGACTCACTTCTATGTGCGCGAACTATAAAAAAGAACAACACTGTGGGCTGTGTTTAAATGGATATATTAAGACAAATATGCTATATTTTGGGTAAGTGATTTCAATGAACTTTTAATATAAATTACATTAAAATTCTGACCCTCAGCCATCCAAGACATAGATGAGTTTGTTTCTTCATCAGAACATATTTGGGTAAATTTATCTCACTTGCTTACCAATGGATCCACTGCAGTGAATGGGTGCCGTCAGAATGAGAGTCCAAACAGTGGATAAAAACATCATAGTAATCCACACCACTCCAGCCCAGTGGTTAACATCTTGAAAAGTGAAATGCCCCCTACTTATAAGAAACAAATTTATAAAGATGTTCAAATCATTGCTTCCAGCCAAATATGAGTCCTCTATCCATATCCATTCATTCTTATATGAATCAGGAGAGAAATACAGTATGTACAGATTAAGCACCACTTACAAGCCAAAACAGTTCAGTTACAGTAGGTGGGTGGGTTTTAATGTGAAAAAACAAGGAATAAACTTTTTCACTATAGGAAGAGTCACTTTATGGACCAGAAACAACAGTTTAATGTTGGTAACACTTTAGTATAGGGAATAGTTCTCTTAGCATGCCTGTTATTAACATTAGTACTTATGAAGCACATATTCTGCATCCCTAATCCTACCCATTACCTGAACTGAACAACTACCTTACCGCCTATTGAAAAGCAGTAAATTATGAGTTTATATAGGCAGAAGTCATAGTAAATGGTTTGTTAATAGCAAGAATTGGACCTTAAAATAAAGTGTGCAATAATGGTTTATTACCAACATGCAGCTTTTGGCTTCACAAGACATTAATTGATGGACTGGAGTGCTGTGGATTACTTGTAGACAATTGAGACGTTTTTATCAGCTGTTTGGACTTTTATTCTGACGGCACCCATTCACTGCAAAGGGATCCATTGGTCAGCAAGTGATGTACTACTACATTTCTTCGAATCTGTTCTGATGAAGAAACCCACCTGGTCTCATGGCATAAATGTACCTTGGTGCACTTTTTAGCGAGATACGAAATATGTACCAACAAGTACATATCACTGCATTTTCCAAAAGAAATGAACACTAGAGACAGTAAAACTCTGACACCTTATATTCTTTTTCACACAGATTTAGTTTTGATTAATAAAGCGTAATTTTCGCACAATTCCTTATCATGTACATCGATATTGATATTTATCAATATCATATTATGACTTCAAAACAATATTAATATGCTGGGATATTTGAAAACTTTTAAACGTTAGCATCACACATATCCAGCTTCATATCTATGTGTTTTCATAGACGGTAGGTTTGTACGGTAGCTCATGGAGTACAGAGATGTTCTTGAGAGGCGAGGAGCTCCGGTTCAATCCTGTGTAACTACAGTTGAACAAAACTGCATAGTCTGCATAAAAGGAAGTTAAACTTTGATGGCCTGAGTGAGAATACCTTTTAGGCAAATTTAACTTTTTTCTTGCACTATTTCTTTATTGGTCTATTAGTTCAAAATATTGTTTCAAATTTAAATTAAATTTAAAGGCAAAATGTAGATGTCTTGCTATCAAAAAGTTGAATTCTAATATTTGTCTTGAATTGTGAACCATATAATCTGGCCAAACTCACAAACATTGCATCTCAAGTTAACCTTGGAATTCTTTGTCATTCTCTGTGAGAAACAGTGCAGCAATCAGGCCTCTTTGTGTGAGATCACTTATTAATCAGAGCACTGTGGGAATGCGGTGTCATTACCGCAACAGTGTTTCACACCCCCAGCCTGTTTACCGCCATTTCAGCAACGTCAGTGCGACTTTTTATGATTTAAATGGTTAAGTTTAATAATTTAAAATAATTACTTATAATATCATATGGACATGATTGTAAGGACTGAATTCTGATACGTGTGTACGTGATAATATTATATGGTAAATAATAAGCTCGGAGGTGGTGTTATACTTGCATTGTCCTTTTAATGTAAAACCCACTAAAATCCAAATGGATCAATATAACCATCCATTGTTCATATTCTACAATTAAAACATTAATATTAAACATAAAACAGTAAGTTCTGAAATGTATGAACATGTGTATTGATCTGTAGTGCTTAAGATTATATAAACAGGCTACCTACATTTGTCAATATTAAGCTCTGCAGGAAACCATCTGCTCAGTATCTTTCTTAATTAAGAAGAGCATATCAAATTATTTCTCCATTATGAAATGTCTCAGTAATTATTTTTTACTCAGTTTTACAGCAACCTGGAGTTAGGGAATATGTAGTTTCAGATGACAATATAATGAAATCAATAACTTATTACAATTGTCCCTAGCTTTGCCTGCCATTCCCATGCAAAGAAATATATATAGATATTACTAATGATTGGTAAATACACTAATGGCACTACCAGTGCATTAGATTTCACCCTGATCTAGCATACATATGCAGAATGCTGTCAAAAATATAGATTTTTCGATACATATTGATGCTGTTTCAATGCTCTTTTTTTTTCTTCAATATGGATACAAAGATACCAGCTGCATTTTCAGTGTAATAAAAAGTATACGCATGTATACGCCATTTGTAACCATATTTTTTACACTAAAATAACTTTAGTGTGATCTGATGTGGCTTCTTATAATAGAATGAGGCAGAATATATGATTTTATAGCATTTTTAGTAATCTGGAGTGTTAACAATGCTTATATCAGCCTATTCTGCATCAAAAATAGGAAAATGTATTATTCTTTCTAAAGAAAGTATCATATGAAAAAATCATAAAATGAGAAAAGAAGAATCATGACAAAAAAAAAAAAAATAAAATAAATACAAATAAAAAAATAAATGTTTCAAAATTATAAGGTATATTAGTATATTTTATATTTATTATTGTTATTATTTTATTTTATTTTTTTCTTATACTTTGAAATCACTACTTCACTATTACAGATAGGGGTGGATGGAATTTTATTTTATTTTTTATACAATTATGTATCATAACAAGAGAAATATAAATATAAACAAGATAAATATAAATATAAATCAACACCAACATCAAAACCTCTTTAAACTAAATATGTTGTGATTTTTAAAGTTTTATTTCCCTTAAGGACTGCAAACCATCACACATTAACATTTTGAATTTACAAATTTAGAAACGCAATATTTTCTAACATCAAAGTTATATCAAAAAACCATCAGACTGTAATAAATATTGGTAACACTTTAGAATAGTTAACACTATTAATGATATACTATGACTTTTCACTCAATAAATTAGTGCAGTAGTTGTTAAGTTTAGGTATTGG
This sequence comes from Enteromius mattozi, assembly GCA_032359235.1. NCBI lineage: Eukaryota > Metazoa > Chordata > Actinopteri > Cypriniformes > Cyprinidae > Enteromius > Enteromius mattozi. The sequence continues at coordinate 2,654,266 of JAUMHE010000082.1, forward strand.
GTAGGATTAGGATGTAGAATAAGGTCATGTAGAAAAAGGCATTAATATGTGCTTATTTAGCAGAAATAAATAGCTAATTATCTAGAAATATGCATGCTAATAAGCAACTAATAGGTGTAACTGTAAAATAAAGTGTCACCTAAATATCACGTATAGCTTCAGATATTATGTTTTTTTTTTTCACTTGAAGCTTATGCTACCCATTCATTTTTATATAAATGAAAGTGTTATATAAAAACACTTGATATTCATATTAGTTTTATCCAGATCCACCCTCTTAAATCAAAAAACATTAAGATTAAAAAAGATCTAGTGAAAGCATGGGAATTTCTACACATGCTCCATGGAAATCTACTTCATATAGCGGGATGATTATGCACTTTTTTAGCTTCGCAGAATGTCTCATCTTTTTTCTTTTTCTTTTTAGGTAAAACAATGGCTCACACATTTTCCTTGCCTTCGGTAAAAGTGGCGTTGAAGGTGGTAATGATGATCCTGGGCAGAACCCCTGGCAGCTTCTATTTTTTGCATCCCTCTCCTCTATGACACCTTGATAAGGCAATTACAGTGCAATTATCTTAACATGTGGCATTAGAGAAAATTATCTTCATTCTTCAACTAGAGTAACATTAAATCAGAGGAGAGGGCATGCGAGAATCTCTAATCAACATCTCAAACACTATGAACGGACGCTGTAGATGCTACACTCTGACATGTGCAATTACCGCTGAGAGACAAGGAGCAAACAGTCCAGATTCACAGGAAAAGAGGATCCGTCAGTGTCGTATCTGTTCCACATGCCTTACATTTGTTTCTAGGTTTATAAAGCAATGCTGGATTGTCAAGAAGAGCATATTGCTGTAACCTTCAAACGAGCGAGGTCAGTGGATCGTGGATTTGTCAGTGCATTTGGAAATCATCCCCAGCCCTGGAAATGTTGTAGAAATAGCAGCTTGTGACAAATAAAATAAAGCCATATAAAGATATAATGCCCTAAAACTGTAGCGGCATGTACTGTAATGCAAGCAATTTGCTAAACAAATTGTAACAATCAAATATTGCAGTGCTTGCCTATATTATTTATTTCAGGTTTATTTCTTCATTTTCATACCATCATGCCATTCCTTTTTCTATCATAATCTTGTTTTTTGTTTTTTTTCAATATAAAAACGTAACATAAGTATATATAACAAGTAATAAACATATAACATATTCCTTACACCTTAAATAATTCATTCATTTATTCATTCATTTATTACTGCAATCCATAATTATATTTGTTTTGTGTAGTTGTACCACGTGATATTTTTAAAACATTAACTTACCTTGTCTTGTCCAAAAAAGGTAACAAAAGTCAAATAATAATAATAATAATAATTTATTTTGTTAAAGGATTATTTTACTAAGAAATAATAATAAAAAAGATTAAATATTATTCCAGAACTATATTTTGACTGTCTCTTTTGCAAAGAATATAAAACGATAATTATGGTCTACTTGTTGTGTATAAAAGTAAACTTTCTCTCACTCTCTCTCGCTTTGTTTAAGATATCATTGTTTTATTATTTTCATCTAATCATTCCCAAATATCTTTTACCCATTTGTGTGGATGCAGCTATTATTATTATTAGTGATGGCATTTTCAGTATTTAAAGCATCTCTGGCAGTATGCAGATCTGAAATGTGTAATCACTCACATAATCAGAGCAAATCAGATTGTCCTTGCATTAATTACAAATTATAATTAGTCGGAAATCCCGCTAATGATAAGGCAAAATGGCTTCTATATTTCAGTCACTGCTGTCCTAATCAAGACCTTATATTACAAAGTAATTAAGTGATTGTACGTGATAAGTGTATCAAAACTAAGTCATTAGAATCTGTCTCCTTTTGTGTGTGTTTTTTTTATCCAGACCAGTGTGTGCTAACCGCCCCAAAACGAGTGCTCTGTGAAGGGCTTTTAAGGGCTTTTTTGACTTGTCAACTTATCATCACTTAGAGAGCCAGCTGCAAAGTCTGAGGCAGATCAATACGTGACATGTCATCATGCGGCATTAGCACTGTGCTTCAAAAATCTGATTTCCTGTGAATGCTTCTAAAAATATATTTCCATATGTTCTGGTGAACCAACATTCTGTAAACCATCAGTCCGTGCACTGACCATCTGATGTATATGCAGTAAGAACTCATCAGCACTTATTCAAATATCATTAAAAGTTGTGTTTCAAAATTATTAGGCTTTTTTGTCAGTTTAGAGACACTGAAATTAAAAGAGATTTTCTGTACCACCAAACTGATTAAATTATTTTCTATTTTATTTTATTTATTGAGTCATAAACATGCATATACATTAACTGAAGAGGTCTAAAAATTGTAATTAATGTAATAATAAACATAATTGTTTATAAAAGTGCATATGCATGTGTTTGTATTTATATATATACATAATAAATATAGTATGCACAGTATAAAAAATAAAATAGAATTTTATTCTATTTTTATTCTTATTTATAGAAAAAATATGCATAGATAAAATATGTTACAAAAAAATATGCTTTTTTATGATGTTTTATCCCCTGTTCGAACTCTCATTCTGAATGAGACTTTATTTTAAAGCTAAAGTCACATGAATTTAAAAATAACATGAAGGTGAGTAAATCTATCCCTTTAAATGGCTTTGTCAACAGGATCAGGAGTTTAAGTAGGTTTTAGGTTTGACTTAAACTGAACATACTCCTAAAACATTGCTGTGGCTCATAGAGACTTAATTGCCTATTAACATATTCAAAGTCTAACACACCACAGCTTTCAAGACAGATGCAAGGCGAGATGGGAGGAATAAAAGAAAAGGGAGTTTGCAACAAATTTGTTCTTTTCCACCGATAAACAAGGCATAACACGAACACTTCAAACAAGGTTTTCCGAGCTAAGAGGTGACAACCCCACTCCCAAATCAGCATCTTAACACTGCTTAAAATGTGAATGATTAAAGCAGAGGTCCACGTGTCAGAGCGATTTAGTTTAATCACCACTCAGAAAACAAGCTGTTAATGTGACCTTCCTGACTTCAACCCCGATACACCCATTTCCTTTTGATTTCGCTAATTTTGTATCAACATGTTTTTCTTGCAGTGCAGAAATTACCCACATCTGTTTCTGAGAAAAGCAAGCCCTCATAGCACCAGCCACCACCTCATGCTCCTCTCTGACTTCTCACACCACCGTTAGGCGTCCATTTCACTCCTTTGTACCCCTGCGAGACATTAGCAACATTAGCCGCAACGTGCGCGCATTGTGGGATATACAGTCACGTCTTGGCGTTCTTCAAATGCCACTCAATATCTCATACCAATCAAATCAGTGGGATGCATTCTCCCGTGTGGCTTTTTTTTTTGATTAAGTGCCCTATTAGCATATGTAAACTGCACTTTTGAAGTGAAATAGCGTTTAATGGTTTATTTGAAGTGTGCGATTGGAAAAAGGGAAAGTAAAACATCCCTTTGATGGAGAAACGCTATATTGCAATCAAACGTTTACTGTACTGAAGGTTAATGAAAGCTATTTGGAGGGGGGTTGGGGGGGTTGACTTGTACGTTTGCAAGATGCATAAATTAGATAATAAATATAGAAAGAACTGATGTGCGGTTCGTGTGAGCGGAGAATGTGCAATAGCAACGTAATTATGGCACCATAAAAACAATTTCCCGTAAAGAGAAGCAATTTGACATGCCTGAGCAACAAAAAATAGCATTTGCAAAATGGTCACGCAATAACATCTCATGACTATTTCATTAACACAAGGTGTTGTTCTTGTGTAAAGACCAGTATCCCAAGAAAACTTTAACTACTACAGGCAATATATGCACATGTATTCATAATTACATTTTTGCTAACTGCATGGCAAACACTTGCAAACTGCATTTGAAATTATATATATATATATATATATATATAATTTCTTAATCTAAAAATTTAATGAACAGCAATGCAACATTGTTTTCTTTTTTACAGTCTTTATACACACACAAAAAAGTCACAATTATTATAACGTAATCTATTCTTTAGGGTTTCTTTGGAACTCCTAATTGGCTACTCATTAAAATGTATCTTTTTCGTCCTCTCTAATGGCTCAATGGTTTGAAAACTGTCCTTGCTGGCTCTAATGTGTTCTGACGTAGGCATTTTCTATACTCCATTACTCTCTGATGATCATTGGAGTTGTAATTAGCTGATAGCTGAAATATAGCTTTCCCTACCCAGTGACCTTGGACGACGTTTGGATGTGACGGATGATACTATCAAACAAGATTCTTGCAAATTCTGAAGAAAACATAAGTGGACCTTGCTCATGATAAACTCAGCGCCATGATGCTAAGATGTCAAGGTTGGTCTTAAAGGTGTTGTGAAGTCATAGCTAGGCTGTTCTGAATAGTTGTAAGGGTGTTTCTAAGTGGTCGGTAGAACTTTAATAAAATAACTTGTTGTCAAAATGAGTCCTGTTTACATAGATCCACAAAAACAACTAAAAATGCCATATTGTGCATGTCGGGCCAGTAGATGGCGATATTTTTCACTATAAAGAAATACTCTGCACTTCCGCACATTTTTAGTGTTGTGAAAACACCCTTGTATCTTTTTCTCCCTAGTTTTATAATTGGCCTAGTAAAAAATCTTAGGTTTAGCAAACAGGTTGCACAATTTGAAGTATAATTCATGTCCCTGGCGCCTTAGAATTAGAGGTTTTTGAAAATTGAAGGAGTATGTATAAGCAATAGTAACAGTGATGCTTGGAAAAATATTAATTATTCAAAATGTCAGGGAAATGTGAAAGCTTTTCATTTGGCATTAACCATCATGAATACATAATCCCAATCACACCGCCGTTCTCCCCAACATTTCTGCAAAGGAGAGATGCCAGTTGTTTGAAGGACCAAAACATCCTTTTTTTTTGGTCTTGGAGTACTTTTCCAATAGCAGCCTGTTTGAAATTGGAAAGAGTGAAGCCTCAGACGGGTTAATGGTTTGAAACAGCGTGAAATATGATACTATTCACTCTATGCTCTGTGAGGTAGAACAGCACAATTTCAAGAGGTTACCAAACCAGGCAGAATACAAATTCTCCTCAAATCATCCCAGATGATATTGAAGAGATCTGGGAAGATTAATGTTGCAGTCGCTGCTTTCCATCTCCATGTTTATTGGCAACACTCCAAATTGAATTTAACTTTAGTTTGCTCCTCCCACTCACACTGCATCCGCCATTTTAGTTAAACTAGGAGTCAACCGGGTCTGTAAGTTTTACACATGACGAAATAAACTGTTTTTGTGATTAGAACACTGTACTCATAATAGTTTTATATGAAAATATTTGGTAACACTTTATTTTAAGACTAATTCTCACTATTAACTAGTTGCTTATTAGCATATCAGTTGTTTATTAGTACTTATTAGTCAGACAGTTTGCCAAAAAAAAAAATGCAAGGTGGAGAGGTTTGAGGTTTGATGACCAGAGCCACAGACTTCCTTAATGTATATAAGCTGTAGGCTATTTTAGAAAGGAAAGCTTAAAAGATGAAAAAGAAGAATTAGGGGAATTATGAGTAATTTATTGTCATTGTATATGTCATGAATGGGGCAAACTATGGAATGATATCCCGGACTTTTTTCAAAAGGAATTGCAAATTGCATTTGCAATTGCGTTTTCCATATGTGGACGC
>JAUMHE010000082.1:2673841-2688821 GCA_032359235.1 Enteromius mattozi
AAACAGTTATTTTAAATTGAAATAATATTTCACAATATTACAGTTTTTTCTGGATTTTTAATCTAATAAATACAGCCTTGATGAGCAGAAGAAACATCTTTTAAAACCATTAAATATCTTAGTGACCCCAAATTTTTTAACAGTAGTGTATATATTATTATTTATTTATGTTATTTATTATTTGTTATTTATTTATTTATTTTTTTAGGTTGACTACTGTATGCGTTGCTATTTTACTGTATGGAAAAGAGCACCCACATTAACCCTTAAATATGGAAACCTTGAAATGGATGAGTAAATAACGGCAGAACTTTGTATCTTGTGAGAATTACTCAACACTCTCTCATGCTAATTCCACTCTAGCAACCATGCTAGCAACATGCTAATAATGTTAGAAACACTCTGATCATGCTAAATTACATGCTAGTAACTAGCTTGTCATGCTAACAACATGCTAGTAACTAGCTACTCATGCTAACAACATGCTATTCATGCTATAATCGTGCTAGTAACATGCTAATCATGTTAACACCATGCTAGTGAAACGCTAATCATATTATAAACATGCTAGCAACATGCTAGTAACTTGCTAATCATTCTCGCTATATGTTAGTAACATGCTAATCATGCTAGAAACATGCTAGCAACATGCTAGTAACTTGCTACTTATGTTAACAATATGCTAGTAACATGCTAATCGTGCTATCAATATGCTAGTAACATGCTAATCATGCTAGTAACTTGCTAATCATGTTAGCAATATTCTAGTAACATGCCAATCATGTTAGTAACTTGTTAATCATGATAAAAACATGCTAGTAACTTGCTAATCACGTTACCAATATGCTAGTAACATGCTAATTATGTTAGTAACTTGCTAATCATGTTAGCAACATGCTAATCATGTTAGCAACTTGTTAATCATGATAAAAACATGCTAGTAACTTGCTAATCACGTTACCAATATGCTAGTAACATGCTAATCATGTTAGTAACTTGCTAATCATGTTAGCAATATGCTAGTAACATGCTAATCATGTTAGTAACTTGTTAATCATGATAAAAACATGCTAGTAACTTGCTAATTACGTTACCAATATGCTAGTAACATGCTAATCATGCTAGAAACATGCTAGTAACTTGCTAACCATGTTAGCAATATGCTAGTAACATGCTAATCATGCTAGCAACATGCTACTACTATTATCTATCTATCTATAATCTGACTTTATAATCTGACTATTTCTAAGTATTTCAGAATGAAAACATCAAGCTTAAACTTTTTAAACTTAAACTGTTTTAACTTTTCTAACTTCTTAAACTATTTTAAACTTTTCAAACTTTCAGCTCCGGCTTTTCTCGACAAATTTTTTATCTAGTTAAACTATAAAATACATTAATGACTAATAATTTTTATAATAAAAATGTATTTATTGTATATTAAATATTACATTTAAATGAACATATTTTTTTTAAATCAAATATTTAATATAAATACAATTTGAGTGCTTCTGCTACCACATGATGTCCAGGGTTAAATCTGGGTCCTGAACCCAAAGCAGGTGAGAACCACTGGACTACTGGACAGTTTTGACACCACTGTATGTAACTCTAGAAAACCAAGCTCAAATTAACTCGACACAATTATTGCTCTCACACAAGTTCATGACTGTCAGATACGTGATCCATGACTGCACTCATGTCCTAAAGCCTGTCATTTAAAAAAAACAGTGATCGGCATCTGTGCGCATCTAGTAAAGCAGAATAATCCAATCATCCTGGCTTTGGAGCACATTACCAGTCCGAGTGAAGAGAGAATGCACTCAGGAGTAATTGAACCCTTCACGGTTTCTCTTCACTAAAGTGTACAGACTAACCACAGGTTGTCTGGAACCTGATGAGGGGTAGACGAATAATTCTAATGGTAATTATAAGCTGGAGGAGTACATGTGGAGATCCTTTCATTGTGGGTGATGAGAGATGCTTAATGTGGCATTACATAAAGCATGGATGGTTTTAATATCCATCTGTCAAAAGGACACATGCTTTATGAGCTAGCGCAGGCTATTTTTAGGCAGAGTCTTGGGAATCTAGGGCCACGGATTGAAACCTCAAGTGAACGCAAAAGTTTGCGAAGGCAGGTTTTCTCTACTTTGACGAAAAATAAAGAGCTTTATCGAGACAGCTTCCTGAGGAAATAAGAGAAAGTGTTCTCGCAAATGTGCAAAATATGCCCCCTAGTGACCACAGACCTATTTGTTGCCAATTCTTCTTGTGTTTCTTCACACTGAAACTTTCCTGGAAACATTGTACCATGCCTTCTCTTATTTTTATTTTTTTGTGAGAGGAAAAGCCTTTAAATATGTGAACACTGTGTTCAAATATATTAATATATTTGTATTTTAAATGTATTTATTACATTCGTCTGGAAATTGTGAGGTTATTTCAACAAGAACAAACCTTTTTTCTATCTCAAAAGTTAGCATACTTGAGGCTGTTGAGATAAAATTGGACACGTGATTTGTAAATCCACGGTAAATATACTAAAAATACACTTGTGTGAATATTTTTACCTTACTACATACATTACATTTACAATTTAGAATTAAATGAAAGTATTGATTTTTTTTTAAATTATGCACATTTATGACACATAAAATGCTAACTATTAGCCTTAGCAAGACAAAGGAGTCAGTCATTTAATTCCAAAAATATCAAAATATAATTTCTACCACCGAATGCGTCTGAGATGTGATGAAAGTCCTATTTGTTGTTTTAGATAAATCACAGAATTCTCTTGTGATGTTGCATGTGTATATATATGCTGAATATTGTTATAAAATAAACTTGTGATAATGTGAAAACTAACAAGAGTTTCTTTTCAGAAAGTGCTATTCTTGCCTAAACGGCAAAATAAAATAGGTTAGAAAATATTAAACCTTCAAATACAGGGAAAAACAGCTTTAGTCATCAGGGGGAAAAAAATATGTTTATGGTAAAATCTCTCATTTCCAGAGCTTTGCTCTTTGACACTGCAGTAAATTACATTATCTTTAATGCAGACTGCGGTGCTGGAAATGCGATCCTGTTATATTGTTGTTCACGGGGATGATCTGTCCATAATGAATGTTATTGATTTGCTTATTAAATATGATATGCCTTCTCTGAGTTGCTCGGTGGGCCACCGTGATGGATTTCTTTGTGGAGTCACACCTATTTACAACTCCCCACATAAAATAATAGGTTCATTACGTCTTATGATTGGATTTTAGTAGTAATCATTAAGCTTTTAATAGCATATCCAGATCCCAGACCGTGCGGTCCATCTGTCACAGAAAGCCTGCCTCTTATGGAAAAACTATGCAGTGATATGCTTAACGTAATCCTATGTAAATATCTTCAGCCCTATTTTCCAGAAGGGTTCCTGCACACAGAATATGAAGGTCTTGTTAGAGCGGATAGTGTCACTTCTGTCACCACACACTGCTTGTGTTAGATGTGGAGCATTGTCAGATTTGTGCCCTGAGAGAATCAGGCTGTTGTTTTATGTGGGGCAGTACACAGGTACATTTAACCAGGTCACTGGGGTCTGCTGAGCGCTCAGTCAAGCCTGAAAGCACGCCGGAGAAGAGAGAGTCCGGCGGGCACATTCTGCTGAGCCTGCAGATCTTTCTGTCTTTCTTTTTCTCCACATTTATCTGTCTGTTTCTCCCTTTTTTTAGTAAGTCAACCTTTCAATGTGCATTAAAATCAACAGTCACCTTCATTGCCCAAGAAGCTTGCTAAAAAAAATTATCTCTCATTTTATATCTCTCTGTAGCACATATGACTCCCTATATTGTCTATTTTTATTTAATTTTATTTTTATTATTATTTATATTATTTGTTTTGTCCTGGTCATGATTTCTACATTTTCTGGATTATGGATTATGGCTTTGTTTTCCAATTGACATGCTCTCAAGTCCTCAAGCAAAGCCAAAACCTTGACATGTTTTTTGGTTTACAAATCCCAGCAGAACATGGCGAGAAAAAAAAGAGCATGTATGGTCACACTAGACTCACAAATAATAGATGACTTACCATTGATATTATTAAACATATATTGAATTTGTAGATTATTTTATTATCTGCACTTAGTGTAAAGAACTAATAACTGAAGACATTCATATTTTGTCAAGATACTGCACAATTATCGACTGTAACACATCTGGTATGGTGATATTTGCTATCAAAAGCCATTACTAGATGTTTTAAATGTGCAGTAACAGGGCAGCCACGAAACAAAACATTCTATTCATTTCTGTTCAAATTTACACTCCAAATATACTGTGATATATTTTTGGTTAGACTTCAGGTTAGTAACGGAATGCTTTTAGGACAGGTTTAAGGATGTTGGTAATAACATAACAACTTGATGTATAAAAAAAAAATATATGGTATATTGGTTGATCACTAATCTGAAAACTGGGAGGAAATAATCCCCCTATGACCATTCATATATTCATTCTGAAAGTTCAGCAACAGCCTTTTCTATTGAAACCGCATGTTTAAATGGCACTGCTTTCTGAAAATGACCCATGGGGATTGAATGATGTAATGCCAATGCAAGGTTACTGGGTGTTGGAAATGAAGATGCCACTGTGTAAAGACATAAGGCCCATTGGGCATCAGTGACCCTTTGTTAGCTGGCTAAAGCACAATGTCATCCAAACCTCAAGAGTGTTTTCTTTCCACAAAACCATTTCTAAAAGTAGTAAATTCACAGCTCAGTTTGATTCAAATTCCATTGCTTGATCAACTGATTTTGTTCGACAAGCATCTACAGAGATGACAATGTTTTTAGTTTTTTTTCACAATCTATTTGAAATCCACGTGATGGTATTTGAAATGACAGCAAACATAAATAAATATATAAATAAAAAACAGCCAGGGCTTTTCTCGAAATGCCAGTGCCCATCATGGCACAAAATACATTCGTCCAGTCACAGCGCACCCACCAGATAGACCGTCATGTCTGCAGAAATCACATCACGCAAGCATATTCCCTTCAACATTGATTACCTTTGGGCTTGCAGGATAAGGCCGTTGAGATATCTGTCCCCTCACCTCAGCGATAAAGACCAGGGTAGGACATTTGACTGAACACGATGTGCCCTGACATCTCTGCGGCTAATTCTGAATGCCAGGACACAGTGCTAGGGAACAAGGGGGTGACTTGGGAAGCAGCGGTGAATATTGCTCTGACCCTCCTGCTTGCCCTCTCATTGTTTCTCAATTAAACGTGGCCACTTTGTCGCCAAAGTGACACTGACAGATGGCAAGGTCTTTATAGGGGTTCAAAAAGAAGCGCTGAAGGAAAATAGCACTTACTCTGTAAGCAAGGCATAATCTGGCAAACTCAGATTTAAGTTCAGAGTAGTTCAGTTCTCTAAAACAGGGGTTCTCAACTCTGGCCCATGAGGTCTACTGTACTTTCCTGCAGAGTTTTGCTTAAAACCTAATCAAACATACCTGAGCAAGCTAATTAGGGATAACAGGAAATTTACAGGTAAGTTTGATCAATGCTGGAGCTAAACTCTGCAGGAAAATGGACCTTGAGGCCAGAGTTGATAACCCCTGCTAAAAGCTCTAAAAGCTCAGTGGTGACTTCAGGAAATGCATTTTTTGGAATGGTATAGTCATATATTTGGAAAAAAGGGAGACAATGAGAGAAAATATGTGTGGTAACACTTTGTGATTCAACCATAGGTACTGGTAAGACCATCATAGGTAAGACCATCACAGCCATACTAAACCTCAGCACAACTGCATACTTGCTAATGATATAGGCTGCTGTTTGTGTGTACTTGTTCATGATTTTTTAATTATTAGTATATTTTATTCCTTTTTTAAAATATAATAAGGAAGCTAACTTGAATTACATTGCTGTACCTCAGGGCTCAGTGCTAGACCCCCTTCCCTTCTCCATATACATTACTGGGTCTTATTACATGTTATGAAAATAAAATAACATTAACATAACATTCATTTGAAAAGAAAGAGAAGATGAGAGAGTACACGTCTTGAAACACTTCATAATTTAACTAAAAGGTATCGTACAAGACCATCACAACCATACTGAAATTCAGTAAAACAGATTGATTGCTAATGTTTTAGGTTATATTTTAAATGTATATGTTCATGTCGTTTTAATTGGTAGCATACTTAGCTCATCTTTGTAAATAGAAAATTAAGAATCCAACTTAAATTACATTGGTGTGCCTCAGGGCTCAGTGCTAGGCCCCCTTATCTTCTCCATATACCCAACATTACCGAGACAAATTATAAACTATAACAATAAAATAACATCAGCTTTTAAGTATCAGGGCATTCCATGCACACATAAATTTTACTTGCTCTGAGGCAAGGCTAGAATAAACCATCGCTAATCACTTTTCAAGTGTTGCAGGGCAAAATGGCCAGACATTACAGTGAATGTGCAAAATGGACATTGATCACAGAAAATAGCTTCTCATATGTGTCACCTGCTGTCGAGGGCCCTAAAAAAGAGATATGGAGAATCACATATAAGAGACATGGGCTTAGGGTCGCTTTATTGATTATCTCTATATAGATCCAGTCAAAATAAGATTTTCCTTTTCACTGAGCCACAACAGTTCCCAGTGGCTTAGTATCTCTGTAACCATTCTCATAAGCATTAACAGAAATTGATTTTAGCAGCATCAGTGAATGTTCCTACTCATTTACTCCATTTTTTTACTGATCAATATTCACTGTCACTTAGTTGTGCTTTACGGGGTGGGAGAGTATCAAAACATACTCCCAATCTGGAGGTGAACCATCTGTGCTCGCTTACTTACCAGATGGCGTATGGGAAATGCTGCCACTAGCACGTCAATCTAGCCTGTGCCGATGAGAGTGGAAAGAAAATATATTGTGTTTCAACACCAAACATGTAGTTAGAAACCCTACTCAGTATTCAATGCCTAGTTTTTTAAACAATAGCTGAATGCACTACATTGCATTTTCCTCAAATATCTGCTTTAATTAATTTTTATAATTAAACACTCTTAAATTTCTTGGTTTGCCTAACAATTGCTGAATCAGTCATTATTGTACAGGGTAAGCAAAAGTTAGCTCAGATAACCTGTTCAAGTTGAATGCACTGTTTGCTACTGCTTATCTGACATCTGCAGTTCTCCTTCAGTAATAAAGCATAGCGGGAACATCATTAAGTAGTTTCTCATTATCTTTAGTAGGGCTCTAACTTCCCCTCACATTGATGCATTGATTTTACATTAGATACACAAGAACGTCGTAAATAAGAAATTGAGCATGTGAAGACTGACCAGCCCATTTTCACAGAGCAGATCCCTTCAGTGCGTGCACACACACAGACACACACACACACTTCATTTCAACCCTAATTATCTTTCCCACTGGAGTGTAGTGAGGGGACAAATAGGGTGACCGGCTGAAACATAGATTTTGTACAAAGGTCAACCGGCAGCTAATAGCACTGGATAAGACAGTGAATTATGAATATAAACAAAGCACACAAGTAGATATGAGACTATAGTGAAGGAGCACTGATTAATGTCTTTGCATGTGATATTCTATACAGAGCATTATCACGTTTTCAAAGGGATTTTCAATAGTTACTCCTGATTTAAATGAAAATCTCTCTTATTTACTGCAACTATGTAGACCGTAAATTAGTTTTATTGTTATAGTAAATTACAAGCATAATTATTTTGGAAATGTAAAGTTCATCATGAATATTTTCAGTAAACTGCAACAGAAAATCTATCTATCTATCTATCTATCTATCATTGTATTGCACACACAGCCATACACAACTGTTGATGAATATTTCACATTATATATTATAAAATGCTAGTATATTAGTATAAAAATGTTAAACAATCAATTCATCAAACAATCCTATAAAAATAAAAAAATCTGTTCAAAATATTATACTGCTTTCAATATTGATAATGATGATAAATTATTTTTTGGACACTAAATCAGAATGAATGACTAAGTACTAATATTTTATAATATTTCTGTTCTGACTGTATTTTTGTTCAAATAAACTGAGCCATGGTGCGGATTGCTTTTGATAATAAAATGAAGAGACTATTTACAGTAGTCCTTTATCAGGGGCCGCCGATCATATACATACCTCATGCTGGTGTCGCTTAATGGAGAAATTTATGAAAAAGCCCTTTAAGGGGTTTGATTTATGTTCATCTACGGCCTTTGAGACAGGTAATCAGGCAAAGACATGAAGGCAGAAGGCACATAACAAAGGTACATAAAAACTACGAGCGAAAAAACAAGAGAAACTTGCTGAAGCTGAAAAGCATTTGTCCAGAAAACTACTTACGACAGCAAAGGGAGAAGTGTTGACGGGGTTGTATATCTGCGAAATGGGACCCGGGGAACGTTTATTAATCAGTAAGCACATTGGGATGCATCATACCATTACAGGCAGCGCCTTGTTTTAATGTCATTTATGAGTCCTCCGTGCGTCAGAGATTCCCTGTAGATCACCTCCAAATGCAGTCCTGCAAGACTTCTAGAATGCGACGGAAGAAGAATTTTGGTATTTCATCCAATGTTGAATTTGTTTTATGGAATAAGAATTTGGTCTCATTTAGATCTCTAATTAAAAATAGATTTTTGTTTGCTGAATAGACAGTCTTGGTGAGGCTTTATTCTGCCTTCAAGTCAAAATTATTGTTTTTACAAGATGAGCACACACACTCACACACAGATCATCATACTGAAGTGGAATAGTGGTCAACCACTTTTTCAGCTATTACATATTTATCTGTCACTACAGCACAACTAAGTCCGAAATTTTCAATTTTTCGTATGGTAAAAAATATATACGACCTCACATTGTGTCAATCACGTTTACACACTGCCTCCAAGACTTTTGTCTGTCATAAAAAAGTTTAGATCAGGTTCGATTCACTGCATTTTCACATCAGTAACAAGCATTTAGAGAGGAAATGATGGCTAATGCGGAGAAAAAAAAAAAAGTTAATAATCCATTATTATTTATTTGATTTTCTGCAGATTCACAGATTCAAAACAGCATTAGGACAAAAGAGTTGTGAATTTCCTGGAAAAAAAAAAAAAAAGACAAAGCAAAAAAAATTTCCATAAAAAAGTCCATAATCAATAATAAAACTTCCTCCAATGAAAAAGTAAATTTCTGATGTCCTCTCACATCACAGTCCACCCAAATATTTGGACTGTTTTTGCTTGCAAACAGTCCTCGATCTGTGCTTCTCCTGATTCAGTCAAAAAAAAAGCTAATTTTGACTCAAATTTGATCAAAAAGCAACAGTTTAAAGGTAAAAATGATTGCCAACATGCAGTTTTTTTTCCTGCACAAGATATTCATTGATTGACTGGAATGGTATGCATTGCTTTCAGATTATTGTAATGTTTTTACTCTCATTCTGACGGCACCCATTCACATCAACACGGACCAGTGAAAGTCTGAAGGTGTTCACCAGCTTTTAATCCAAAGAAACTCTGTTTTGGCCTGTCATACCAGTTTGTTCTTCAATTTCACATAACACACCGCCTCTTTTCACCTCTGGATCATTTCAATTTGTGTCAAATCTGAATTGTGATTGGCTTTGAACTGTCAGTATGTGACACAAAGCTGCATGTCAGCACCAAAAATAACATGATTAAGGTTAAAAACAAGATAAAAGGCTTCACATGTCCTCCACCTGAAAGAAGATATGATTGGTAGTGAAAGCTAGTTTATTTAACCTGGCTGATTCATTTATGAGGAGCGCTGACTGCGCAGTTGAGAAGTTGACATCAGAAGATGGGCAAGTGTGTGTTTGTGAAGATAAAGCAGAACATTTATATTGGTAGAAAATAGATAGAGGATGAAAAATAAATGTTTACAGTGGAAGTTATGGCAAATGTTCATAATGTTTTCGCATAATCATAGTGGCAAAGAAGATAAAGTGTAGTTTATATGCCTTCGTTGCAAATGAAAGTCTTCAGAGATTGAACGATTGATGGTTATATAAGCCTGGTGTATTCTGAAAAGTTAAATAATTAAATTAAGAGAACAAATATTGCTAATTGGTGGCAGATTTGTATTATTTCAATAGTACAACAACATATGAAATAGAAGATCTTTAGAATAGAAGAGAGAGGGAAAAAAAAAGCTTTACTCTTTTGTGCCTAAGTTACTGTTGTGTTTGAGTTTGTGCTGATGACCTGGCAACCGCTACTGTAAGCAAAACCCTAATCCAAGTACTCTGAAACAGAGATATTGGATCTAACAGTTAAATAAGTAAGAACAGGTGAAAGTAATGAAAAGAAACAGTGTGCAAATTATTCAGTGACTTTTAGGGGGGTTGATTTTGAAGTGAATTTATATCAGGCAGCAATCAGTTTAGGTTCATCACACAATGCAAATGTCTGGCACCCCAAGTACACTTAGCTAAGTGTGACTGATATCAAAGGTGTTTTCAACAAAAGCACTAAAGGTTTTTAGGTTTTGTGGTATATCTTTGAAAAATGGTACTGTATGTGTTACAAAGCTAATAATCTGTAAATGCTGACATAATATGTAACAGCATATAAATGTGACATATTTCCAAACTAATTATTCAGGGAGAAAAATGCAGAGTTGGAAATTATTTGAATGTCTCTGAACAGTGAAAACAGCATGCTATGTGCCAGAACACAGCAAGAACAATGTAAATTTGCTAAAAAAAAAAAAAAAGGGGGAAAAAAAGGCTAAAGGGTATGGAAGCCTGTTTCTACCACTGAATAAAAAAAAAAAGGTAATTGTGACTTTTTATCTTACAGTTGCATCCCTTTTCTGGCAAGTGCAAGTTTGCACCTCGTAATTTTGGCATTTATTTTTTAATCAGAATTGCAAGATAATGCAACTGTAAAATTATAAAGCCAGAAGTGCATGGAACTCACAATTCTGACTTTTTCTTTTAAATTTAGCTTTTTTTTTTTCTTACAACTATGAGTTTATATCTCACAATTTTTACTTCATAACATATATTTAGTTATAAAGTCAGAAATGTGAAATATAAATTTGCAAATACTTTTTTTTTTCTTGTCAGAATTTGACTTTATAAGTTGCAATTTATATATATTTCATCATTTATCATAATTCACAATTTATATTTCATAATAAAAAAAAAAATAAAAATAGCCAGATTACCAGCACTTTTTTCTTGCATTTATAATAATAATAATAATAATTTTAAAAATAAAAAATAAATGTTTTATCCCAGAATTCTGACTTTTTCACTTACAGTTGTGAGTTTATATCTTACAGTTCTAAGAAAAAAAGTCAGAATGCCATAAACTGGGCATGTGCATTTATTAAATTGTATATTTTTATGTTGACCTTAAATCACTTGACTGAATGGTTAAATGAAGATATTATAACAATTAAGTAAAAAAAAAAAAGTTATGCTTGTAAATATGACACATTTACACACAACTGTTTCATATTATGTCCACAAATAGGAATTAGGAATTCTTTAAAAACACATTACTCAATCTTTCCTCCACCATTACCTCCAAATATTTTTCTTCTGATCATTTCGCTGTTATCATTATTTAATGATGTGCATATGTCAGTTTTATCAGCTGTCATCGCTGCCTGTTTTGCTGTACTCTTCGAGGACTCTGTGAACATCAGAAGTCAATGTATCCATTAATAAGCAGTGCTGTGCATTTGCAGGCTAATTTGTATTTCTGCCTCATTTAACATTTAAAGTCACTTCAACATCATTTGAGGCATTTCCGATCTGCAATCTTTAAAGGTCTAGCTACATTAATCAAGAAGTATTTACCAGAGAAGAGACTGTAATGATTTTGAAAGGTGATGATGGTGGTAATAAATGCTCAAAGTTGCAGCCATCTGTATCACACAAGCATTAAATAATACACCATGTGAACATACACTTTTCACAGTCTTTCCAGTTGTGAGTTTTTATCCAATTATCACAACCAAATGCTTCATTGTATCACAAAAACCTAAATGGAGCACTCTCTCTCGGAGCCTGTGAACTGGTTCATCCTAATTGTCTTCTTTCTCCTGTATGTAGCGCTGGAGAATTTAATTCTGTCTACTGAATTGGTTCAAATGATTCTGTCTTGCATAAGTACACTGTATGAAAAGTTCCATAAGCTGTGGTTGCCGGAATCTGACCGTAAAAAATACGGTAATATTTTAGGTTTTATGGTTTAAAGTTATATTTACAGTTAAATACCGTAATTTCATTAGCTGATATAATGTTAATATATCAACCTATTAAAGTACTGAAATCTGCACCTTTTAAATACACTGATAAGCAACAAAAGCAGGCGGTGATGAGAAAGTCACATGACGAACCAAAACCAATCACAAGCAGCTTTTAAATATGAACATATATAGAAGGCACTCAGTGTCATTCACACAAACACTAAACACAAGTTGATTCATCTTAAATAATTCTTTCTCTCTTATGCATATTTGGAATGTCAATTCCTATGGAAGCCTGTTTCCGCCACTAAATAAAAAATAAAAAAGGTTATTGCAACTTTTTATCTCACAATTCTGCATTTTTTCTCAGAATTGTGAGATGCAAACCTGCATTTGCGATTTATAAAATCTAAAAGACTGTATGTTCTTGGAATTGTGACTTTATGTCTCACAATTCTGATTTTATGTCTCGCAATTCTGACTTTATAACTCAAAATTCTGACTTAATATCTTGCAATTCTGACTATAACTTGCAATTGCGACTTTATATCTCGCAATTCTGACTTTATAACTCGCAATTATGACTTAATATCTTGCAATTCTGACTTTATAACTCACAACAGTGACTTTATATCTCACAATTTTGATAAAATAAGTAAGAATTGCGAGTTTGTATCACACAATTCGGAGAAAAAAAGTCTTTACTGTGAGATAAAAAGTCGCAATAACCTTTTGTAATTTTTTATTCAGTGGTGGAAACAAGCTTCCATAAATTCCTTCTAGAGACATTAATGGTGCTCTCATGTATGCACCACTAGAAAGTCTGATTCATTCAAGTGAATAGGTTCATCCTAAATGGTCTTTACCCAACTGTAGCTTTGGAAAGTTAGATGTGGTTTGTTGAAAGGATTATGTGAATGAGTTGATTCAGCAGTTCGGAAGTTATGGTTTTGAATTGGTTAATGTAAATTAGGGATTTGTTGTCATTTACATGTAATTAAAATTTAATGCTATATTTTGTATAATGTTTTTTACATTTCATGATGAAAAGAAGTCAGAGGAAGCAACATCCATTTTGTTCCATGTTCAAACACTGCTCACATTTCACATTTTCTCAAGAAAAAGTATTTAAATTGCATTGAAAAAACGGAATAACTCATTGACAGGGATTTTGAATTCATGCTGTTACTCTGTTAAGTAGGTTTTTGCAATCTCACTTATCAGTTCAAGCTTTGTCAGTCAGATTTGTCCTTTGCATTTCCTGTGCCTTATGATCCTATTATTCTTTATATTCCTCAACTTATTCAGTTTTTGCTTGTTCATATTTCTATATCGCTCGCTCTTTCTCTCTCTCTCTCTTCCTCAGCCTGGCACTGTAGAAGTGTGGCCGTTGATTACAATCATAAATTACTCACTTTTATTCCTGCCATGTGTGACTGGAGTGATTTTTCCCCATTCTTCTTTCTCTTCCGGCCCTCTGATAAGGTGCAGAAGCATATCTGATGCTGAAGCTGCATGATTACATCTCAGTGGACTCTTTCGGCCCGATAAAGACAGTCGAGCAAAAACTCATGCAGGAAATGGCATTTGCATTGAAGCTAGCAGTCTTTACTGTTGGTAAAAAAGAGAAGGGACTCTATTCATGCTACTGCTTTCTACATACATCTCCATGCTAGATGCTGACACAGAGACCACAGTCAAGGGTAATTTTTCCATGCTGACCTCTGGAAACCAGCTCACCATATAACTGATGCGCTCTCATTGGTTGTCCTGTATGCTTTACAATGAAAGAGTGTTTCATTTATGTTGGACTGACCTCTTAGTCACACCACAATCTTTCCACACTGTCCCAAAACGCATATTTTATATATTTAGTCCAAAAGTAGACCTATTTTAAATGCCCCAGGTGTAGTTCTGCAGAGAGAAACAGTATGCAGTGGTCCATTTACTCAGCGTATGTGAATAAATACATATCCTGAGGCAAAAACCTATTTTAGAACAGTGCTTTGCTAACATGTCTCCAGCTGGCCCTCTCCAAATGCTCTGTACCACCAACTGTAAGCCAGGGATATTTATCTCTGCTGTGTTTTGGGATCTTTTACAGGACAGTCATGGCTGATGACCCTTCCCACTGGAGCTGGAAAGCTTTACAAAAAGTGCTGTGGTGGTACCCTGGTATTGTAATGGTTTATCCATCAGTACTTTGATTCTCGGTACTCTAAGATTATTCAAATAACTTTGTATAACTAAGGTACATCAAACAATTTGGTAGCACTTTATTTTACAGTTCTCATGTACATACTATGTACGTACTATCAAAATTACAATAACTAGGTATTAACCCTGAACCTAACCCTATCCCATATAGTTACTAGGTATCACCAGGACTTTCTTAGGTAGCTACACTGTAAGTACATGTAATGTAAAATAAAGAGTGACCAATAATTCCATGGTATAACTTCTATGGTATTCCAAGGTAAAAACCATACATGGTATTATTATTATACATGTCCAAACTATGTTACTGAGAATATCATGATATTACCATGGTATATGTTTAAACAAAAAATACATACATGTATGTAGTACTTCAAAGAATATCATGGTAAATGTCCAAAACCATAGTATTACCATGACACAAGTTTATATGTAAGGAATAATTGACGACGGGCCGTTGAATTATTAGAAAAATAATGCACACCCGAGGTGGTGATGCGGCCA
>JAUMHE010000082.1:2708132-2727501 GCA_032359235.1 Enteromius mattozi
GCAGATGATCTAGTGTTGAACGGTTATGAACTCTGCTGTCTCAATGCGTTTATTCTTCTTTTTCACTCTTTCTTCTGTTTCTTCTTTTGTTCTTGTTCTTTATTCTGCTTCTTCTTTCTGTTGCTCTGTTTCTTCGGTTTTAAATTTTGTAGTCGTCTTTGTTAAAAAAACAGGTAAAATCAAGGGTTGTGCTTGATATATATAATTTATTTATGTTAGCAGATTGACATGATTGAAAGTGAAAATGGACAAGAAGAACTTTTTGTGTTTAAAGACGTTTGACGTTTTGGTTGATTGCATAATTTTATAAATCCATAAATAATCTTAATTGTATTATATATTTTTGATCTATTTTAATATTTGCACTAATATTGGAGTAAATTCTGATATTTAAATGCAACTGTTTTTTTTAGCTAGTTTTAGTGCAAATAGCAATAGATTCTATTTACACCAGGTGAAAATAGCAGCATTTTTTTGTGATATGCTATTAAACTAAGTGCAAATAGCATTTCCTGCTATTTATTGCAAGTGGCAATTATCTGCACATCAGTATTGAAGTGCATAATAAAACAGAATGCAACTTATTGAGTGTAAATGTCAATTTTAATTCAAATTATTACATTGATGCCAAGGTTGACACCCTTAATGGGACAATAAAACCCTCGCTACACCTACCCTAACCCTACCCAATACTTTATTTTCAACTTGTTGATTATTTCCTTCATTTCTATTGAAAATAAATGCTTTGTGTGATTTGAAATTTAAAAAGGGAGAAAAAAAATTGTCAAACGACTCTACTTTCTACCATCTGTGCCACTGGAGCTGATGACAAACAACCATCTTTTGAAAGGATGACAATCAAACGTCCATGGGCAGAGTAAGTGTAAATAGCCGCTGCCAATAAGGCGGGCTACACTTTTTTTTCTTTAATTATGTATTTTTTATGTATTTACTGAGGGAATTAACGTTTGGTCACTCTTAATTTGATGTGCAGTTCTCTCTAACTAACTATTAATTATGCCTCAGTAAACTCTTAATTTGTAATAATAGTTAGTAAAGTAGCTGTTAAAGTATGAGGTAAAATATGGTCACACAGAATAAGGCAAGAATGGTGGCCATGATTTTGAAGCTCCATAAATATCCACAAGTACTGCATCATAAAACTAACCTATATGTCTCCGGGCGGTTATCACATGTCCTCTGAAGCAGATCGATGCATTTTTGTAACAACTATATTTATAGTTTTACAATTATAACTCAAATCACATGTTGCGAGAGAGTCGAGTTCTTGACTGACCTCTGACTCGACGTATGGCATAAGCTGCTTTTTTTATTTTTGCTTTTAAGAGCTTTTTAAAAACCTCTGACTTTGTTAGTCTGAAAGAAGAAGGTCATATATACCTAGAATGGCTTGGTGGTGAGTAGATTACGGGGTAATGTTCATTTTTGGATGAACTATTCCTTTAAGAGTTGCTGTGAGGGTTGTTGAATCATTTCGAAATAATCTTTGTGTAGAAGTTTTAAACCTAACAGCAGCTCTTTGTTCCATTTATTTCTATTAAAAAAAACAAAATATATGCACATTTATGTACTGTATTACATACTGTATATACTACCTAAAATGTAAATAATAAACTAAAATTAGATTAATTTTCTACAGCCTATTCTACTTTTCAAAGCACCTGTCATACCCAGACACTTCTTAACATGGTTTTACAATGACTTAATAAAAGCAATAAACTGTAAATGTTGGTTTTGGAAACTGCAGTACTTTTACCTTATAACTTATGTAATCCGACGATTGCTCTTGTTAAGCTTTGTCATATGGTCACATTTCACTAAAACAGAATCTTTCCAGAGACACTAAATTTTGTTTCCTCATTTTCTATACAGGAAAGAAATTACAAACCAATTCTGAAAGTGAAAAGTTTCTGAAGGTTTCTTTGGGAAACCAAAAAAAGGTTCTCTGGCATCACTGCACAATATTAAAATATGTATTAAAAAGTATAGTGTGGAAAAAGTTCCTATACTTGCTGCAAGACTGATAGTCAGCCTCTTCCAGGATATCGTTCAAACACTGAAGAGAAGTTTCCAGCTAAGATGTGCTGGGATCCCCCATCAGCTCAGTGCCCAGAGCAAGATACCTTTCTGACGGGACTGCCCCTCGTAAAGGCACTGTACGTTAGGGAATGTGAAACTCCCTGAGAATGGGTTAACCTAGCCTCATTGGAAACACGTGCCACTACAAACCTGAAAAGAAACGTACCCATACGAATCACTGAAGTTTCCAGTTGAAATAAACACTAGAGGCAGCAAAAGTCTGCAACTTTTTACACAAAAGTATGATTTACAGGTACATTTTTGATTACTAAAGGCCAATTTTCACAGAATTAGTTGCAGAATGTTATGTTATGACTTCAAAAGCATTTTAACATCCTGCACGTTTTGAAAACTGATACTTTTGAACGTTGCCGTAACATAGACAGCTTCATACTGTATGTCTGAGTTTTGTAATTCAGTTTACTCAGTAGCTCACATGATACAATGTTGCACTTACTGTGGGCAATTAAAAGCTTCGGTTCAACAAAACAGCTCAAATCAGCATAAGGAAGTAAAAACAGCATGGCTGCATCAGTGAATCCGTTTTACATTACTTTCGCATTTGTTTACACTATCGGGTAGGTTTAGGTTTGGTGTAGGGGATATTTCCAACATGATAATCTTTAGCGACACTCACTGGATATTTGAATTCTGAAAAGCCGCAAACGTGCAATGAGTACATAATTACAGGGTTGCAGAAATGAATGTAGAGGCACATATTTCCAATTAGCCTTGGTTGGAGTGGGATATTAGTAACTAGCATCCGTCTGATCATCAGGAGGCCTAGCGATCTTTACGATTACGAAAATATTGGGGCTAATCTGATGCTTTCAACCAATAAGCTTTTAGTTCGATTACTGTCGCTAACTCTAAAAGAGCATCCCATAGAAATAAACTGGATTAGTGTGATTTTCAATAATTGCTCATAAAACGATTATTATGTGGGCCGGAATCAACTGCAAAAGCTTCTCAAAATCAGCTAAAGAAAGCTTTTTAAAAAGACATTACAAGTGATAATATTAGTGTAACATGTCTATAATTGAGATCACTGTGTAATAACCTGAGCTTATGTTTCTCTGATCATTTTTCAGTAATCATATCTTGCGTTTGCTTTTAGCTGTTGATGCCAAATTCAAGAATTCAAAGAGGTTTGCAAGTAGATCAGCAAAGATTTAGAACAGGCCTAATTACTGTAAATAAAGCTTGTTTTTAAGCTTTAAAATCTTTGTATTCTTACTTTCGATATTTCTATTGAATATAAGGTAATTAAATTAGTTCCACATAAACTAATTTGATAATTTAGCTTTTGATTGACTTGTTTTTGACATCTGGTACAAATACAGTGTTGTACTGCCCCAACGGGTTTCAGGATTTACATTAATTGTAGCTCTTTCCTGAAACACTGACATCACTGCTGCGTTTAGAATTCCTATGTGCTGCTGGGATCCTAAACTGAAACCACAGTGGGTACATGTTTCTAACAAACATATGCAGGATACCGTACTGGTGATACCGTACTAGTTTATTTGAACTGTTTGAAACGTTTTGGAAATGTTGTGTTCAAAAGCTTTCTTTTTTTCTTTCTTTTAGTCAGTTATCTTATTATAATGGTTAAAGCCAACAGCATTAAAGATGTGAATGCAATATGTTACATTTGTCTCATTGTTCTCATTGCTACAATTGCTACATTTGAAAAATGTAACGATTTCTAATGGAAATATAATTTGTTTCTTATTTTTAAAGCCTAAATTTCTGCAAAACTGCTAGAAGTAAAACACAACAAAC
This sequence comes from Enteromius mattozi, assembly GCA_032359235.1. Classification (NCBI taxonomy): domain Eukaryota; kingdom Metazoa; phylum Chordata; class Actinopteri; order Cypriniformes; family Cyprinidae; genus Enteromius; species Enteromius mattozi. Next base: position 2,712,018 of record JAUMHE010000082.1, read on the forward strand.
AACTTGTGTTCCTTTTTTACATAAATAATGATTACAGGAGCAGATTATCGAGAGAGAAAACTGAACATGTTATTTAGTGCCAGACCCTAGTAAGTAATAAATAAAAGTAATAAAGAGTAACAAATAAATATAATTTTGTAACCATTTTGTTTCCATAGGCGTGTTTTTTTTTATGACGCTCCACTGTTTAATAAATCCTCATATTAAAGGAGAAAACTTTGATATTGCTTGAAGTGCCTCTTGTGGACGTGTCACCTAAAAACTGCAGATAATGTAAAAAATGCCAGGTTTTGCATAAATGTAGACAGAACAATTTATTTCAAATGAGCCAGGTTTGCTCTGGACACAGTTATGGATTACATGAGGGATAACTGTCATCCTGAGTTATCACTCGGCAGCCGAGGATGTTAGTCAGATAACGATTTCACATCAGATTTGGAGAAAGCTGGAGTTTTTACTGGTTGGTTTGTGCAAAAGGGGAGTTTCATAGGTGATCCTAGTGTTTATTGCTATGGTGTTACTATGTAGGTGGTTGCTGAAGTAATTATTTTTTCAGTAAAAGCACACCTCTCCTCTCCTCAACGAGCCCCTGACATGTACTTTCAACAGTTTAAACAAAACAAAACTTACATGTTAGTAAAATTACATCACCACGGCAGATGAATGAATAGATTACATTTTTGTTCCTGGTTTCAAAGAAAAGTGCTCTGCAGTGCATGTTGGGACAGGCTTTATTCCATATGGTGTTGTCTTTTGCATGGAAGAGCCTGTTTTTCTGAACTGCTGTCTCCAGTGAATTTCTGTTTTCTTTTACAATAATGGAGCATCAGAGTATCGTCACAAACACATTTCCAGGCAAATATATGCTTGTGTTTCAAGTAAAAAAAAAAAAGGGGTTAGAAGGTCAGGATGCTTTTTGACTGATTCCCAGTCATTTATGAGTAGTAGAATTTTATATATATATATATATATATATATATATATATACGACTTTTCCCTCAATAAATTCTTAATTTGCTGCTTATTAATAGTTAGTAAGGTAGTTGTTAGGTTTAGGTATTGGGTAGGATTAGGGATGTAGAATAAGATCATGTAGAATAACAATAAGGCATAAATATACACTGCCCACCAAAAGTTTGGAAACACCCCTGGAAAAGTGTGGTTTTGGATGATATCAGCATAAATACATTAAAGTAACTTGACATTATCATTGAAGACCAGCAATAATAATTTTTTTGATTGCTTAATAATGGCAATATACTGTATACCTGACCTATGGGAGGACCATAAGAAGTGTCCAACCAGTGTGAATCATCTTTGGGCAATCCTTCAGGAGGCTTGGAGTAATATATTAAGTCAATGTGTGAATAAACTGACAGCTCGGATGCCCAGATTATACAGAGCTGTAATAGCTGCTAATGCTGGATATTTTGATGAATCAAAAATGTAATTATTTTCTATGTATAAACTGTTTATGTAATAAAATATGTTTTTGTAGTTTGTGTTGTCCCTTATCAGTGCAAAATGATCACAAATTAAAAAGGATTCATGCCATTATTGTCCAAAACCCCACTTTTCAAGGCCATTTCCAAACTTTTGGATGCCAGTGTATGCTTAATTAGCAATAAATAATAATAAAAAATAAATAATAAATAGCTAACATTGTAGTAATATGCATCCTAAAAAGCAACTAATAGGTGTATCCATAAAATAAAGTTTTCCATTTATTTTTGCCAGCTTAAGAACTGCCCTAATTCTTCCTGCCATAGATTCAACATTCCTGCATCCCTCACTTTCATTTCCAGTGCACAAGCTACTTTCAACTTTCACCATAACAACGTGTCACAAGGTTGACATGCCGGGCAACCTCCAGTGCCTGAGGGAAATTAAATTACGTCAGCCGCAACAGAACAATGCTGATAAAATAATGCTTTACCGTTATAGCAGGGTGTTTTTTTCTCGTCATGCTTCTCTGCTTCTCGTACTCGTTACCTGTTGTACGTTTTTCAATAGACGAATTGTGTTCATTTTTAATAAAAGTTGAATTACCATAATAATTGGACTTTCTGTTTTAGCAAGTAGAACTGAATTCTACATTTAATGGATGCAAAACTAACTATCGTTAACTAAAACGATAACAAAAAACAGCATAAATGCAATATATAAAATATATAAAAATTTTACTTCATTGTTTGAAAAAATAAATAGCCTATGAAAATACTAGAAATTGTATTTAAACTGTGAAAAAACAGTTGCAACTGTGCTCTAATGAGCCGCCTACAGTATCAGTTGAACGCCCCCACGATTTCCACTGACAGGAACTTCCTTTAAGAATTCCAGAATTTGGCTATCACCTACCTGACAGGTGTGGTCAGTGTTTCTGGCCTGTTTCATTTTGACCCAGCCTGACTGGTATGGAATGCCAGGTGTCACTTCTCAAGGTATAAAAGGCAAAGCACAATGTCACATCAGCATCTCACAGCATCTCAGCTTCAGCTGCACTCACTGCAACACAGAAGAACTGCAATAGGTGAGCAAAAAATTCATTTTATATTAGGTGTAATGCAAGACTTACACATACTGTATTTGACATGTACTTGTATGCAATTGTCAGTTTTCTTACTGAAGAATATAATTACATGATTTCAGAAAATATGTTCTGGATTAGAATCACCATCCTTTACATGTTCATATCTCTGCTGGAAGCCCATAAGGAGTGTGCAAGACACATAAAATGGGATCATCTCATTCAATCATTAAATTCAATGGTAAATGTCTTTAAAACAACGTAATTCTGATTTCTACTTAACGTGCAATTTTATAAAACTGATATGCTTTGTTTATTCAAAGGGCACCGCGATATCTTACGACTGTGCACTTGATTTTGAAGAGGCCAGTTTGTGTGAACCACGTCACTTGGTCAGTATGGTTTGTACATTTGCCCTTATTCTGTATATTGCGGATAAATAATGTGTTTGTAAGGTAGAAAATAATAAATAATAAGATTAATGTTTTACCCTTCACAGGTGAATCATAATGCAGTCTTTCTGGTCGACATCCTCAAGAAAACAGAAACGATGTACAGGAAAAATCCAAACCCAGAGACGTTTATTGAAGCCCTTAAACACACCCATCTCACCCTGAACACATGTGTAAGAATCACAAATGTGTTATTATAAAGTATAATACAGCCATTCATCTCATAATTAACATGATAATCATGTTTTTTCAGATTAATCACTCTGACAATGCTGAAAATGAACCAGTGACCACATGCTTCAACAAATTAGAAGCTTTTCTTAAGAAAAAGGTAAGATCCTAAATGTCTTATCTGCAGTATCTGTCTGTCTATTTATCTATCTATACTAATGTCTGTGTATTTTTTTTTTTCAGTCACACTCAAAATGTGCATGGGAAATTACTAATTCAAAAGTGAGGGAGATTCTTCAGAGGCTGGCGAAACGCTCTGTCAGAAAGCGACGCTAGAGACTTTATCATGCATGTGGTAAAGCTTGCAAATAAGATCACATATTATAAACTTGACGGACATGGGCACAGATTTTCAAAAAATGCACATTATATACAAAATGTTTCAAATGCAATATATATATATATTTTTTAATTACTGTGTGAGATAAGCTTGATCGATATGTAGTAGTACGTATTTAGTTTTTTTATCTTTCTAAAAAATAATAATGAAAAGGAAGCACTGTAATACATATAATCTGAGATTATTTGTTATTATTTCTATTTAGTGTTTTAGTGTTTTAAGTGTTAAAATGTGAGTCTTCTATGCTGTTGCTAGTATATGATCTGAACTTATGACATCATTTGTACTGTTACAATGTTACTACCTAATGTTAATGTTCTTGAACGAGCATAATAAAAGACAAATAATTCAATCATCCTTGCGTTTGAAACTGTATTTTATATTAGTACAACATCAACAAATGCAACATTGCTAAACATTGTTAGAAAAATAAATAAATGTGCTCAGCAGAATTGTTTCCTCACGTATCCTCAGCCTAAATCTTTAAGGTGTTAAAAAAGTGCATTTTCATTTGTTAATTTAGGGATATCAGAATATGATTTCCATTCTGAGACACAAAGGCTGTTTCTGACATTTATTCTTTATAAGAAATCCTGTTGTCTTAATATTAACACAAGGCCTGACTGTGAATGATGCTCCCACAATTTCATCTCCTTGCAATTTTTTACACAAACCAACAGACGGCAGCATATTCTAAAAATAGCGATACAGTGTGACTAGCACTATTATAATAACCCCAAAGTTCACTTCAATTACTAATTTACTAAACGCAATTATAAGTATACAAATTTACTGATCACATAAATACTTTATATAAATAACTTTAGCGATGCCCTTTGACGGAATCTCACAGTTTCCGGAAATACCAGCCGGACCATATTTGTCAAATGCAAACTTATTATCCCGCCTACATCATCTTCCTACACGGAAACGCCGCCGACAGCGTTTACTATTGGTCGACATTCCGACAGGAACGCGTGATCCGATCAGCCATTGGCGGAGAGAGCTGTCAGTCACAGATATCCTCGCTGCAGGTTCAGGAGAGGCAGACGTGCAGGAGGAGACCTCTGGAGAGAGAAGAGGAGAGGGGAGGATAGAGTCCCCGAACCGGCAGAGTTTCATACACAGTTTAATTTATTCATTATTGTATTTTAACCTATTGTAAGTATTAAAAGGGAACATGTCTCAGACAGACAACAAGAAGTTCTTTGAGAACCTAACGGGGGCTGGCAAAGCCATAGCAGTGCTGACGAGCGGAGGAGATGCGCAAGGTAACCTCACTGACACCCCATGGCCATTCTGTTTACTCTTAGTTTTAATGCACTGCTTTAATTCCTTGGTATCAGTGTTATATCGAGTGATATATAATGTGCATTCTGTTACATTACTATAGAAATGCAAGCTTATCAGAATCTCCTGCTTGAGTTTGCTTCTCGTCAGGATGGCCCTCGAAGGGATGGAAATGTAACCATGAGATAATCACAAGGTCATAGAGTTTGCAATGTGATGTGTTTGAGCGATACATGGTTGTAGCTTAGTAGTTTCACGACTGCTTGCTGTTTAATCTGGTTAATATTGGTAGAAACGCAGGTTGAGGTGAGGAGGGGGAAGATGAGGATGAAGCAGCTCACAGTAAATACATTTGAGCTTTCTTTTCTGTTATATTGTTTTCATATAGCAGACGTCTCTGTTGCGTTGGTGTTTAACGTTAGGTGAATGAATGACATTTATTCCGGAATCAATAGATGTCACTGCATTGCGGAATCACGTGACCTTCACGAACACGTAGCGTGTCTTCACAGCCTCCACTCCATCCAGCCTAAATAATTATGATGCTTTCTCATGTAAGCTTAACATTAACCATCATATCTGTGTCACCTCATATCAGCGCTTTCTGTCTGTCAATCAACGAAACGATGATTTTGCGTCTAAATCAACCAGGAAGTTGCTGCGCTTTTCACAACATGCGCTTTTCTCGTGCTTATGTTTTAAAGCTCGTGGCTGTTTCTACATTAAGTGATGTGTTTTGTAAAGAAGAGGTGAATTTAGGTGGTTTTAGGGTGTAGGATGCGTACGTGAGGAGCCGCTGCGCGTTTTCAGACTGAGAGTTGCGTCACAGGAAGATGCGTCATGTGACCAAGGCGCACGGGTTTAAACCACTGATCTATAATAGAGAACCAATGTCACGTTTTACACAGTGAAATAAAAACTCACCTTCGCTGTAAAAGTGCAGTTATTAACTGGAAAAGGTTTATACCTTTTGGTAGGCAGGTCGATTTTAAATGTGCACACTTGTACCTTAAGTGTACTTAAATATAGTGACTTGAACTGCACGTCCAATCAAATGTGTTACTTTAAAGTATTACCTTTAAGGCTACTTTTGTATGTTAAAGTGTAGCCTACTTCACAAGGGACTTCACTGAGAAATGCAAATGCTCTTGTTTTTTTGGACTGCAGTAGGTTACTCTGTGAAAAAGAAAAAAAATCACATTTCATAGCAGTTAATGAGTCACCATGCATGAAATGTGTCATTTCTGTAGTGACTGATCTGTTGTAAACTACATGCAATCTTTAGTCATTCCAGTGGCTCAATGTATATCTGCACGTATCTTAATCGCAATGCATAATTAGGTAGTAGTAGATGAATTCACTCAGTTAACACTTTAGATGTTTAAAGCAGCTGCAGGACATAGATAGTAGGACTGCATTCTTTGTCTATTTAGATATATTGATCGACAGTGACAGACTCAAAAGCTCGTTCTCAAGGTGACACTGACTTTTTCAGAGCCTAGAGGGCTGACCTCTTACCTTGACACCTCTGACACCTGACCTAACATATTGGTGGGGTGGGGGGTGGGGGGGGGGGGGGTGGATGCAAGGGAGAGCCCAATCTATACTGCATCCACAAGCTAAGGCTAACTAAGGTGTTGACTTGCAACCATCTAGAAACCATGAAGCATTGCTATTAAGATTATTAGTGAATAATGACAGCTTTATCCTGAAATGAACTGAGCTGTTCTGCTTTTCACACTGATTCTGCGTACTCATTCCTTTCCTGTGTTGCCTAGTAACAGCAGTTTTGCTTTCAGTGAGCAAATATAGCAAATTACCACATCTAACAGAATTTATATATTCATTTGAGTGAGGTATGATAGGAGCAGTCTAGCGAAATTTTGGCAGGAAAGGCCCTCCGAGAGGCCTGCAGGTTTTTATAATACGCTGCACAGTAGGTTGCAGCGATCATCAAATTACACGATAAAGTGCGAATGCAAACAACAACCAGTCCTAACCTGTTTTCCCAGTATTTTTCTACAGATATCTTTCTAATGTGTCTTTTGTTTCTCTGCATGCAGGAATGAATGCCGCTGTTCGGGCTGTGGTCCGAATGGGAATATATGTCGGAGCCAAAGTGTACTTCGTTCATGAGGTCAGTTACTAGTCCATTTCAGAATTCTGATGACTCTGTTCATCAGGCTCCACATGATGCTGTATACACTTATGCATACAGATTGTTTATACTTATATGTATAAACATTAAGAAGACAAACCAGTGTCATTGCTGTATAACATATGGGTGCAATGACTCTCAATGTTGCTGTTGGCTCTCTCTCAATGGCCAGTCATTTATTTCTAATATAGAAATGTTTCTACTCAAGGAGTTTTATGAATACGCACAGGCTTTTTAGTGAAATAAGTCATGTATTGTAAATAATATGAATCCGTTTCAGAGTTGTTGGCATAGCAGACATGTTTCCACAGTGGTTTGAATTAAAGCCTCGTGTATCTGGCTTCCTATAAACACGATTTTTACATTAGCGTCACGTAGCATCTCAGCGCTGCTTGAAGAGATGTCTGGCTGTGATAGGCCGAATATCTTCACCCACTCTGCTTTTATGCAACTGCTTCAGTGAAGAAACCCACACATCCATTTTCTTGTGATTCCACCCTCTTTCTTAAAGGTGAAGTGTGTCATTTGACTTGTTAAATCATGTGTTTGTTGCATTTGCTAGTGGTGCAGAAATGACACGCTTCACCTTGTGCAGCACAGAGACATTCTGTAAACACAAAGCCATGTCTTTGCCAAGACAGACCACTGTCTGCCAATCTTTTTAAGCTGGTTCATATGATTACTTGAATTCATTTCTGGTAACTAAGAGGTCGTTCAAGGATAAGAGGTGCGTGTTTGTGTGTTGTACAGGGATATCAGGGTATGGTGGATGGAGGCGACAACATCAAGGAGGCGACATGGGAGAGTGTGTCCAGCATGCTGCAAATGGTGAGTGTGATGTGAAGCATACAGCCCCTCTAAGCACTCGTACCGTACATACCAGTGATGCTAGTGTCACAGGATTAATGGGCCAATAGCTTTTCCATCTCATGTTTGCAGTGGTTAAGGTTTTGTATGACTGTGTTTCAGGGAGGAACTGTTATCGGCAGCGCACGATGCAAAGATTTCCGCACGCACGAAGGTCGTCTGAAGGCGGCTCATAACCTGGTGCAGAGGGGCATCACTAACCTGTGTGTGATTGGTGGAGACGGCAGCTTGACCGGGGCCAATCTCTTCAGAGAGGAGTGGAGCGGCTTGCTTGCAGAGCTGGTCCAGCAAGGTATGAGCCGCAGGTGACACAATAGAAATAAAAGTTATAGAGGGTTATTTACATGCAAAGCAGTTAGGCTTAAAAGGGTTAGTTCACCCCAAAATGAAAATCATTAATTACTCACACCTTTCCAAACCCCTAAGACCTTTGTTTATCTTCGGAACACAAATGAAGATATTTTTGATGAAATCAAAGAGTTATCTGACCCTCCATAGACAGCAACACAACTGAAATGATCCCAGATCCAGAAACGTAGTAAATAGAGTAAAACAGTCCATGTGACATCAGTGGCTCAACTTCAGTTTTGCGATGCTATTAGAATACTTTTTTTTTTCCCCAAAGAAAACAAAAATAACATAATTTACTCAACCATTCTTCTTCCCTGAGTTACATCTTCCGCCTTTCCATCAAGTTTTTTAATGCAACGCAGCTTTAACGTATTTGATGTAATCAGCCGTTTTTACATCCGGGGGAAAGCACACGCATGAATGTAATCTGCTGTTATTTACGCCTAGCGGAAAGCGTACGCATTCGTTGTGATACTCTCTAAAAGTTGAGCCACTGATGTCACATGGACTGTTTTATCAGTGTATTTACTATGTTTCTGGATCTGGATCATTTCAGTTGTATTGCTGTCTATGAAGTGTCAGATGGCTCTATTTCATCAAAATATCTTAATTTGTGTTCCTACGAAGGTCTTACGTGTTTGGATTGGAACGACATGAAGGTGAGTTATTATTTGACATAATTTTCATTTGGGGGTGAATTAACCCTTTAAATTAGCCAAAAATAAAGATCAAACAGAAAAAAAGCTTGTCCAGAATTCTAATTCAGAGATCTAATAGGCTTTTTTGTTGCTGTTTTTAATCTCAGGTCTGATTGATGAGGAGGCGGCTCAGAAATACTCTGCTCTTCACATTGTGGGCATGGTGGGTTCTATCGACAATGACTTCTGTGGCACTGACATGACAATAGGAACAGACTCAGCCCTCCACAGGATCATAGAGGTGGTGGATGCAATTATGACTACAGCTCAGAGGTACTTCAGCAGTCCATAACACAGAATAATTTAAAGGTTACATGGATCTAAAATGTCTTTATCTAAAAGCACCAGATGTTTCTTGTTAGAAAAGCCAGTTTTTGAGTGAATCCTATTTATGGCTTATCATTCTTTGTGGATTACAGTCACCAGAGGACGTTTGTGCTGGAGGTGATGGGCAGGCATTGTGGGTAAGATTCTTACATATTACCACAGACTGTTTAAGCCTGGATTTGTTCAAAACATATGATTGGCATGGTGTTTGCGTGCTGCATACTGTCTAATAAGACATTGTATATCTGTATGCGCTTGTGTGTAAAGCTATCTGGCATTGGTGAGTGCCCTGGCATGTGGAGCCGACTGGGTGTTGATTCCTGAAATGCCCCCTGAGGATGGCTGGGAAGAGAAAATGTGTCAAAAACTCTCTGCGGTAAAACAAAAATACATCACTTCTCACTAAATCTACATGGAGCACACTTAATAGACTCCTCATGTTAGTCAGGTGCTCACACTAGTATTACATTTGGTTTATTCCCACTAGATTTTACCTGGAAAATTGTCAAAACCATTAAAGTAAGATTATGTGATATATATATATATTATGGACTTATCAGTTGTGAAATATTGTATGCGAAACAGCCTCAATATTAAAATACAAGTGAAGTTAGCAGCATCACTACTCTTCAACATTGGTTGTACATACACAGGTTACAGGTTACGTGTTTATTACATATTAATCCTATTTATCCACATCTGCGTACAATAAATTATTTTCCAGTCCCGGTATATAATGTCAGTTGGTACATACTCTTCTGTAACATGCTTATGTTTTTTTGTGAAACAAATGTGTTCACTGCCCCAGACGCGATCCAGAGGTTCAAGGTTGAACATAATCATAGTCGCTGAAGGAGCCATTGACAGACATGGAAAAGCTATTACTTCTAGTATAGTCAAGGATGTGAGTACTGAATGTTTTTAAAGGGAGAGAGCAAAAATCTGGAATGGTCCATAACTGGAGTGACCCAACTCCAAAAGACTTGCTGCAAAAACATTCTACTACATGCCATACAATGTACAAAGGTTTTTACACTGACAGTAATTTGCATTGATAACATGATAACAAGTCATTATTTTTCAATGGGAATTGGACAAAGCATTTGGATACAGCAGTTCAATAGCAACCAGTAGTACAGAGTCTTGCTGGCCTTGACTCTAAGTACATTGACTTGGAAAATTTGAAAATAGTTATAGTGAATTCAGTTAACAGTAACAGTATCTGCAAACAGTGCAACAACTTGGTGGCTTAACCAAAAGTAAATCAACTGAGTGACTATTAACAACAATACAGTAACTTGCTGACCAATATTATGTTGGCTGTATTGACCTTGACCAAGCGCCACTTGTGGACATGGAACAACATGCAAGAGCAACTTGTAGACAAGCCAAAAGTACAGCGATTTTGCAACCTCTAAATGAAATAGTAACTTGAAACCTTAACCAACCATATATGGAGAGCGACTTGGAGAAGTTGACCGGCATTATAGCAACTTGGCAACATTGACCAAAAGCATAGCGACTTGGTTACTAACAATATTGTTTTGTCTAACAATATAGAGACTTTAATCAAGAGCAAAGCCACTGAGAGCATCAAACAACAAAATAATGACTTCTAGATACTGAGCAGCTTTATAGAAGCTTGGTGACATTGACCAACAGTATATGGGGAGTGTCTTGGAGATCACATTCTTACTTTAAGACCTAGACCAGCAGCACAGAAACTTGGCAAACAATTGAATTGCTGTCAGTGAGAATGCACCTTAACTGGGTTGTACGCTGTAGGGGTTAAATATCTGGGTGGGTAGCTTCAGTGTGATTGGCGTTTCAGTATGAAGCCACTTCTGCAGCCTGAACTCCAGCTTTTTGAATCTCTCCCGCTGTTTTGTCTTCGGTCTGTGACGTGTCTCTTACCCTCGTAGAAACGGGCAGGAATGAAAAGGCTGAATATCATAATAGTAGCTGAAGGTGCGATTGATCGTAACAACAAGGCCATTACCTCAGAACTTGTAAAGAATGTAAGTACATGAGGTGCATAGTGATCCAGCTCATGCATTGACCCCTGACCTCTGTGAGCTCTGTGTGTCTGCCCTCTCTGGCTTTGTCCGGTGTGGTTTGCTTAAACACACACTCTTTCTGGTAAGGCACTTGTGGTCACCTCTAAACATAACCAGCTACTTCTATCCTCTACTTACTGTATATCTTAACTACTGCACGGCATCAAGTGTTTTGAATGCTACCTTAAGCAGGAGCATGCACATATTCCAGAGCTTTACAGTTCAGTCTTATGTGTTCTTTCAGAATACTTTCTGTTACAAGAAACATGTAGGTAAGCCTTACTATTAGTATTGCTCACACTTTATTTAAAAAAAAAACCCTAACCCTAAATTTTAAACTTCATTCCACATCTTGTCACTTTTTTGTAAATGACATCTTAGACAGACACTTTGAAAAATCTACTTTATAGAACATCATAGAGAAATGGGGTACATGCACTTTACAAATGTGGGGTCTCAGCCATATCCAGGCACAAAATATAATAGAAATATCATAAACATGGAAAATTATGGGGAAATTGCCAATTTAAAACTAGCATGATGGTGGTTTGTGTTACACAGAGTGGAAGTAGATTTCCTGAACAATTTACAATGTTTAGCACAATCTCTGAACACTAATTACTAAAAATGGCCTCTGATTTACTGACTAGCATGGAACACTTTTCTGATTTCACCAATTAATGCAAAATTTTCTATTCTCTGCATGTGCGTTGCAGCTTTCTTTTGAATCTTTATGCTTAATGCATGCATTATTATCAGATATCCCTGCTTTTTTTTTATTTTTGCTTGTACAAAGGTTTATCATTAATTGACCTAATGGTGTATAACATTTCAATTTAGTAAAATATAAGGAATAGTTCACCCAAAAATGAAAATTCTGTCATCATTTACTGTGACTCTTAAGTCTTTACAAATTCATATGACTGTTCAATGGGACACAAAAAGAGTATATTTTGTAGAATTCTAGCACTGTACTCTTTAAAAAAAGCAACAAAAAAAACACACCCACACACACACACCTATAAACATATTACAAAAGGGAACCATGTGACTTGAGCACTATAGTCCAAATTATACAATAGCTATATGTTAGAGACAGTGATAAATTTAAGGAGCTTGGAGATACAAATAACTCCTTTTGTGTTCCAAGTCATAGGGGTTTCGAAAGATAATGAGCAAAAGACAACATAATTTTCAGTTTGGGGTTTACTTAATTATTGGCATGTTATTTACTGTATGGTTAATAAACATTATGATTATGGTGATCATTTGTAAAAGAAAAAAAAAAACAACAACAAAAAAACAAACCCAACTTAGGTCATTATATCTTATATAGCTTATATAGCTTTCATTATATCTTGCTATCTTGCATAATAGGCAAGTTTTTTTTAACAAAATATGACCTAAAAACTCTAAATTCCCTGGGTTCCTATAATTCAACTCTAAATCTTTATTACCCTTCCAGCTGGTGGTTCAGCGTCTGGGCTTTGACACACGCGTGACCATCCTGGGCCACGTCCAGAGAGGAGGGACACCCTCAGCATTTGACAGGATTCTGGTGAGAAACTCTTGGAGATAAAAAAAGAGGAGGGCTGGGCAGCTTACATTAAGTACATAAACAGATTTGATGTCCACACACTGCACGTGCTCTGCTGTTTCCACAATGATGAAGCACAAAGGCTCAAGTGCACTCTGGGGAAATGCAAAAAGGAAAAAAATAAATAAAAATGCAGGAACAGAAGGACATAAGCGTTTTTCCTAAGTGGTCTTCTGGGGGTATTTTTTATTTATTTTCAATGTTATGTTTATGTACATGTTCTCTGGCATGCTGTCGATCACAAACACCACTTAAAGTAGCTGAACCCTTGGATTCAACATGCATAATTTGGTGATAAAATTTGATCTGTCTGCTTAAACATAACACACAAGCAATACTTCAGATTAAATATATTTACTGAACATAACATGTTGGAGTTCTTAGTGCAGGGTGAAAAAAAGTAAAGTGCGTAATTCCCAGGAGGATTTAAAACGACATTTTCCGTTTACATGGAATGCAAACTACTTCTGTACAAAAAGGGACTTAGATTGCATTAGAGCTGACTGTAGTGCACTACAGATTGCAATGCTGTTTTGTGTTTGTTGTCAGGCCAGTCGTATGGGTGTGGAGGCGGTTCTGGCGCTGCTCGAGACCACTGCAAACACGGCAGCCTGCGTGGTGTCTCTGTGTGGGAACCAGTCTGTGAGGCTGCCCCTCATGGAGTGTGTGCAGATGGTAAGACTTGGACAGATGCCACATCGGGTTTAGTGCTGAGATAATAAAGATCCTCACTCATGCAGTTCAGCAGAGGAATGAGAACAGGGCATTACTTCTGCACTCATGAATCATTCTGCCGTTTGCATCGCTATGAATTTATCTAAATTTAAATATATAATTACGTTTAGTTAAATAGAAGCTGTGTCTTATACAAAATGATTCACTTTACTTCATTGCAGTAATGAAAATTAGATTTTTTTGCTTTACGAAAAATGTGCTTTAAGGGATTGTGCATGCAAAAATGAACTTTGAAAAATATAACTTTGATTTTTTAAATGGATTATGACCCAATTTATGTTTCTGAAAAGTCAATTCAATCCCAACAAATCATGCATCATAACATTTGTAATGGAAGTGTTTTTGTTTGTCTTGTAGACTCAGGAGGTGCAGAAGGCCATGGATGAGAAAAGATTTGAAGAGGCTGTGCAGCTACGTGGCAGGTGTGTTTCCTATGTTTTGTTTGTAACTTGTGGTGTGGATAATTTTTTTTGTCATTTGACTGTAGCTTCTTTCAGCTGTGAGTAGCTTGAACACTATTGTTCAGAAGTTTGGGTATCTCCTTTGCTCACCAAGGCTGAATTTGATAAAAAAAAAATATATAAATAAAATACAAATATATAAATACATTTTAAACAGCTTTTCTCTATTTCAACATATTTTAAAATGTAATTTATTCCTGTGATCAAAGCTGCATTTTCAGCTTTATTACACCAGTCTTCAACGTAGCATGATTCTTCAGAAATCATTCTAATATTCTGATTTGCTGTGCAAGTGCTTCCATCCACCTTTTTTATGTGCATTTTTACGGAGCCCCACACATGACATGCAGGAAAAAAAATGAATCGTGCACACAGTTTACTGAAATGTGCACATGATTACTATTTTGTTCCCTGGATTTATAAATCGTGTGCACCATTTAGCAAATCAAAAAGTAAATTGTGCACACAAGCCAATTTTTTTTTTCCTGCATGTCATGTACATTTTGGAATATTTCATGGAAAAAGGTTGGATGGAAACCCCCAGATGTGCATAAATTTAAAAAATGTGCATAAAAGCATTTTGTAGGCTTTTTAACAACAATATGTTGTTATGTTCATTCTGTAATGCCTGAGCAAAACATACAGTATAAGGGTTTCAGTATTCCAGTTTTACGTATTTAAATTCAAATCGTTGGATGAAAACACAACTAATGACTTTCTGTAGTCCTTATTGTCATTTTTGATCAATTTAATGTATTCGTATTCAAAATATTCTTACTGACCCCAAACTTTTGAACGCTAATTTACGTTCTATTTATTTGAGCCTAACTATAAGACTTCTGTCTCGCTAAATAGAAGAATAACGCTTATATGTTTGTGTGTACATGCAGGAGCTTTGAGAACAATCTGAAGACTTACAAACTGCTGGCTCACCGCAAACCAGAGTCTGAGCTTCCACACGTGAGTGTCGGATCCTGAGAGTGATGCTGTGTTTGTTTTAGTCTGGTGATTTTTTACTAAACACTTCTGTGATCTGACATCAACAAGCTGTTGGACCAGACTTAGTTATTCGCTAGCCCTCGCTGCATGCTGTGAGACAGAATTTCACCCCTAGCAGATGCTTCCAGAGGAAACCAAGATTAATTAGACCTGCCACACATCCTGTGTGAATATTTCTGCTTGTGGATAGTTATTTTTAGCTCCATTCTCTAGCTATTGTTATCTCAATGTCACAGAATCCTTAAAGGGCATTTAGTTGTGTTAGCTTGCTTTAAAGTGCCCATATTATGCCATTTCCAATATGGAATGATATCCCGGACTTTTTTCAAAAGGAATTGCAAATTGCATTTGCAATTGCGTTTTCCATATGTGGACGCATAAACTGTGACATAAT
>JAUMHE010000082.1:2764921-2783862 GCA_032359235.1 Enteromius mattozi
AATCAACAAAACTAGGTCACTGGGAAAGCACATGGGGAAACACAGATCACAATGACACGTAAACAAAACCAAAAAGAAAACACATAGAGTCTGACAATATATATATATATATATATATTTTTTTTTTTTTCTTTTTTTTTTTTTTTACCAAAAATTGTGTAACAGTAAACAATGTACTGACAAAAATGTCAGTCCACACATTCATACAAGTCCATAAGTAGAATAGTATTAACAACTCAATAACTAACTGAATAAATATTTTAGAAAAAAATTGATAAATTATTATTATAATTTTTGTTTTCTTTTTGGTATCTCTATTCATCTATTTGACGATTGAGTTGGTTTGTAAAATCAATTATTTAACATTTGACAGAATACATCAATTTAGTTTTAAGGCTATGGAAAGAGCCGATTCAGTTTGCAATAAATCACCTCTGATATTCTCATTTGAGAAAGAAATACATGGATCATTAAAAAATGTAACTTTAAAATTTTAAGGGGAAAAACAACAACTTGCACTTTTGTCCTTGTGATATGACTGACTGAAATTGTTGCATTCTCTGACACACTAAGATGCACATAAACACTGCCATTGATCTGATTTATACTTCTTGTTCTCTTGTTGTTTCCAGTGACTGTTTAGGACTGATATATTTCCAATCGTGGCTGCTTATATCCACAGATGAAGGCTCAACAGTTCCACCCTAATATCCATTTAGATGTAATTACGTGAAAGATCCTGTATCTTTTATTTGATGCTTAGCTGTCCATGCAAATTGCAGCGAGGTCAGGCTCTAATCGAAGCCTTGCACTCGGTGACTCTAAGTGCCTCAGAGCTTTGCTAATTGGCCCTTTGAACGCTAATGCTAAAGAATGATTGATGTGCTCTGAAAAATGAGACTCCGCAATCAGCATTTGGCCAATGAGGGAAATCTGAATGACAGCAAAGGCGAAGTCTGTCTCTGAGGCGGCTAGGCAACTATGGAGGGGCCGGTTGGTAAAAAATAAGAGCAGAAAATAGGCTTGTGTTAGGCAGAGTGTAATTACAATGATGGAAAATTACGCTTTTGTTTAGCGCCTGGGTTTTGTACACAAATCAGATGGCGGAGCAGTGAAAACAGCTTTATTTCAGGAGGTGAGGAGGTGAGGAGTCTAGAGGCAGATGTACGAGAGGGTTTTGCTGATTCCATCCATTCGCACTGAATAAGCTCGGTAATGATTTATGCCTGTTTGTATGGCATAGACTGCACTCCCTCTTGCTAGCCGCTCATGTATTATTTGTTATGGTAGGGGTTTCCAGCTGTGAGCACCAGCTCGGTGCTTTAAAGTGAAACACCGGGGTTTCCACTCACTTTGCTTTGCTAAAATTACCACGGCTAAGACAACACATTCATAATGCAGCGCGAAGTGGTAGTGTGGAATTATTAACCTTTTGTAAAATTCTGAATTAACGAAGAAGCCGAGCCTGGTGCAAGAGTGTTGTTTATGGTGTTTTCAGCATTGGCAGCTAGAGGGGTTTTTGCACATCACCTCAGTGTTCACGAAATAGAATTTTTTCTTTTGTGTTGTTTTGGCAGAGATAAAGACATCCTGTCAAAGCAGCTAAAAAGCATACATTTTTATAGAAATTTAAATATGAATAAATAAATTAGAAAAATAACACAGTTAAATTCTTACGCACAAGGTGATAACCGAAATTAGGGGTTGGCAATATGACCAAAATCTTATATCATGATATAAATAATTTTATTTCACAATAACTTGCCAATATCACAAAAAAAAAAGAAATAATAATAATTATACAGACCTAAACAAAGAGAAAAAACTCACTTAAGATAAGTAAACAGTTTGTGATCAAATAAGAATAAAAAACTAATTACAAGAAAAAGGACAAAAACTACAAGAAATAAATAAGAACATTAAATATATTGCATAAATTAATGAAAAACACTTCACTGTGCAAATAGTGATATAGTCAAGTGCAGTGAGAGATTTTCTCTTACTGTTGTTTGATTATCATGATTGACAGATAGGAGGAATATTAGAGAGCTTCCTCTTTTAAGTCACAACACTGCAATTTTGGTCATCTGAGACAAATTTAGAAAATTCTAAGATTTCTATAATTCTAGACTAAAATCTGTAGTCTTTGATCTCTCGTTTGACATGTTCATTGAGAGCCATAGGCAATATTGCATTCATAACCACTTTCGATTTTTAACAAGATATTGCCTAGCTTATCAATGAACTACGGCTCTGTGTAGTAAATGCTGCTCCATCTGATGGTGTTTTACCACCAATCAAGAAACCGAGATCTTCATACTGTATACTTAGACTGCACCCAAAAACAGCTGCACAGACATAAAATGTGTGCAAATGATACATTTTTGTGACACACCACACAGCAATATGACATGAGTGCATAACAGGGAAAAAGACAATACTCCCCATTATTGTTGGTATCTCTATTTATTTATTTATTTGATGAGTGAGTTGGTTTGTAAAATTAATGATTTAACATTTGACAGATAGGAATACATCAAATTAGTGGAAAGAGCCGATTCAGTTTGCAATAAATCACTTCTGATATTCTGACTTGATAAAGGAATACATGGTTCATTAAAAAATTTTATTTTAAAATTTTAAGGGGAAAAACAACAACTTGCACTTTTGTCCTTGTGATATGACTGACTGAAATCGTTGCGTTCTCTGACACACTGTAAAACTAAGATGCACATAAACATATGCACATAAACACTGCCATTGATCTGATGATCTGCCACAGATGAAGGCTCAACAGTTCCACCCTAATATCCATTTAGATGTAATTACGTGAAAGATCCTGTATCTTTTATTTGATGCTTAGCTGTCCATGCAAATTGCAGCGAGGTCAGGCTCTACATAACAGAGAAAAAGACAATACTCCAAACCCTTGACCGGTGTACCGACGAAACATGCTACTTATCAGAATCATGCTACCAAAAATATATTTGCTTAGTTTCAAGGGTAAGTTTAGAGTAGGGGTAGTTATGGACATTTAAAAAAGCTTCAAACCACATGAATAAAATGCTGGTAGCACAATCTGATGGGTAGTATTTTTCGCTATTAAGTTGTGCTACCTATCTGTTTAATGTGAGGTAGCACAATCTGAGCAGGCAGCACCAGTCATCGGAATCGTTGAAAAATATTACAGTTAATCCTGGTTTATCTCCTGGTATATTCATAACATGAACAGCCAAATGAGAGTAACTAAACAAAATAGGTGTTTTCCAACAAGCTTTGCTTATGCAATGTAAACTTAAAACAGAAATAAAATAATTGTGGAGTTGTTTATGTGGTGTTAAGTGTAGCTTTAGCAAGAGTTTTTATATTTTACAAGTGTTCACAAAACAGAAAGTACATTGTTGTGTTTGTGGAATGTGTGGTTTTGACTGACATTTAAAAACAGGATAAAAATGGAAAGAAAAATGAGGATATTTCCTTTTTAAACTGTTTTGGCACATCCTGTGGCCACTGTGGGAATATAGTTGAAAAGAAACTACCAAGACTCATTCAGCGGGTGGTCACAGGAAAAAAAAAAAATTCTGAAACATAAAAAGGAGTGAGAGACAGACAAAAAAGAAAAACAGAAGTCTGAGGTGAACTACTCTCCAACAATAACGGGGCGGATGAAAACAGGCCTCGCTGTGAGTGAGGATCAAGAGAAGTGGGGTGTCTGCGCTGAAAACACGCTAGCTGAGTTTGCTGGAGCTCTGCCTCATTACGGATGCTGAGCTGCAGTTGATTCAGTCGAGGCCAGGTGGGTTGCAAAAAGCCCCCACCAGATTCCCGCAGAGATGAGAGGGAGAGAGTTGTCACACACTGATGTTTTTCTTTTTTTTTTGGTTTCTTGATCAGAGTTTGTTTTGCAGTAAAGTCAGCTTTGGGGGGGAGTGGGGAAGGCCTTGGAGAGCTAGTGGACCAAATGCTCATCAAACCCTTTAAGAGAAACGAACTGCGCTGCAAGACTATAATGTTCCTGTGTAGCTAACTGTGGTATGACATCACACAGTTGTTCTGCACAACAGTTACATTTATTAACTTTCCACAATCTTGGCTTTATATGGTAGGGGGCGCTATTATGCATCTTCTGAAAGAGCACTGTATCTCTTGATCAAGCACAAGTGAAGGAAAAGCAGAAACAAGTGATTGCATATGCAAGCAGATTCATATGTAAAATAGCAAGCATCAGGCATTAAACAGCATACACATCAAAATGGCTAAATGTTACCAAATGAAGTGTTGACCCACGGAAGTGCTACAGGACTGTGCAAGCTTTGGAGGGGTTGATGGAAGCAATCAACTCCATCAATGCGTTGATCACCGCCTTGAATTGAATCAAAATGTAGTCTTTTACAGAAACACAATTTTCTCCGTTTTTTGTTCAAAATGTTGACCTTTTTATGAAACTTGCCAACATCGAAGTGTTGATAATAATGCATGAAGCTAGAATAATGTTTGTATATTGATAGGATATACATTTATTTATTCATTCATTCTTTCAGTTTGTACTCATTTACACACTTTATTCCAAATTCTCACTATTAACAAACCATTAACTACAAATCTTGCCTCAATAAACTCCTAATTACTGCTTATTAATAGTTAGTAAGGTAGTTAAGTTGCAGTACTGGGTAGGATTAGGGATGTAGAATATGGTCATGCATAATATGTGCTTTATAATTACTAATAAACAGGCAATATGCTAATAATAGACATGCTAATGAGCAACTTGTCCCTATACTGAAGTGTTACCTTATTTATTTATTTA
Organism: Enteromius mattozi; assembly: GCA_032359235.1. Taxonomy (NCBI): domain Eukaryota; kingdom Metazoa; phylum Chordata; class Actinopteri; order Cypriniformes; family Cyprinidae; genus Enteromius; species Enteromius mattozi. The sequence goes on from JAUMHE010000082.1 coordinate 2,769,729, forward strand.
GTTTGTTAGTTTAGTTAGTTAGTGTTTTTATTTTATTTGTTTATTTTTTTTTTTATGCAGTGGCTCTGTTCTCTTTCCACATATTATGTGTTCAGATATTAATACAATAAAATATTTTGATGCCCATGAAATTTTTGTGAAAATGATCAAAAAACGCTGGTGATGGCTAGCAGCTTAAAGGGTTAATTCACCCAAAAATGAAAATGCTGTCATTAATTACTTACCCTTATGTCATTCCAAACCCATAAGACCTTCGTTCATCTTCGAAGCACAAATTAAGATATTTTTGATGAAATCAGAGAGCCATCTGACCCTACATAGACAGCAATACAACTGAAGTGATCAGTTGTATCAGCAGATATAAAGTTAACTAATTGTCTATGCCATGCATATTTAAATAGTCATTTTTAAATATGTCTCTCTTTATGTAAATTACACTACAGATTTAATTCAGAAACGTATCACTATTTACCTTCCAGACCTGGCGCTGTACCTACTACTGCTCATGGACAGTTTGTGGTAAACAGAATTTTGTGCAAACATTTTCTAGTGAGAATTGAAGCAATGTTTCATCAGAACAGTCTAATTCTAATTCACTGTGTGATGGATCTGTTTGTTTGAACAACATGGTCAATACCTGGTGTGTATATATATATATAGATATATACACACACACACACACACACACACACACACACACACAGGTTGCCATAGTAATGACTCAAGTTCTGCTACAATGACAGGAGACAAGAGAAGAGAGCAACTGTCAGTGTGGTAAGCGGGAATGAAAAGCTTTCGCCAATATGACCATCACACCGATACATCTTGAAAAAAAAAAAAAAAGAACTCCTTGCAATCTGACAGACTGAAACGCAGTTTCAAATTTAATTGCATTTCAAACTACATATGAATGTAGCATGATTTTTGATTGAAAATGTTTTGTTTATTAATTTTTTTAGGACTAAAAAAACAACTAAATCAATTTGAGTTTAATGAAAATAGTAACTTACAACAGCACTGGGGAACAATGGATGAGCGATGAACAGGTAAACAAACAAAAACACTAACAAATAAATAGAATCTGAAGCAGATAATTGACTAATCCAACTAAAACATGGACATAGGAGTTTTGTCTTTCTATCTACCTGATCCTCATGATAACAACCGTTAACACCAGTGGTGCGAATCATTTCTCAGTATCAAGGTTATCTTCATGGTAAGGTAATCCAGTGTGCCTCAGGTTAAGACTAACAGTAATTTGGTCAAGTACCTCTTAAGATTTGCTCCACGAATCATAATAGTCTTATCGCTGAAGGGCCAGCACTATAAGAACATGTTCCCCTCAAAAGCAGCCAACTTAACACTGTCAAGCAGCACAAACTCCTAACTGACTGAAATCTTATTCCAGGCACTTGCCAAACAAAGAACATACCTAAATTGCTACAGCAGGCAGCCGACCAACATCTGACAACTTGAGAGAGCTGTTCTTTTGAGTCATCTCTGAGGGATCTTTCGGTCTATCACACTTATGAAGTCGGAGAGCAAAGAGGAAAATAAACAGTTTTGGCTGCTGCTTGGGAGTCATCTCCTGTTAACCACCTAACGTAACCCCATTCTCTCCAGCACACTGCCAGAGCAGCGATTTCATCAAACCTGCTGAGTGGTCAAGTCCCCAGGCACACCGGAACAATGGATGTAACAAGCCGTGCTCTCATAGACTGAGCCAGAGTGATCTGCAACAGTTATAGACCTGAGACTAACTGCAAGGCTCAGATAAGCGACATTTGATGAAATGCATGCACATGTTTTTTCAGAGTTGCCTACATCTAATCCCAGGCAATGTGTTGTGACTGAGTGCTTTCCAAGGAAAGACAACTGAATCTCGGCAAGGAACCAATATCACCTGGTTCAACTTGCCCTTACCCTAACCTTTAGAATGTGTCCCAACTGGAAAAATAAACTTAGATTAGCTAAGTCAACTGGAGGCCATCTTAAAGTGTGGGATTTCTGCACCACTGGTGGCACCAAAAGAAACTGTAACTTGGTCATATACAACAACATTAACTCTACCAATTGGGTGGTACCTGTTTGTCCATGCATACCTGTTTATGAGTGCACTGGCAGGAAATAAAAGGTATGTTGTGAGCACTTTTGAACCTCAAATGTTATGAGCAGAATATTGTTTGTTAGATGACTAGACATCCTTCACTGTTGTTTGAGATATAGTTGCATTGACAACCAGTTGTGTTTTTGTTAACACTCAAATATAGCTCTGACTTCTAGGACCTTGTTGAATAAAATGCTTAGATTTGTCCTAATACAATTTAAAAAACCATATATTGGTATAATTTTAATCCAAAAGGTAATATTGATTACCCATTGCCTACTTAGTAATTGGCAAGACTCAATCCAGATTGCCAGGTCTACCTAACAAAACCAACCCAATTGCTACTTAAAACATGCCCAATCATGGCAAAATCACTTCAAAATCGTGTTTTGGGTTGGTCCCCCTCAGTCTGTGGGGTTAGGGAAAGACTTGGCATCACTATTCTTAAGACACAGTTTTGGCATCTGAACAAAGGTTTTCAAAAGGTAATAGTACAGTACGTACCATTAATTAATATGCACCCTTTAGGTACTAATATGTACCGTGAAATGCAGTCTTTAGGGGTAAACAGGTTAAAAAGATGTTCCTTTAAAAAAAAAAAAAAAAAACACTGGCCCAATAACAGCTCTTGTACATGTTTTTCTAAAAGTGTTGTAGTGACTCTTTATGCAACTAGGTGTATATGGCACCAGGGATCAAATACGGAATTCCCACATTAATTTCTAAAACAACCAACACTGTGTAGTCTGTATATTGAGTTCAGTAAAATCTCAAGAGTATTCCTTGACCTGAGTCTCGGAAAAACAGTAAGTGGCCACTTAGGACACTCACCAAACACATTGGCACAAACACTGCAACACATGTAGATGAGCACCTCTCGGGGAGCCATTTCCTGAGATCTTCAGTGTGATAGTGTTACTGAGATGAATGGCACGACCCTTGGATATTAAAACTTAGACAAATTCCACCTTGTTGCCAGCCATTATGGATCTGCTCTCTAAACAGTCCACGCCATGCTCGCTGCCGTCTCTGCTATCAATCAGAGGTCCCTCTGTAAATGCCAAGCCCAATAATTAATGATAGATTTACAGCACTGGCGCTAATGAAAGGTTTACAGCCACAAAGGATACTTGGCAACAGAGCAGCCGTAAGAGCTATCTGAGCTATGACAGCGAGCCCCACATCAATTCTTGTCGGCAGACAGGTGCACATGATGGGCAGTCCAGTCGAGGCAATGACAATTGTAGGAGAGGATAAAGAATGGGGACGCCGCAGACGAACGGTGACACGCTTCAAATGGGAAGCAATCGACATCGGCATCGCAGACAGCCATTTAACCTTCAGCCTCGCTGCTTCGGTGGCACTCGCAGTTGGGACCATGCTTGACAAACTATTTAATTCAGTTTCAACCCCACCCACACCCCAATTCCCAGGCGAAACAACACATTTCTTTCCTTCTGACATCTACTCTCTTTCTGTCTCTCTTTCCACATATTGCCCCGCTTACAATTTATTACCTTTTAAAACCATGGTTCAGTAGTTACCCCAGCTAAGTCTCTCTGCAGCCGGTGGCTTATTAAGTTTCTATGGCAACCTGCCACATCCACTCGTGCTGTATTCCACCCGACTGGGACCCCACAGGGTAAATGTGTGGGAGGAAAGATGGGGGGTTACGGAGGGGAGGATTTGGGGATAGGCGAACAAACAGGCTGTGCTGGTGCTTATTGCACTGTGCTCCATTTAACTGACAATTGACTACCCAATGTGATTCACACTTTGACCACAGGAACTGCTGCTGTTTTTCATCACTTTGCCCAAAAGTCACAAGGATCGTACACAGGCATACAGACTTTGAGAGCTTCCTTTCCCACAAATAGGCATAACCGAATAAGCATGCACGTTTTTGGACACTGATTAGCTTGTGAAAGATTCAACACCTTTTGCTTTGAGATTATTCTCTTTGAGACTAGATGTGATATAATAGAAGAAAAAATTAATAAACCTCATTTGATTATGCATTTCAATATTACATGAGAAATCAAAGTATCTCTCGTATATAGTTTTCTCCACCACGGATAATTAATTACTCTGATTGCTCAAAAGAATCTGTCTTCAGAATATTCTTGGAGCTACGGTACTTGATTAAAGTTCCTAAGTCCAATTTAGCACAATCATTTTCAGGCTGCTCTGCTAACGTAGAAACATTAATATCTAATATGATGAGAGGGTTCTGTGGTAAATTTTCTTTAAATTAATCTAAATCGATTTCAGAGGATGATAGCTATATTAATAAATTTGATGGATTTGCATATTAAGGTTTGCAAAGGTCTAAAATCTAGAGTTAAAAATTGGAAAAAAAAAGTTCAATTGGACTGCCACTCTCTTCAGCAACTTCTTCCTAGGAATTCCAGCCTTCCACTGATTTGTTAATGTCACATGTCGGCATTAGGCCATCACTGTTTATCAGAGTTGCACCAGACATTGTGTACATTCCTCATAAAATATGTGAAACTCAGAAACCCACAGGCTGCATTCATAGCACTGAAGTGATTTCTCAAACTCCTGGAACAATTTGTAACAGGCAGGCCTGCTACCAAGAACAGGAAGTTTAGATAACACAGGTACTGATGTAATAAAAACATGTGCAAGGAATGGAGCGATAGAGGCTTGAATAAAAGAACAAAAGGTAGAAATGTATGGCCGTCTTGGGTTTAACAATTAAGATACAGTTTTACAGAGCCTTGTTCAAGGCTGAGCAGCTTATATGATTAATGCCTTTTGTATTGGTTTTGTCCAAAGGTTTTTGCATTCTTTAAAAAAACACATTGACATATAATAACCATCTAACTTTTATTTGTCTTCAAAATTACTTTTCAACTCAAGAAAACCAACTTCATTCACAGACACAATTGCATCACTAAGATAACAGTAACCTTTCTTTATATTTGAAGAAGTGGAGGAGACACTTGCAAAACAATGTCTGAGAACAAATGTTGTCTGCTTTAATAAACAGAGGGTGAGCTTCAGATACACTAGCCATAACCATATTTATTGCCAATGAACAGAATCAGTTGGAATTAGTGATATCATGCTTTATAGCCAGAATGGAGAGTTGCCTAATAATCCTTCCTTTTCCCATCCTGTTTCCTCCTCTTTACACCTGGACTGATAGGAGAGGAAGAGTGTGATATGGTTAGAGGGATAACAGCACCGGCACAAGCTCCAGTTTATCAGCTCTGCAGTTGCAATGTTGCACATTCCTTCCGTAATCCATTCACTGCCCCCAAGCAGCCCTGGCAACAAAGGGGTCATTCTGCGAGAATGTAGTGAGCTCATGGCAGAGGCATTTGCTGGGTGGTGAAGACCTTGGCTCAGTTGCCAGCTCTATATCTCCCTGCAGTCAGGGGATGGTGACCGTGAGTTTTGCCAAGTAGGATGTGTTCCTTGATCAACATCTTTTAATGCTCCTGCATCAATATTCCGGTCAAAGACATACAGTCCTGACCTTAGCTAAGGAGTAACCAACCCTACTCCCCCTGGAGAACTACCTTCATGCAGACTACAGTTCCAACACTATTCCAACACACCTGCTGGTTACAGAGTGCTGCAGGGATGATGCATTTTTATAGGCCAAAACCCAGAAACAAGTTAGCACTACTTGTTCCATCATCCTGAAGTCAATGGGATTTTGAATGCTGTGTTCATTTGTGAAGATAATCACGATGAATAAAAAATGTAAAGGCTTGATGATCACATAACATCAGAACTGCCTTCTGTCCGTGCTGCCTTCATTTACTGTACTTGCTCATTTTCTTCACTTTCGATTTAGTTCTCAGACACTGACTTGTTCACTAAACTGAGTGTCCTAACAAAGTTCTTGCTCTTGCTGATGGCCTTGACACTGATTTAAGAAACTGCCACCGACATGAGCCCCACCATCAGTTTGGTTTGTCCCGACCTTAAGAACAATAAACTTCTGCTGCAGAGCCTATTTTCTGCAACATTCCAAAAGCCATTGGAATAATCCTATTGGTTTTTTGGTGAGGGAACCAGGGTGATGCTAACTTCCAGGTTGGCCTACAGAAATACACAATCACTGCAGTGCTCTATTTAAAGTAATCCTGAACACCTTTATTAGCTGGTTCAGGTTTGTTTAATTACGGTTGGAGTTGAGCAATGGTAGCCCACCAGAAGCAGATATACTCCTTCACCTAACTTCCTTTATCTAACCTCTGGTTCTAATTCTTGCTTATCGAAAGCAAGTCAAAAATACTTATTCTAATTCTTAGTTCTACCTAAGATCCTTAACCCAGATAGCACACGTACTGTATGTTCACAAGATGCCTGTTAAAGATTGCCTCATTTGGAAGGCATCTGCTGTGTACAAACATCTGATAGATGTATCGAAGATTTCAGTCAGTTTTACACACATTCTAAACATCTTAAAGACATTTTCATTTCATCAGTTTGAGAGTTTACATTTTAACAGTCTTGTTTTGTCTGACACAATGGGGAGCGACTACTTGTTTGGCAGAAGAGGATTGTTTGGGAAACCTGTTTGAGAACTGTATTACCTTTTCAACCGTACACTCTTTCCTTTAATTACTATTACAACAAGACTTAAATTATAGGTTGATAAGAATGTTATTTATATCAACTTTAGTCTTGTGTCTTGTGTGGTAGATAGGAATGTCATTGCAGAACTAACAAGAATGTAGATCACATATCTTCAACCCTGCTCCTGGAGACCTTAGGATGTGGATACAAGAACATGACAGTCAAAATCAGACAAGTAAAAGAGAATTGGAGCTGGAAAAGGTTTCATACTCACTTTCACCCACTCAGAAACATTATGTGAGTGAGGTAAAGGGCCTTCACTTTGCACACATGGGAATTTGTGTTTGTGCACTTTACAAGAAGGATGGAGAACAATGGATAAAAAGAGAAAAAAGGAGAGAGAGGGAGATGGAATATGAGCTTAGGCTCTAGTATTAGGGAGGCAGAGCAACCCACATTCCAATAGGGTGTAAATATTGACTCAGCAGTGGACAACTGGTTTCTATTGCTAGGCAAACAAAGGCATTGTGCTGCAGCAGAGCTTGAATGGTCTATGTGTACGGATTATGCTGATGGTCGATAAGTGGGCTGGCTGCTGCACTGTGAGGGTCTTCTGTCCTTTTCACTCAGCGTGATGCAGGATTAAACTGTACAAACTGGACTATAAACCTGGAGCAAAGTGGTGATGATTTGGCAACAGTGACTCACAGTTTGCTCATTAGAAGGCAGACTATACACTTTACGAATTCATCACATTATGACTTGTCTGGCAGAACTGTGACTCACCTGAGCTGCAAGATAATAGGTTAGCAAGAGCATGTGTAATGTTTTCCAAAATTGAGTCATTCCGAGGTTTATATCATGTACAGTACCTGTAAAGGTGTGACAGCGATGACTCTTCATTGCTGTCTTGCAGTGGATTACTGTTTGATGCTCTGAAAAATGGCCTTGTGCCATCCTGTTGTCTGAAAGGCAGGGTTGCATCCACTTCCTGTGTCAAAGCATTGATGAATGACACAAGCTCAGTGTTGCACCACAAGCATTGCAAATTGAATTACAGAGATCTTCCTCCAAGCAGAACACACACGTCTTGTTTCACCAGCACAGAATTTCATCCTTCACAGAACACTTTATCGATAGGTGAAATAGGTAACTAATTACTTTTAGGTTTATTATTTATTAATTTATACTTTATTCTTAATCTATTGATTCCATTTTAGTTTTCTCTATGATTGTTGTATTATTACTATAGGTAGCAGTAGCAGTAGTAGTACTTGTATTTTATGATTTAATGTGTTTGTAGTTTTACATTAGTACACAGTATTTTAGCATATTAGTTTTTATTGTTCCACTTTACTGAAAACTCAATATTCAGTCAGTAATAAGCCCTTTCCAAGAGTCCTACAGTTTTACATTATTATTATTATTATTATTATTATTATTTATTATTATTTTTTAATTAGCTATTTTAAATAATTATGTTAATGAATATTTGGCTCTTCTTATCTAGTACTTGTGGGTTAAAATACATGGTATTAATAATAATACCCCTGTATTATTTATATTTATAAAAAAAAAAAAAGAAAGAAAAAAGAAAAATAGGCCTGCTGAGAATTGGTCAAGCACATCAGAATTTAATTTAATTTTTCTTTTTTTTTTTTCATTAATTATTAACAATAATAATCTTGTACACAGTGACCAACTAGTCTAAACTAGTCCAATTAGTTCATCTAAATAAAAAAAAAAAGAATAATAAAAATTTGTTCTATGTACACATTCACATGGAATTCTTGATCTTTTTTCCATTTTTTCTCACTGCTGCTTTTTATGACATGTCAAGTTCAGCTTTAAAAGACTCAAAACCCTTGCATTCTCTTGCACTCCATCCAACTGCTTAAAAAATAATAAAAATAAAACATGAATGTGGAATGTATCGTATGTGAACAGCCCTTAAAAAACGTGTTTGATTGTTGTCTTGTGAACATGACCCTCTAATTGTAATTGTACAGAGTTTACAACTCACAGACTAGAATATTTTGAAAATATGTCCCTAATTGAAAGGAGACCAGAGTGTTGGTACTTGGCCTTGCCAAGAGGTTTTTGCCGTTTTGCCTTTGATGCCTGTGTGTTGTACACAGAATTTGCTTCATACTCCACTTGTGTAATCAAGTGAAGAGCAAAGGACGTGTTACGCTAAAAGCTGTCAGAGACAAAGAAATAAAAAATAACAATTGTGAAGCCTGTCAAAACACAATGTGTTCACTGGACAGGCTATTAGATGTTAAAATGTTTTCTCTGTGCTCTCACTCTAACCTGTATCTCTCTTGGTTTCACAAATGCATACACAGGAACCACATAGGAACACGTTCAGAGTGATTAGAGTGATGGGACATGACCTTTTCATTGTTGTGGCGAGCGCTGGGCGACAGGGAGTGAAACGTATCCAAATTAAATATTTAATTCATAAACAAACACGCTGAGGGGGTCTTTCATACACCTCTGACCATAACAGAATATAGCTCCTATCTTTGTATTTGCTCAGAATGTGGCTAGATTTTGGCATTTCCTGAGTTCAAAAAATATATATTTAAAGAAAAATGAGAAGGATGATTTGAATAATGTTTCTGTCAAACGCTAGCCCTCTACTTCACCACATGTCCCGAGGGAGAAATCTGCTACGATTTACTACAGCAACGCTGCGTGCATTGGTCGCCCGTCTTGTCAATGAGAAGACTTTTTACTGGGTCAGATTTCACAGCCCACATCGATTTATACCCCTCTGTTTCTTTTTATCTTTTTTTTATTCTTGGTGATATAAAGTTTCCTTGTACAACGATATTGCTGGGGATGTAGCATGAATAAAGAATGGGGATTTTTTTTTCTAACAGGCGTCACAGTTTTTTCATCAGGGTATCAAATATTGCTCCCTCTCCTATTATTATCCAGTGCTTAGAGTTCTGGGCACATGATATTTGAAATTGATATAAAAAAAATACCAGAATTTTGCTTAAGGCATGTTGAGAATCGGAAGAGAACAGCAGGGTCGGTAGTGCTCTAACGAGATGATCTTCTGAATGTTAACCTGATTCCAACTGTGTTTCACAGTCACACAAACTCCACCTGCTCCGCCCAGAACACACAGATCTCTAGCCCTTAAAGGGACAGTACACCTAATGACAATACACCTTTATAAAAAAGTTTACAGATTTTTTGAATGTGCACTTGTACTGTTCTTCTTAAACGTAATGCTATTTACTTGCAGACAGTATATAAATAAAACAATAGGAAACTGAAATTAACTGAAAGTGTTCCCTTTTCCTTGTTCTTAAGCATATTTTTAAAACCTTTCTTTTTAATACAGAAACGCCAACGGAAAAACAGAGAATTATTTCCTGGGAGCGGGAAGATCCCCAACAATTTGGGGACGCATGGCAAGAGGTGGTGAAAGCCAAAAGGAAGCCACCGATTCGATTTTTCTCTCGACCAGGAGAACCCACATCGGAACATGGAATGTAAGAACCATGTACGAGACAGGCAAGACAAAGCAGGTAGCTGCTGAAATGAAGAACAAAGGCCTGATATTACTGGGTATTAGTGAAGCCAGATGGACTCAAGCTGGACAAAGGAAGCTGACGACAGGAGAACTATTGCTATACTCCAGACATGAAGAGAGCGACGCAAGGCCCAAGTGGAATACCTAGAAGCCTACAGAGCAGTTAAGAAGAACATTAGAAAGGACAAGAAAGACTAAATAGATGAACTCACAGTTGAAGCAGAACAAGCAGCACACAGCAGCAACATGAAACAGCTGTATAATACGACAAATAAATTATCTGGGAAATATAACAAGCCAGAACGACCTGTTAAGGACAAGAAGGCAAAGGCCATTACAGAACTAACACAGCAGATGGATAGATGGTCTGAACACTCTGAAGAGCTTCTGAACAGAGCAGCGCCACCAAATCCAGCAGACGTCAATCCAGCAGACGAAGATTTCCCCATCAGCTGCTCCAAGCCGACCAGAGAAAAGATAAGGAAAGCCATCACCTTGCTGAAAAAATGGAAGACCCCTGGACCTGATGATATACCAGCAGAGGCCTTGAAAGCAGACCTGAACTCATCAGCGGAGATGCTATACCCACTGTTCGAAATGATCTGGGAAAAGGAAGAGATACCGAATGACTGGAAGGAGGGTTATCTAATCAAGTTTCCAAAGAAAGGCTTTCGAGTGAACTCCGGAGTCCAACATGGATGTCTACTATCCCCATTCCTCTTCCTCATCACCATCGACTGGATCATGAAGACCTCCACTAGTGAACGCAGGAATGGGATTCAGTGGACCTTGTGGAATCAACTTGTTGACCTAGACTTTGCCGACGACCTTGCCCTCCTCTCTCACAGCCAGCAGCAGATGCAAGAGAAGACCAATGTGTTGGCAGCCACATCAGTACAGGTTGGACTCATCATCCACAAAGAGAAGACCAAGATCCTTAAGACCAACTTTAGCAACACCAACCCAATCACACTGAACGGACATCCTCTGGAGGAAGTACTGTTGTTGACCAACAAGGTGGAACCGATGTAGATGTCAAGAACTCTCTGATGTTACCCTCAAATTAAGCGGAAGCAAGGCCACCCGAGAAACACATGGTGACTTAAGTGCACTTTTTTAATGGCTGTCAATTTGTTGTTGTGTGTTTATATATGTATTTTTAATGATGAATATATAGCATACTCTTGTTTAAAGGAAGCCATTGTGTCTTCCCAACAGTTTGTGTTCAACCAAATCTGGCTAGGAGCATCTATGTACAATAAAATTTGAAAGACCATTTTTTACAAAAGAATCTGTATCAAATTATGCTCACACAACATGAAACACTGCACTGCGGGATGTCGACTCCGTCAGCCTCTGTTTGAGGGAGCAAACGAAAGTCCCTAAATGGCTGTGCCGATCGCTGCTGAATTTCCTACAGTAATTAAAAACAATGAGAGTGCAAAAGGCATTCGACGAGGGGACAAAATCACACAGTGCTAATTAAGCCTCCAGTATCTTTCTGTGGCTCATTTGCACATGCGGCATGTTGACTAGCAGCTGCTGCATGGTGACAATGACAGATATTGGTTGCTCTGTTGCATATATATGATATAGGGCAAAGGCAGTATGAACTGGAATTTCAAGTTTTTGTTCATGGTTACTCTCACAGAGGACTGGAGGCTTCATATACGTCTGGTGTGTCAGAGCTGAAAGTGATCCCTACTATAGGTCGGAATCCTATCAGATGGGAAATAAGGACTCAACTAGAATTCTCCCATAGCTCAGGTTAAGAGCCCCATCACCTCAGCACGGATAAAAACAGATCAAATACAGTGAAAGCTCCAGAAACAAACCCAGAGTAGAGAAGATATTATTGTTCATGCCAGTTATTAACTCTTCAATAGGTGTTCTTGCAATTCCTCTGTTTTATGAGCAGAACATTGCACAAGAAGCATTTAATGAAGGCTTCTTTTGCACGATAAAAGGAATTTACATAACGTGGACTTGAGATATAATCTAACCTTGTGCAATGATACAGAAAGCAGCCACACAGAAACATTCCACACATAGTTACACATGTGCAACTATGTAATTCATTAACTAGAACCGTCTGAAACTCTGATGATGCAACGACCATGCCAGTGTGACTCATATAAATGAAATTGAAATAACAGATTGACATTTCACAACTATTATTAAACTGTTATTTGCGAGGTTTGCTTCAGCATGCACTGCTAACAATATTGCTATTAAGGGTATTGTTTTTTTTTGCATTTTTGGTTTTATTATTATAGGACAGTACGTTGACAGGAAGCGAAGTGAGAGAGGAAGGGACGGGTATGGGACAGGTCCATGAGTCAGGACTCCAACTATAAACACCCGAAACACAACAGCGCTACTGCATGTTGCCACGCTGCTTACTAGGCAATCAGCACTAACAAGTTTGAAATTTGAGCAATATTTTGGTCTATAATTTATAGAGGCAACCATTTAGACCACCCTCGTATCTGCACCCTAACAACCACTTAGAGCATCCTAGCAACCATAGAGCAATCAACAACAAGCCATAACAACCCCAGCAATAATTCAGGACACCCATATAACCACATTTTCCATAACAACAACCCAAAAACCAAAAGACATCATAGCGACCACCTAAAGGATTCAATAAAACTGATAGAGAAAACTGATTCAGTCATCATGCCTTGACAAATAATTGTGACACAATCCATGAGCTGAAACCTTAATGTAATCAACTTCCTGCATACCATACCATAAGAGCGTATGTGCAGTCGTCATAGCAACACAGCAGAAACTGGGACAGAGATAGGTAGTAGGCTATGTCTGGTATGCTCAGCATACGTGTCAAAGCATTCAAAGAACAGCTGACCTGTGCAGATACCATCTACAAATCGTCATGAGCCTTATATGGTGAAGGGATGTCTGTAAGAATTTCACTGTTTTCATTGACTGAACGTGTTGGTTGAGAACGACATGATAACAGCATAAAGTGCAGAACGTCCTTTTATATGAGTTATAAGAGCAGTTACAGGATATGGAAATTCCGTCATCATTTACTCATCCTGTAAGACTTCCATTCATCTTCGGGACACAAATGAATACATTTTAGAAAATTTAAGAGATTTTTGTCCCTCTGTTGACTAAAAGTACCAAAGTACTCTACCAATTAGACCAAGGGTGCCCAATCCAGTTTCTGGAGGGTCGCTGTCCTGCAAAGTTCAGCTCTAACCAAATTAAACACACATGAATCAGCTAATTAAGGTTTTACTAGCCAGTTGAATTAGACACTTCAAAAAGTTAATGAAGAGATCGGAAAACTAATCCATATGAATTGAACAGTTCAGTCCAAAGTTTTTGAAGAGACTTGATCACTTTATATGGTGAAGAGATTGAATGTAAGCTTCTATTCACATATTTACAAGTTCAACTGTACGTGCTGTTTTAAGGAAGCGATACCTTATTACCCTTATTATCCATATTGGTCTTACTTTCCAACAAACATTTCACATTTACAACACTGACGACAGCAACAAAAGAAGCAGACGGGCTGAATAAAAATGCAAATTTACTTTCTGACAGTAGGTGAAGCTGACAAGCAGAAATACACTAGTTAGCATGGTTACTAGGGCTGGGTAAAAAATATTGATTTCTCAGGTTTAATTGGTTGTCTTTCTTTTTTATGAAACAATATTTGATTTTGAAATCACAAGAATCAGTTAGACTAGACTGTTTTCAATTAATAAACAGAAGATTGTAGAGCAGCTTCCAATCCAAAAAATAGCAATAAGCTTTGTAACATTTTGCAATATTTGGTTTTAAGTGGTTTATCTTTTGCGATAGCGTGTCAGTTGGTAATATCAGTTTACATTTCCAAACATTATTTTTGTCATTAATTGTAATAATGCAGTGAGATT
>JAUMHE010000082.1:2808343-2824263 GCA_032359235.1 Enteromius mattozi
TATATGCGTACAAACTATATGTGTGGGTATTTATTTATACATAATAATTATTCACAGTGCACATACATATATAATGTAAAAAAAAAAACTTTTATTTTGGATGTGATTAATTGCTTTGAATTGATTATTCATTTGACAGCACTTATCATATATGTATATATATATATATATATATATATATATAATGCAAAATTTTACAATAGTTTTAAACATAATATTTTTCATATATTACAACTGAAAATCTGAGTCTGAGACAAGGCCAAATCAATATTTATACATAAAAGTAATGTTGCAGAAATAAATGGTAATGGTAGAAAAGCTGATACAATATTAATGTGACCTTCTTATAACACAAAGAAAAATCGGTTAGTTTTAATAACAAATCATCCCCTCGGGAGATAAAAGAGCACAAAGTTGTAGAAACATCCATATTTGATTAATAAACTTTCAAAGTGCATGCAGACTTTTGCGCAGTCAAAATCTACAATGAAGACAAATTTGTTTGAATTTGGAAGAAACACATCTGTCTCTGGTTGTACAGGCCCATATTTTTATTTTATTTTTTTTTCTTTTGGCTTCTGCTTTCTTAATTTAACAAATGTGACTTTTATTCAGCATGGATCATTAATTCTGAATGCTTTCAGGGGGCTTTTAAGCATACAGAGATTGAAATGAATAACATAAACAACTCGCACTCAGTCCAAATTTGCTTTTTCAAACCGTTACGCACCCATTGCCCTCTCGCTCAGGGAAAATTTGCAACTCTTTCAGTCACATTGACAGTTTTTTGTGTCTGGCCCAAAGTATTCACAACACCTCAGTCTCAATCCGTCACCCGGCCTGCCGTGTTAGCTGCCGGCTTCCCGGAGCAGAGAGCTGATCTCCGGCTCGGTCAGCACTTGCTGAGCTGCTCCTGCTTTGGCTGAGCTGCAGAGAGATGGATGCACTGATCACAGGCCTAATTATGCTGAACCATCACCGGCCTGACCTCACTGAGTGGGCAAATCACCTCTCCAAACAGCAGAGGCGGCCAGGGAATTCAGCAGCTACTGTATCTCTTTAGTGGCATAACTAATGGAACTGAGCTGGGAAATGAGGGGTGCTAGTCAGGAGCCAGGCTGGGAATAACGTGATATTCGATAGGTCAGTCTGTTTTATAAGAATATACATTAAATTTGCAAAGTGGACAAGAAGTAAATTTTTTTTCCATCAGTTTCTCTTAAAGGGACAGTTCACCCAAAAATTTAAATTCTGTCAAGATTTACTTACCCTCAAGTTCATCCAAAACTGTATAAATTTCTCTCTTTTGCTCAACAAGATATATTTATAAGAATGTTGGTAATATATATATATATATATATATATATATATGCTGTAAGCACAACCCCCACCTGTGGACGTCGGGCCCTCATACCACCCTCATGGAGTCTGTTTCTGACCGTTTGAGCAGACACATGCACATTTGTGGCCTGCAGGAGGTCATTTTGCAGGGCTCTGGCAGTGCTCCTCCTGTTCCTCCTTGCACAAAGGCAGAGGTAGTGGTCCTGCTGCTGGGTTTTTGCCCTCCTACGGTCTCCTCCACATCTCCTGATGCGCTGGCCTGTCTCCTGGTAGCACCTCCATGCTCTGGACACTACGCTGACTGACACAGCAAACCTTCTTGCCACAGCTCGCATTGATGTACCATCCTGGATGAGCTGCACTACCTGGGCCACTTGTGTGGGTTGTAGACCAGATTTGATTTAATTTAATTTAATTTAATTTAATTTAATTTAATTTAATTTAATAATTTAATTTAATTTAATTTAATTTAATTTTATTTTATTTTATTTTATTTTATTTTATTTTATTTTATTTTATTATTTTATTTTATTTTATTTTATTATTTATCTGTTTATATTTAACAAACCTGTATACGACCCCTTAAGTCCCCATTTGTAATCCATGGTTTTATGGATTATTGGGTAAAAGTAGGTATAAAGCTATGTACCGTATAAAGCACTAAATTTATTGACATATTTTGAACATGGGTGGCCAAATATTTAGATGCAGTGGAAAGGAGTTCGTTTATATAAATAACAACCCCTAATTTGACACCATCCAGAATTCCCATCCGAGCATGGAAGGAGCATTCACAGCAAGTCACTGTTAATAATGAGCTGGAGCAGAACAATTATGTCACAGTATTTGGGCTGCCATGTGAGAAAAAGAAAACCATCGTCCCTCCGCTGCCCTCCTCTCTGAGTACACACACAGGCAAAGCAAGAACGATACAGTATGCAAATGCTAAACTGCTAATGTATGAGAACCGAATGAAGACCGGGGGAGGCCGGGAGACATCTGTGAGCCCAAGTATGAGAGACTCTGAAAATCTGACTGGGAATGAGTGCAGTATTCCATGGGAAAAGATACCGTCTCTCTCCCTTTGGAGTGCTGGGATATAATGAAGCTATCAGCTAAATGGCAGTTAACCGCAGTGCTTTGTGTACTTGTTTGCAGTCGGCGGAAAGGGGGAGGAATGCTTCGCATGTGCAGCCACATTTACTGGCTATTTGGTGACAGTCTGCTAAAAACATTATGTGAAGTGCACAGTGTGGCCTCGGCTGTTTGTTATGGGAAAGTCACCCCTTGGCCATTTGGGGTTTGGCCCTGAGGCAAGAAAGGTCCCGTTTGACCTGGGGTCCCGTTACTCTGCAGGGAAACATGGAATTTTAACAACCTCCTTTGTGGAGTTGTTTTGTCGTACCAGCCTGTGCAGACCAGTACAATGTGCAGTGTAGTGCAGTCCTATTCTGGTACATAGCAGTATCATGATGTTCTTTGAAGTACCTTGGAGTAATTTAATGGTTTATGTCAAAAATAATGTTGAATGACCTGCACTGTTTGTCCCAAATGTTGTAATATATTTATAAAAATGGGTGTTGTCAAATGATTAATCGCAATTAATTGCATCCAAAATAAAAGTTTTAGTTTACGTGATATATATGTGTGCTGTGTATATTTATTATGTATATATATATAAATATACACACATACATGTATATATTAAATTTAAATAATTAATATAAATCATATTAATATAAATATAGATATGTAAATACATGTAAATATTTTATACTTTTATTTTACGCGATTAATCGGTTAACAGCACTAATAAAAATACAATCATGTAGAAGAAAATAAAAAGAATATACTGAATAAACTAATAATTTATATTAAAATGATAATACAATTTATGCAAACTATAATTTCTATACTATAGGAAAATTTCAAAAGTGGATATTTGTGTATTTAGAGAGACTGATTGATTGATTGATTGATTGATTGATTTTACTTGTATTCAGCAAGAATTCAATCAAATGATCAAAAGTAACATTAAAAACCTTTAGAATGTTACAAAATATTTACATTTTACATACTGTTCTTTTGAGCTTTGTACTCATCAAAGAATCCTGAAAAAACATATCAGTTTCCATTAAAATATTAGGCGACTGTTTTCAACATCTCTAATAATAAAAATAAATATATATAGAATGATTTCTGAAATTATCACTTATTTTGATTTAAGTTCTCCAGTTACAATTTTATGATACTCATTAGTTATAATTATGGTTGGCCAAATATATGTACAACATGCCCGTTATTGTGTGTTCAGCATGTATTAAATGATCTGTATCTTTTGCCTGGGCAAAAATGGGGGGGAAATCTTTTTTTTTTTTTTTTTTCTAGTATAATGAAATTAATTTTCCCTGAGAAAAACTGCTGGTATTGTTTTATTTTTAATGTATGCTGGCTATTTGACTAAAAGCTACAGGGATAATGTGACATACTCTAAAACACATTAAACTGTGGGATAATATATTACATGTTTATGCCTCGGGTTGGGCTCGCTGCACTTCTCTAATGAACGACACATGGACGATGGCAGTGGAGTGTCACCTCATCCTCACCTCCACAAAATTGTGTGCTTAACTTCACACCTTTAATATTGCTCTGTGCTCATCACATATCTGTATATCACAGCGGTGTGACACGCATATGCTGCCACGGGACATGGAGATGTGTAAAACGTGACAGGGGTCAATGCATCCTTCGTGTTCCATAAATTACTTTTGCGACAGAATGTGCGTTTAATCACAGTCTGCTAAACATGACGGAGCAGGCCGGCGTGACCTTCCGATGATTAAAATGCAAATGACCTGTTGCAGTTCACAAACGTTGATTCGATCTGACATCGCTTCCCCGTTGCAACCCCCAACCCCCCATTTTTACCTTCACTTCACCCCTTCAGACGCTGACAGCACGAGGGGCATGTCACTTGATGACAGGTTGATGCTATTTTCATTTTTTTTATTTTTTAAATCTCTTTGACCGAGAAAACACGGATGCGGATAGACGTGGGCGTCACGGGGTCTTAGATACCTCACTTCACACCCTGCTTTTGTCTGTAAACAACATGACAACTGCTGTCACACTTCACCCTACTGTGTTTACTGTCAACATATTACTGTGAAAAAAAGTTGGTGTCATATAAAAAGTTAATTCGGGATCTGTTTGTTTGATTAGCATTGTGTGTTTTTTTTTTATTGTGTCTGCTAAAGCAAGTGTGACTGTTATAATTAGAACAAACCTCTAAACCTACATTACAGTCTTAACTCATTAATAATGCTTCAGATCAGGGCTGCACAATTTGGGAGGGGGAAAGCAATTTCAATTTTTATGATGAAAATAATGATTTAAAATATTTTTTTAGCTTAAACAATTAAATATGTTTTGTTTTTTGTTTTACCTTATATATAATAAATAAATATTTAGTATTAATATGTAATGTGTCGCTCTAAAATACAAACAAAATCAAAGGTTTAATAAGATAAATAAAACAATTTTAATATATATGATTTTTTAAACTCCTGGTTTGCTGTGCATGTTTGTAGGGTTTGTAGTAGTAGTAGCAGTAATAATATAGTAATAATAATAGAACAATAAGAACTGCTGTCAAATAACAAAAATCAAGTATAATATCTATATATATATATATATATACAAACCTGTCTGTGTGTGTTTTTGCTCCCATTAACCTAATTTCTTCCATGTGTCATGTGTAGTTGGTCCTTCCTGTTCCTATTCTCGTTGTCTCATTGTTAGTTGATTCCCGTCACCTGTGTATCCCTCATTAGTTCAGCATTTAAGCCTCTATTTCCTTGATTCCCTGTCTAATTTTTTTTATTATTTTTTTTTTCCATCGTTCCCGTGTCCCCATGGATTCCCTCGCCCATTAAGTTCACCGTCCTAGCCCGCAAGGACCTTTCCCTTTTGGAGTATGCAGTTGAGTTCAGCTAGTTCGCTGTTTAAACTACGTTGGACGATGTTGCAATGAACTCTGAAGCAATTATCCAGTGTCAGCAAGGCTTAATTTGTGCCGGAACAAGCCGGATCCGGCACCTTCGAAATTCGATCCGGCACCTCATTTGGCATATCCCCCTCCTCACAGGACAATGAAAGAATTTTTGTGCTGAAAAAATTGTAGGCTTGCTGACAGTCTTGGCGGTGTTATGTCACTTGCCCACTACAGCAGCATCGTTTTGATTTTTTTAATAAAATACAAGTTTGCGTTTTCCTTCTTTTTCTCACTTTAAGCACTATGTTTGTTTTACTTTCACTTTTAAATTTACGGCAATTCTGCTACAAGTGGTTGTTTGCTTTTAGTTCCTTTTGAGTTTTCCTTTGCTTTTAAATAGCCTAGTATTTAAAAAGAACCGTGTGCATTTTACTTTCACTTTTACATTAGCGGTAATTCGACATTCAATTGCATTCAAGCAACAACAAACTACAATGTAGAACATAGAATTTTTATTAACAAAACAAATAAAATTATACAATGCTGTATGCCTATTATAAAACAACAAATACACAAAGTTTAAATAGGTAGCCTACAAATCTAAAAATCAGTAGCCTAACGAATGAGGAACAAATATTTATGAGAATTAATGATTTTTAAAAAAATAAAACAAAAATCAGCAAAAAATGTACCGATTGGCGTAAAAAGAGGTGCGAAATTATACATTTATACAGACAAGATACGATGATGAAAAAAACACGCGGTATAGCTGAGTCACTATAACGCTTTTTTTTAAAAGACAGATTTAATCTGATAGTTTGTGTGTATTTATATATGCTTTATACATGCTATATTGAATCTGTTTGCAGGAGCCCTCATTATAAACTTGAAAACTGCGAGAATGAGTAAAATGTGATGTGTACACACAATCCCCCACCGAAATTCTGGAAAGGATTAAATAAACTCTATGACAGAGATTTGTAAAATAAAATTCCATTATTAATATTATTATCAGTATGATTATTATAAAAATAAAAAAATTAAGCCCGGACATAGCTGTTTAAAATTTTCATTTCATGCTTTTCCAGGTTTTTCATGTACGCTGTTAATCACTTGTGATTGCGCAAATGCTCCGTCACCTCTCCCTCCTCTAATCACATACTGGATCCGTCACCCCGTTTTGTTCCAGGACCTCGACATTTACAAATTAAGCACTGAGTGTCAGGAATATAGCCAGACCCAGCGTCCAGACTATCTCCCTGCTACGTAAAAAACATGAGTCCGAGCCCACCTTTGACAGAGAGCCAGAGCACGTCACGATGAGCCATCGGCCAGAAGTGCGACAGAGCTGAGGATCGCCACAGAGCCAGAGCCTCACGAAGCATTAGACAAGGTGCGAGAACTAGATACAATGACCGCTACGAGGGAGAAGGCTGCAGACAGTGTGAGCACGGAATGGAGTTCCGCCCCCTGCACCACTGCTGAGGATGAGCTTAGAGTGGTCCTGGGTAGAGGAGAGGTGGAAAAGGATCTGATTGACTGGGAGGCTGACCTGCTCCCTCTAATCCCTGCTCCGGTTCCCATATCCAGTTCAGAGGGGGCTTCCAAACCTCCAGTGCTCACTCCTTGAAAAAGCCCTCCAGATCCTGCTCCTCTAGAGTGCCCTCAAGTGCCTGTTCCAGCCATTGAACCGTCATCTCCACCTAGCTCCCTTCTCTCCGCCATGGCCCATCAGTCCACTGGCTCTGCCAGGCTCCCTCATTACTCCTTCTCCACCTCCACCACATCCTGCGCCTCAGGGCTTCACTCCTACGGCTCCACCTTGGCCCTCCGAATCCTCCCTGTCACCCTTGCTCTTCGGCTCTCTGCCTTAGGCTCCTCCACCACCTGCTTCACCCCCACTGTTCAGCCCCCTGGAGTCGACAGACATGGCTCTTCCGTCCATTGGTTCCACCCTGGGCCATCATTATGGCTGTGTCCTGGATCCCATCAGGGGCCACATGCTCTTCTGTCTCCTCTTTGGCACGACCCTCCTTCGGCGCCTCGCTGGTATCTGTCTGCTGGCCCTTTCCGGGTGTCTGTCCTCCTCCTGAGCTGCCTCCTAATTTCCCACCCCTCCCCATGTAGTTTATACGGTGCAAGGACACGCCATCCGGGTGGGGGTGTAATGTCAGGATACAACAGGGTTTGTGTGTGTTTTTGCCCCCATTATTTCTTCCATGAGCCATGCCCTTATTTGGTCCTTCCTGTCCTCGTTGTCTCATTTATTAGTTGATTCCCCTGTGTATTCCTCGTTTAGTTATGCCCTGAGTCTTTCCTTGATTCCCTGTCCAGTATTGTACATCAAGTTGCTCTTTGTGTGCGTTCCTACCCTGTGTTACTACTGTGGATCATTAAAGACTTTGACTTTTGAAATGAGCCACTGGAAACACCAGATCATCATTGCTCGCATATAAATGAACACAGCGCCACATTTTACTATGAAATGCAGTCAAATAAATTGTTGATTTTATTTATTTATTCATTTTTTTTGATTACTTGACCTTATATCTCTACCTCAAATCAGTCGATTGATTAGAAATGCACAATTTTTCTAATCAAACAGAACTATATAAATGATGAACGTGGAAAAAAATATCTATATATTAATAATTAAGTATGTTAAGAATAATAAATCATAAATAGTGACCAATAAAAGTTTGTTTTTCATATTGGAAGTACACAAAAATAGGAAAATGGTGTTTGGACTTACTGAAAAAGGATGAGTGCTATTGGCTGCCAAGTCAGGCCTTGGCTAGGTAAGCTTTTAACATTCCTAAGTGCTTTAAATGAAACATTAGTCTAAACAGTAGAATGTAGGAGATATTTTATGGCAGACATCTTTGACCCAAGGCCTTGGCGGTTAAAGAACACAACAATAAGTGTTAGAGATGTTCTTCTTTCAGTAGCACTCAGTCTTAATCTGTAGCAGGCATAAATAGACCGGTGTAAGGGTAAGTACTTACACTTCAAGAGAAACTTTGGAATGACCTTTCTCAAACGACTGGTGTATTTGCTATTTTTCTGAGAGTCAACCTGAACTGTATGAACTCTTTAGATAGGAAACGTTCATGTACGCATTCATGTAAGTTTTCAACATGTTCAATTGACTGTTTTGTTCAATTATAAAGCTGTGAGAGGAGATCATGTATACACAACCCTTCAGTTTCTTATTGCAGCTTTACAGTGATGCTCACAGAATGCAGGAGTAAACTTCTAAGTAAAAGACACTTTAAAATGAAGATTGATCAGATACACCTTTACTGACCTAAACAAACCACTTTTCTCAAGAATCTGCAAGAACGCAAGAAATGAAGAGAAAGAAATTGTGGTGATTTTTGAGATTAAAAATGAAACATCGGCATTAACATGTCCAGCACCAATATACCTCAGATTATGCAACTGTACTAAAAACTACTGTGAAAATCTTAGAAAACAACTATAACACTCTAGAAACCATTTAGCAATGTAAAACGCTGACAGCCACTTATTAACACTAGCATTAGGAATCATAAGATTTTTTTTTTTTAAAATATATATTACTTTTATTTTCAAATTAACACATACGAAACAGTCTTAGCACATGCAAAAAAACTGAAAAAAAAAAAAGAAAAGTTATTGTGTATATGATCATTGGCAGATATTAATTGAAAAATATCTAAGGGAAAATCAATAGCGCCTGCTGTTACGCTGCTTAGACTTTATTATCAATCCCAGTGACAAATAATGAATGTGTTTTTAAATCACATCAAAGGACTCGGTTAAGAAAGCAGAGGGAGATTTCATAGATTTGCGAAACGCTTGTATAATGAACTGGTTATTTTGCAAGCTCATACTGTTTTGCATTCGAGGATGTCTGAGCAGATTTGACTATAAGCACAAAGTGTGAAATTGGAATACAAAATTATCAAGACATCCTCGCTCGCTCTTACGGCCACGTATAACAGTCGGAGTGGAGGCAGTTGTCATGGTGATTAATGTAGCAGCAGGAAAGTTAACCTGCAGAAGAGAAGCATGCGGGGGGATTTCTGAAAGCATTTCAATCTTTGACGTAAACTAATAGAGGCTCGCTCTCGCCTCGGGTGCTGAGAACACACGCTCATAGACCACTAGCCATAGCGGCTTTCAGAGGCCAATATCTCAATAGGTGTCTGGAAGAAATCCATTGAGTTCACTTGATAAGAGCACATTTGCATGAGGTGTAGGAACGCAACCTACAAGGTACATAAAATGACTTTTTCAGACCTGCTGCTATTGAGTGAGGAAGTACAAGGCAACTTTACCTTCCAGTTATTCTTGTTACTGTGTAATTTCATATAACTGACTAATAAAAATGGGTTACCTGTAAATAATACATAATTATACTGATTGTAATTCCACCTTTAATAGAAGTGAAATCTTTATTACTATTACTTACATGAACATGAATGATGATTCATTTTTGCCTTGTTGGATGGTTAAAAACTGCACAGAAGAATAGTAAAATAGTTAATTCAAAATTATAGTAATAATAATAATAATAATATGATAAGTAAAATAAAATAAAATAAAATAAAAACAAATCTAAAAGAGCCTCATCAGGTCAATCATAATATAGTAATTACTTATATAGGAACATATACTATGTTTAGGCTAAAAGTATCAAATAAATAAATTAAATTAAAAAGTAAAAGAGTAACCAAATCACTGTATATATTAAAAATGGAAGCATGTCTTGTTCTGTACAAAGGCAACTTGTTGTAAATTATGTCACTCCACCACAGCTGCATGATGACTGCTGTTACGAAGTGAGTAATGATACATTTTATCTCCAGCAGAAGAACGTTTTGGTTTACTGCTAAAGATTATGGGGGTTCAATAAAAAAAGTGGAAGATGAAGATAAACATAATATTAAGGATCATTAAAGAGGAGCATGCATTCATTTCCCCATGCACAGACTGACCCATCAACTCTGTGCTTAAAGTGCTAAATAATAGCCTGGCTCTTGATGTGTAATCACCAGTGTATACTCCCATTTATGGCCGTGACTCACGCTAACAATCATGGGAGTTGCTTTAATTACTGTTTACATTGAGATCCCTTTCTTAGATTATGACTCACTCTATGTGCGAATCCTATATACCCACATACCTCTGAGTAATGAGACAACAACTTGTTTTACTGTAGTGGACAGATTGTTTTAAACTGGGGAAAAAATAAATGCAATTTTAATGACAGTGAATGTAAAAATATTGAAATATACTGAATGAAATGTAAGTTACTAGCTGTAAGAATGGATATATAAATATAAATAAACACACACACACACACACACACACACACACATACACATATATACATACATACATACATATATATATGTTCTATATTGTTGTCAAGGCATGGTTGCTGGGTGTTGCAAAACATTTTCTAAGGAGTGGTGTTATGGGTGGTTTCTAAGGTTACTACAAGTGAAAAACATAAAATGTAACCTTTATAGAAAAAAAGACACTTTTCAATTACAGTACAGCTTTTACTGTAAAAATATCATAAAAAAAATAAAGTTATTGAAAGTAAAGTTATTGAAACTGGATACTGTACCTGCCAGTTTTTACTCTTTTTTGTTCATATAATATAAAAGTTATGGATAATAATGGAAGTAGTATACATATTAAGTTATTTTTATTGTATATTTGTACTATCTTAGCCCACAAGATCAGAAGTCAGTTTAGCAGACAAAAGAGTCTTCATGCAATTAGGACATGAATGAATGTCCCTCAGAGGTCACTAGAAAGTTGACCAAAGCTTGCTCTCAGCAGTCATGTGACATGGTCAACTTGAGTGATGTCACAATAGAGAGGGCAATTGGCTCTTTACCATCAACAACTGCTCTTCTTCAAACAGCAAACAACAAATCCGAGTAAATCTCATGTTTGCCTAAGACCGGAGTGAAATGAGCTCTTTGAGGGCTGCGTCTCAATGTTCAAAAGAGCCATTAAGCCTTTCTCGGGTGTTATGATCGAAATTAATCTGTGTTGAAAGAAAGACTATGCAGCTCTTGCTTTCTTTATGAAAATACCAACAAAAAGTGTTTGTGGCGTACTCTCAGATCTCTCCTCACCCTCACTCCATTTCCCTTTTAATGCATTTTAGTGTTCATAAGCACTAACTGCTAGATGCTAATTGGGTAAGTATCCGCTTTGAAAACAAATATCTCTATTTTTAATGAATGGACAGGATGCAGACCAACCCTAAGCACGATGATGAGCCACAATGAAGGATGATCAACATAAACAACATCTGTGGACTTATTAACCTTTTATTTCTCTTGTTCTGCAACAATCAAATCTAGAAAAACTAGCTGCATATGACACGTTTTTCTGATTTGTGCTTGCCTGTGCAAGAGTTTTCCATGATATTTGGAGGATTCTGTGCAGTTGCCAATGTGTTCAGTGTTCAGAGTGCTTTTTAGCATGTTTCCATGCTGTTACTAAGGTTTTCAAAGAGGTTCTTAGCATATTGCTATGTAGTTGCTAAGGTGTTTAGTATGGTGGCTGAAAGAACTTAACACATTGCAACTGATGAAAACCCATGTGAATGAAAAAAAAAGCAAAAGCAAATTAAGAAACATCTTCATTAGTTTGAGAACACATGCTGCAAATACTCACAATGCAGCCAAATAGTAAGAAATGCAAAACATTGAAACCACATACCAAAAATGTGCAGCAAATACTTGATGCAACCAAACAAAGAAAGGCACTGCAAATACTCACATTGCAAGCCATTAATAAAAGTGAAAAATGCTACAAATACTCACAATGCACCTGAATGCAGAAGCCCATTGGAAATACTCACAATGCAACCAAACACAGAAAGACGCTGCTAATAGTCGCAGAGCAAATAAATATAGACATGAACTGCAAAAACTCACAAAGCAAAACGTCTAGGTTACGAAGGTAAGAACGAGAAGGAGGGAACGGAGACGTTACATATGGGAACTTGCATGAGAGACCAATCACCTCTGAGTCTTATGGAATAGGCCAATGAATATTGGCGTGCACTGATTGCATCCAGCTGCATCTAGTCACAGCATGAGTATAAGAGAGTGCGGATGCAATGCACTCATTAGTTTATCGCTGAGGAGCCGAGCCGCAGCCCGGCATCAGCACAACCCAGGGCTGTGGCAAGGGAATATAACGTCTCTGTTCCCTCCTTCAGGGAACGTGGGTTACCTTCGTAACCTAGACGTTTCCCTTTCAGTCGAGTCACTTCGACGTTACATATGGGAACAGACCCATGGAAAAGGCCATGACCCGCAGGCCGTGTTACGCAGAGACCCTCGTGCCGGCAAGACCAGCGTGTCAGCAAAAGGATCTGCACGTAACCTTCCCAACGCCCTGGGGGCCGAATAAGGGGGCCCCACAGGGATGCCAGTTGTTACTGAAGCAGGGGTTGGGGGGGCGGAGCACATGTTTCCTTTTTTTTGTTTGTTTTTTTTTACATGAGGAATAAGATAAATCAATATATCCGTGATTTTAGAGATATATGAAGGGAAACACAGCCTTCTGGCTGGCTGTGGAAGAAATGTAAGCCACTACCTTCTGGGCGAAGGAGACCCAGTAGGAGCACAGCGAGAACTACTCCGCATCTAGTCCTGACTGCGGGGCAGGAGGACCCAGGTTCGCTGTAGGGAACATTCTGGGAGAATGCCGCACGGATCCCGTGGGAGTGGCGCATCAAAAGCCGACACCAGCCGGGCTCCCGTTCCCCTGATGTCTAACTTAACACACGGGAGGACACCGGCTCGACGCGGAGATTATAGAATCTGGTGAAGGTGTTGGGTGTCGCCCAGCTCGCAGCTCTACAGATGTCCGCTAGAGAGGCACCGTGAGCCAACGCATAGGACGAGGCAACACTCCGTGTGGAGTGGGCTCTCAGTCCTAATGGGCACGGCTCTCCCTGGCTTATTTATACCATGGCATTTACCACCCAATGGGCCAACCTCTGTTTGGAGACAGCATTCCTTTTCTGCTGACCCCCAAAGCAGACAAAGAGCTGCTCGGAGCATCTGAAGCTCCAGGTGCGGTCCACATACATGTGCAAGGCTGGATCTGCCTCCTCCTGGGGCAGAGCTTGCAGGTTCACTACCTGGTCACGGAAAGTCGTGGTAGGAACCTTGGGCACATAGCCGGGCCGGGGTCTCAGGATAACGTGAGAATCAGCCAGACCGAACTCTAGGCACGTTTCGTCGACAGAGAAAGCTTGTAGGTCCCCTACCCTCTTGATGGAGGCCAGCGCAATCAGGAGCGATGTCTTGAGTGACAGATATTTAAGCTCCCACAGATATTTAAGTCCACGGAGGGCTACGGCGAGATCCCAAGAGGGTACGATGTGCGGTCTAAGGGGGTTAACCCGTCTCGCACCTCTGAGGAACCTCACGACCAGTTGGTGCTTACGAAGGGACGTTCCATCTACAGCATTGTGGTATGCTGCGATGGACTGATCACAGAAGGATAAACGTCCTGAAGAAAAGTCTGGCTGCACTGGGCAAGCACCTACCTTGCTCCCTGGTTCCCGCGCTGGCGATGTAGTGCTCCGGGTCTGGTTCCAACAAGGGCAAGCGTCGTTCAGAAGGGGACCCCGGGGCACTAGACCCAGAGGTGTCAGAAATTGCTCTTTCTGTGAATTTGAGCAGCTGAGCACACAGAAGCTCCCGACCCTCCTCCTGGAGTGGGGGCACAGGTGTAGTCGTCCCCCGAAGAGCAAACTCCTCCACCTCCGGGTTGCCCGCATCAGGGACGTTTCACAGATCTGCGGGTGTTCCTGCCTGGTCCCTGAGGTGCGGGCGGCGCCCCTCGCACGCGGCCAGCTCGACGTCGGGCCGCCAGTCTGGCATCGTGAGCCTCGGCGTGGGACGGAGCAGCTTCTTTCCTTTTGGGAGCCGCAGGGGGGCGTCCTCGGTGATGGGCAGGCGGAGGCTGGGCACCCGGGGGCTTGGTGGTGGACTCCCTGTGGGGCAAGATGTGGCTGATGGCCTCGGTCTGCTTCTGGACTGCCGAGAACTTCTAGGCAAAGTCCTCGACAGTGTCGCCAAATAGGCCGACCTGGGAGATGGGAGCGTTAAGAAAGCAAGCTTTGTCGACGTCTGCCATCTGCGCCAGAGTCAGCCATAGGTGGCACTCCTGGACCACAGCTGTGGACATCACCTGGCCAAGGGCACGTGACCTTCGTGGCCCGGAGGGCATAGTCGGTCACGGCGCGGAGTTCCTGCATCACCCCTTGGTCAGAACCACCCTCGTGCAGTTGTTTTAACGCCTTGGCCTGGTACACATGTACCGAGTAGGGGGCTAGCCACGACCTGGTCAGCTCCTTATGCACCTCCGGGAAGAAAGGCACTGGGGGGGAACGTGGCGGTGCCGCGGTCCTAGACCCCAGAAACCAATCGTCTAGCCGAGAGGGATCAGATGGAGGCACCTTCAGGACCTCCAATCCGATCCCCTCGGCGGCTCGGAGGAGCATAGCCGACAGTTCGGTGCCCGCCTCGGACGGGGCAGCGACCGCGGAGGGGCGCTGACCCGGCAAGATGTCCGTCTCCCCAGCCGACTCTCCCTCTGAAGCTGCAGAAGACATCTCATCCTCCTGGGGTGTGCCGAAGGAGACGCTCGGCCCGCTGTGCGGGAAAGCGATCTGCTTCGGCAACACCACAGGACTACGTGGTGCGGCAGAAGAACATTCTGCACTGTCAACGTGAGGTCCCCCAAGCGTCTCACCGCATCACGGGAAGAGCGCAAGGGGAGCCGTCTCACGAATGAGAGGTGGGACCTCAGCGTAGCCATGGTCATACGCTCGCAATGAACGCATGAACCATCCACGAAAGCTGCCTCAGCGTGATCTCGGCCCAGATCCGTGAGGCAGCAATCATGCCCATCCGAGGAGGTGAGGAAACTTCCACACCAAGGAGCGCACGGTCGAATCGACATCTCGCAAGACGCCGTTTCAACCGTGAGAAAATTGCTTTTCGGGAAAAAGAGAGCGTGAACTCGCAGGAACTCTTTTTTAATTTGCTCTTTCAGTCTCGTCTTTCCAAAGCTGGGAACTAGATGCTGCTGGATGCAATCAGTGCACGCCAATATTCATTGGCCTTTTCCATAAGGCTCAGAGGTGATTGGTCTCTCCTGCGAGTTCCCATATGTAACGTCGAAGTGACTCGACTGAAAGGGAAACTAATATAGAGACACACTGCAAACTCTCACTAAACAAACACTCTGCAAACACAAAAAATACAGAAATGCACTGCAAGTACTCACAAAGCAACCAAATTCAGAAACATGCTGCAAATACTCGATGCAACCAAACACAAAGTGAATGCGGAACATACTGCAAATACTCAATCCGACTGAATACAGAAAGACATTGCAAATGCTCACAAAGCAACCAAATTCAGAAACATGCTGCAAATACTCACAACACAACCAAACAACAAAATGTATGGAATGATATCCCGGACTTTTTTCAAAAGGAATTGCAAATTGCATTTGCAATTGCGTTTTCCATATGTGGACG
>JAUMHE010000082.1:2824363-2860349 GCA_032359235.1 Enteromius mattozi
TGGAAATGCAACTGCAAATGGACTTTGCTTTTTCATTTGAAATGTGTCAGTCAGTGTTCGTCCGCGAAAGCGGAAAAACACACGATAATGCAAAATTTGCAATTGCATTTGAATTATGTCACAGTTTATGCGTTTATGCGAAATGCAATTTGCAATTCCTTTTGAAAAAAGTCCGGGATATCATTCCATAAAAATGTTCTCCAAATACTCACAAAGCAAACAAATATATAAACGTTCTGTAAAAGCTCACAACACAAACAAATAAAGAAAAGTTTGCAAATACTTACAAACCATCCAAATTCAGAAAGGCACTGCAGATTTGACAATACAAACAAATACAGAAACATGCTGCAAATACTCACAAAGCAACCGAATTCAGAAAGGCGTTGCAAATCTGACAATGCAACAAACACAGAAATGTGCTACAAATACTTGATGCAACCAAACACAGAAAACTGATGCAAATAACGAAATGCGCTACAAATACTCACCTCTCAAACAAATAAAGAAACACAGAACATACTGCAAATACTCACAACGTGACCAAATACAGAAAGACATTGCAAATACTCACAACGCAACCAAATAAAGAAATGTTCTGCAAAAATTCAACAAACAAATACAGATATGCATTGCAAATACTCACAAAGCAAACTCAGAAACACATTGCAAATACAATGCAAACAAATGTAGAAAAATTGAGAAATGTGCTGCAAATATTCACAAAAAGAAAACAAATAAAGAAACATGCTGCAAAATTACACAAACAAATGTGCACTGCAAATACTCAAAAAGCAACCAAATTCAGAAATGTGCTGCAAATACTCGATGCAACCAAACACAGAAAAGTGCTGCAAATAACAAAATGCGCTACAAAAACTCACCTCACAAACAAATAATGAAACGCGGAACATACTGCAAATGCTCACAAAGCGACCAAATACAGAAACACGTTGCACATACTCAAAACACAACCAAAACAAACCCTAAAATGTTTTCCAAATACAAACATGGCAAAATTTTGTAAAAAAAAACAAGCAAATAAAGAAATGTTCTGCAAAACCTCACGAACAAATGCAAACAAATTCAGAAACACACTTCAAATACAATGCAGGAAAATGCAGAAATGTTCTGCAAGTACTCACAAAGCAAACAAATACAAAAAATACAGAAATGAATTACAACCAAATACAAAAATTATGGATTTATCGTTTATGTCCACAGCATGCAGTATGGGATGGTATGTTCTAAAGTTTAATACTTACATTAAGAATTAATTCAAATGACTAACAGCACTGTAAATGAACAATAGTAATAGCGATGCTTGCCTTTCCAGGTACTACTAATAATTATTCCATCTTCTAAACCAAGCTCCAGTGTCTTTCTGTGAATATTCTCCTTCAACCCCATTGGCTTCAAACAGCTCACGGTTTCACACTCACCCCTCACCCTCTGGCAACGGCAGCCTTTGATGTCGTGACATTACTTTTAATTTTAGCCTGCCTGACAATACTTTGCCTTCGGAATTTCTCAAGAAAGCACAATGCCCAAAATTCAGTAAGACTGCTGACTTTGCTCTGCATGCAAAGTTCAAGGTAGTTCAGCGATGAGATCTCATTAGTATTCGTAGGTGTTCGTACATAACGTCTGGTAGTAAAACACATGCATATTATTTATGTTTAGAGATACACTCATACGTGCAATATTAGCATTTTGGCAGCTTTTAAAATGTAAACTGTGGAAGTGTTTAAATACCACAACTAAATATTAAACTTCTCTGATTATTTACTCACTATCAAATCATTCCAAACCAATAAGACAAAATAATACATTATTAAGATCTGTTTTTGCCCATACAATGAAAGTCAGTGGGGTCCAAAACATCACTAAACTTTTAATGTAATGGGGGAAAAAAACTTCTATTGTGTTCAACACAGTAGAGTAACACAGTGCAAATAATGACTGAATTTTAAATTTTGGATGCACAATCCCTTTAAGTTTCTATTCAAACACACACACACACACACACACAAGTTAAGTCTGAATACCTGCATGTTGTAAATTATTGGTGGGCTGCAAGTGCACTAAATGTACATTAAGGTAGGGCATGTGTCATATGCTAGAGCAATTTATCTAGATCTGGTAATCCAGGATTAGGGGAACCCTGAGGGTAAACGTGGGAAAGCATGCACACATACCGACTAATGCGTCACATCTAACATTTAGTTCTTGAGCATGTTCCTCAACTGTCCTGCTAATTTTATGCCTATTAAATGCATATTAAACAATGCCGTACATAAATATAGATCTTTTGGTGCATTGATCTTGACTTTCAAACATCATAAAGCATGGACTGAGATCCTTCAGTTAAATTTAATGATGGATTTGGGGGTACTTGACCTTTAAAGGATTGATGTCGCTGTGTGACTTTCCAAGGCTGCATATAATTGCTTCCACTTTAGGATCTGTCAGCTACACCGAATAATGAGCGACTTCTCAGTGCAGCTCAGTTTTGAAGCATCAACATCAACATAGCACTGAGAAACATGGAAAACTACTGCTGTATTATCAGAGGCGTAGCCGTAATTGAGTTATGTAATGCAACAAGTTTCCCACGATTTTCACCTTCAGTGAACCCGCCATGTTGTGAAACTTCTCCCTTAATAAAATATTGTGTCTGGACGAAATGACTTTCCACAATAAAGACAAGAGATTTTTCTTTCTCCATTTTAAGCTGTAAAAATAATGATAATGATGTTATTTAAATATATTAAGATTCTGCAATATTTCTAAGTAACTGATCAACTAAATTAGGCTCTTTGATAATGCGAACTCCTGTGAACTTTGCACAGACGGTCATTTTTACTGCTTCCATCGAAACCAAGATGCTTTTTGGAACATTAGGCCTATAAGATCATGCTAGATAAAAATTATCAATTAAGTTTTATTATTCATGTGCTTATATAAATATTTCAGCTATTTATGCATCAGTATTATTTTTTAATTAAAAGCTTTATTCCTAAGTATGTGTGTATATATTTAAATACGTTTATTTATTTTTAATGAACATTAAATTAATTCATTTATATTAAAGATTACGTATGAAATACATGATGCTGAGAAGTAAACAGATGAGTGGCCATTTTTAAATGTTTAGAAAAGCCATCATATCCATGTCAAAATATTTCAGCGCTCCACCTGCCAGGAATCACCTCAGGCATGTTTCCCCCTTTAGCAATTCACAAAGGCAGCAATTTCCAATGTTTTTCTGTGGGAACACATTCGTTTATTTTGACAAGCCTGTAGAACATCCTCTCCAGTGGGTGTTGAGACCAAATTTTGCTCAACATATAATGAGAGCGAGTAATTTATGAACATGAGTGTTTCACCACTAATGCAGTTAACTGTCATTCATCAACATATCCTTCACTCTGGCAAGATCTCAGGTAGTCATTGCGAAAGATTCCTCTTTGTGTTAGTATTATATTTCAGACTTGATTTTTAACATTTTCTGAAGAAGTGGTGCTTGTCATTACTGCTACTGTGAAATGGCATAGATATGTGGCTGCAAGGTGTTCTGGGTGTTTTAGTGGTTCCTTACTGGTTCAAGAAGACCTTTATGACTATTTTGGATTTTCAAGTGAATTTTAAGTCTGTTCATAAAAGGTTAATTTGACATATCTTGTCTGTAACCCAAAGTTTTGTTTATCAAAGTTTAATACTTATGTTTAGTTCAAGTTTGCTAACCATCATTGTAAAGCACTAAAATCTAAAAGACTAGTGAAATAAAGTGAAGCAAAACAACAAATCAAACGTGTCTGATAAGAATTTCTTATTATTCCAATAAAAAATACATTCATACAGAAATATAACAATTTTGCAAAACAATTTCAAATAAAATTCATATAAAGCAAAAAACAAAAAACAAATAAAAATCTTAGAAAAGTTTTTTTTTTTTTTTTTTCTTTTTTGTATTTTTCATCCTAACTTTTGTGTGTTTTCATTCTTTTGTACAAATATTCTTTAGACAAGAGGGATTCATGAGAGAAAAGATAAGTGATAGAAAGTGTTGGTTGAAGCAAGCAAATGGAAAACTTGATTAAGGCTCCATTACCACTCGACTAATATTGGCCACTGTTGCAAAGACGCAATGTTCTTTGCCCACAAAACCCTGGCTGGTCTGATTTAATGGCAGCACAAGCTGCTTCAAGTTACTTTTCTCCCACTGAAACAATTCGTATCCACGTAGCTGCTCAACATGCAACAGTGTCAAACCTCCATCGCTCAAAAACCCAGAGCAATTACACTCGAATAATTCAAGCATATAACTATGTACAATAAATTTAATCAATCGTTTGGTCCCTGAAAACATTATAGTTTACATTTCAGATCGCAAAAGAATCGTGCACAGCCATGCGGCGTTCGCACCCCACGTGCGTAAACTTCCATTGTAAATGTTGAAAAGGAGGGTGATATATCTTTATCTTTCTGGATGGCTGTGCACTGTTTCCACAATACTGTCGCTGGACTAAAACAACGGCATCCAGACAGGTCAATATCGAACTGCCCGAGTCAGCAGTCTGTAGCAGGCAGGGCCTTCAGCAATTCATTACAGAGAGGCAGTACAAGGCAAGGCCTGTCTGACTGCAGCTTGTTAATTACAATAAATCTTTAGCCGTTTTTTTCCTTTATTCTTGGTTACAGGGGACGGGGGGGGTTGGCATTCCACAAACATTCGGCCTTGTGTTATACAACAGCCTGTTTTCGCACTTTAAGAGCTTTTTGTCTCGCACACACCTCCACAGATAGAGATCTTGCATCTAAAGCGTATTCAAAACGTTCAGTAGATACCAAATCCTTACTTTAAGTGCTCTACATTGCAGATCTAGAAATGTGAGGGAAGTATAATAATGAAATTGCATGCTCAAGAATAATAAGAATAATATATTACGTATCTACAAGGGCTTGACTACAGCGGCCTTGGAAATAGGAAAGGTGCATGTTCAGGTGAAACAGAGCCTTAATAAAGCTTTTTTTTTTTCTCAATCACTTATACAAGACATTTTGTGACCCCCAATGGGAAAGGTCACTTGCATAAGGCACCATTAAGGCCAACAGTGCATTAACAACAGGTAAAATGGAGATAGAAAGAGAGAATTCTGTCTTCAAGATGACAAAATGAGTTTTGTATGAAATGGTCGCTGAATGATAGGATTCTTCCCTCCACCAGAAAGAAAAAAAAGAGGGAATTTAGAGTGAAGAATGATCAATGCGTTTATGTACAATATTGTAACATTTAACCCAATTGTATTTAGCTGCGCTTTATTGGAATCTATTTGCAGTCCCAATTACAAAAAAAAAAAAAAAGAAAGAAAAAAAAAAAAGTACAAACCCCAATACCATGCAACACCTGTTTATGATAGTGAAGTTATAATTGTGTTACATCTCTAAGCACACAGCTTATACAACGGACTACAAATGAGCTTTTGTAGCCTGTCAAATAACAAGCTACCGAACACATTGCACATTTAGTAGCTGCACCGAACACCAAAAAAGCCACTTTCATTCAGGACCGAGTTTCCGCCCCCTCTTCAGATGGGGGCAGGGGGTGAAACCCTGGCCGCTACGCCCCCCAGAATCCCGGAGCCCGGGGGCGTCAGGCAGGAGTTCTCAGTCTCACGGCTTCACTCACGGTTCTCGCATACCGCATGGAAACAAAAACGGAACTTGTTCCCCGACACCATTCAGCCCACAGCGATACACTGGTACCCCCCTCCCACCCTTCTTTGCACACGGGACATTCATCCGCTCACGTCAAACAGGCTTTCTTTAGGATTTGTTTTAAAGTACCAGTGTATAGTCCAGAAGTTGTCCCGAAACATCATGCACCATACAACACACCATTCATTCGCTCTTTTTTGCTTTTTTTTTTTTACTTTTTCATTTTTTGTTTTTAGAAATCATCCTCGGTACTTCATACGTGATTTTGTCCCTTCCTTTTTTCGTTTCAACAACCAGTCAGTCCGCCTTTATCCCGGGGCTCACGGAGGCACAGGATATGGTGCAAAATGGCATGCTTTGGCTGGAACACACTCCCCCCCATTTCTTGCAGGGCCAGGTCAACCAGGAAGCTGGTCAGGACACAACATATCCCCAGCGTGAAGCTACGGCCCGCTCAAAGGTGCCTCTTCATGTGCAGGGCCAGGTGGTCTGACCTGGAGAAACACCTGGAGGAAGAAACAGCAAGAGGAAAGGTGAAAAACAAGGTCAGGCAGGGGCCACTGAAGCCATAAAGTGTGATCAAAGGTAGAAATCTATGCATTGCGTCACTCATGAGGCCCCTAGTGGCCCTCGAGGTGAATTTGTCAAACAGAAATAGGTTCTATGAAAGGTAATGAAAGGAAAGAGAGAATTAGCATTTTCTGCACTGAATTAGCAGAGAAACTTAATAGTTTTGTATTTATGGTGAGAAATCAGTGAAAATAAGCAGATGAGATTTAAACTGGTTGTAGACTGGATTTAAAATTAAAGACATAATGCACCACAGACCATGTGCCAGCTTTTTTTAGTAAAAGCAGAAGTTTATAGCAGTCACAGAATGATACAGAATGACACAAAGATTTTAACTGTAAAATTTCAAAACAGTGCTAGAAAAATATAAAAGGAAAAAAAATATATATATACATACACATACATACATTATATATATATATATATATATATATAGTTTTTTTTTTTTTTGGTGGGGTCTACTACTAATGAATAAATTAATTAATTTAAATAAAATTAAATTTCTTGATTTTAAATAAGAAAAGGTTAGTTTTTCTTTTTAGAAGAATTGTATAAACTACACAAACAAAAATAATACACTTAAAATAACAAAATAAAAATAAAATGTTCTCAACGTTACAATAATCTGAGCACCAGCCCGAAACCTTATGGTTAAGTCTCAAGCTGAGAATAGTAAACTTTTATTGCTATCTGAAAGTATTAAATTATCCAAAGTTTGCTGAACTTTATGAATGCTGGGTGTTCCGATTCTGCAAAAATAGAACTGCTGGCACAGATTCTGTGTGGGTCTGGATATGAGGAAAGACTTGATCAAATGCTTTGTTTTAAAAGGAGAACTATGAAATGTTTCGCATCCAGTAACCACGGAAACAAAAAGCCAAAAAGGGAAGTTGAGCAAACAATGGTGTTCAAAGCGCAAAGCTCTGAGAGAGGGAAATGATTAACAGAGGAAGTGATGACAAACAGGAGAGGTGCATTTGGTCATAAAATGCAGAGAATATCAATAAAGTATTGCGACAGTGTGACTATTGCGCTTTCAAGCATTTAATGCGATTAGGTAATTAAGTGATAAAATCCAAACATAATGGGGCGACTCCCATCGATGAACCGATAAAACAGAATCAATGTCGAATGCAGAATCCGTCGCGTTTCACTGATGCACGCATCAAAGGATCAGGCATGCAGCGAGAGAGAGACAGACGGGCTTTGATGACTGTCACAAGGAGAGATAGCGAGACAGAACTGAGCGTACCTGTCACAGTGACTGCATTTAAATGGCTTTGCACCGGTGTGCTTCCTGAAGTGTCGGGTTAGCTCGTCGCTCCTCGCAAAGCGCCACTCGCAGCCTTCCCATGAACACCTGTACGGCTTCTCACCTGTAAATAAAAACACAAACACCTTTTAGCCGGCAGGTTTCAGCTGGGAAACATTCACAAGTCTGAAAGGAATGTGGAACAGCGTGCTCGCTAATGCTCTCAAAAATGCATCTGTAAACAGGACGCATGTTTATG
Source organism: Enteromius mattozi (assembly GCA_032359235.1). Taxonomy (NCBI): domain Eukaryota; kingdom Metazoa; phylum Chordata; class Actinopteri; order Cypriniformes; family Cyprinidae; genus Enteromius; species Enteromius mattozi. The sequence goes on from JAUMHE010000082.1 coordinate 2,832,166, forward strand.
TTGTCACGCAGTCTACGAGACGAGTCTTAACTTTAATAAGATTCCTCAAGCTCTCAAGGATTGCGCGAATGCACGGTATGCCAAAAGTCGGTCTCTGTGCTGTGTGCGCATAAACAGTGCGCCGAACAATGCACGTCACACAGAGCCTGTTTTGAATGTGACGGGGCCCTTTAAAAAAAGGGGCCACCCAGATCCCCATTCAAAAGCCTGGTTCTTTCCCATGACGAAACCAAAACTGTTTTGGTAGAACAGGTTGTTTTCACCCTGGCTGGCTTTCGTTCCCATCCTCCATCACCCATCCCCCCAACCCCCCCTTCCTGGCCACGGCCGCATTCCAAATAGATTAGGTCACCGTTTAGGCGTGCAGTCATGCGAGGCAAATATTCACAGAGTGACATTAGCCTTGCAGCTGAGGACAGCCTGTGTGAACTCAACTCCATTACACAACTTCGCAGGAGACGTGAAACCTCAGTAAAGCACGCAAAGTTCCACTTTCTGTTTTAGTAGAACTACAATGTAGAGCAAACGTCACAGGAAGGTTCTTACCTGTGTGAGTCCGCTGATGTGCTTTTAAGTGAGAACTCTTCGTGTAAACCTTCCGGCAGCCATTGAAGTGACACCTGTGCACTCTCCTCCTGCCGTCCGGAGAGGCGTCCCCTCCTGCAGAGGCCTTATCCGAGGCCTTCCCCAGTCCGTTTTGCCGGATCTTCACCGGCACGTGCAAGTCAGTCTGCGTGGAGCCCCAGACCTGCGGGACGCCGGGCTCCTGGGGCGTCTCTGGCGAGGATGGAGGCGTGCTGATGATAGAGGAACTCAAGTGATGCGCCGATTCCGTCAGAACCGAGCCCAGCGGGTTGGAGGTAAAGATGTGAGTGGGCGAGAGCTCCTCCGAACTGTCAGACGCCTCGCTGCTGGCATCCGAATTCATGCTGTTGGTTTCTAATATTTGGCAGTCCTGATTGTCGTCCTCCTTGACGCTGGCAAGGTTGCCGTTCCCATCTCCCTTATCTCCACAAGCCAAGATGAGCTTGCTCCAAAGATCCTCCTGGCCCTCAAACTTGAGGTCAGATGCCGAGACGTATGGCTCGCTCTGCAAATATCTCTCCAGCTCCAAACAGGTCTGGTTGAAAAAAAGAAAACACAATGTTAGAATGCGCATGACCGATTCATTGAGTTTCCTTTAACACATGACTGCCAAGGGTTAGTTAAGGTTAACCACAGGCTGCACTTTCACACATTTTCTGCTGAAACGTGTAAAACCATGTCATGTTGAAACATTACAGGGTATGTAAGAGCAATATAATCCGAATTTCAGGTTTAAATATGGCTTTGAGAGCTGTATATTGTCTTTCTGGAACAGTTATCCCCTAGTGAGTCGTGCAGACATTTCAGAGTCCTTTTAAGGAAGCCACAGAACTTCCTCGGTCGAGTTTCCTCATTCAAAAAGCCTGACGTCCCCTCAGCGTACATCTGGACGCATTTTAACCCGATTTTAAAAAGTATTAATTGTGAACGTACTACATTTGAGTGCAGAAGTCTTTAGATAAACACTTCAAACTGTGTTTTTCCGCTCGATGTGAGCATTTACTTGTGCGGTTTAGCTCTGCACATCCTCCATAACCACGATGATGTTTACCGCGCAGAATATGGCCTGGAGAATCTCAAGTTACTCATTTTACAGACTCTCCATAAGGTAAAATGTTTGTTCCTGAAAGCGATGGTTCAGACTTTTCATTTATTCAACATCATTCCATTTCCACGAAATGTTGAGGAGACTGACCGTGTAAGTCACCATTCACTTGCGTTGCACGGAAAAAGATGCAATGTAAGTGAATGGTGACTGAGGCTGTCAGTCGCTAACATCCCGCCAAACATCTTTTATTTCGTTTTCCACAAAATAAATGAGTATTAAACAGCACTATGGCGAGGAAATGATGACATGTTTTCATTTTGGAGGAACTCTCTCTTTAACAGCGTATGCTGGGGAAAATGAGCAACTAGATGCAAACGCATGTTTAAATGCCAAGAGATAAATTCACATGGCACCATGCCAGAATCCCAAAAAGCCTGAGGGAAACTACCTGGATACATTTCAGGAGAAACATTCATACTATCGTGCCAAGAATACGACTGCAACAGTTCAATCACAAGAATATCAGTATCAAGCAGCAGAACCTGCTATGACAGTTAATAAGCACCTCCTATAAACCCCGTTATGTGACAGAACATGTGCTGCAGACTTGTCAAATCAACCAGTCTAACGCTTGAGTGGGAAAAGCACAAGAAAAAAAAGTGATCGAAGCAGAATTATTTTCCTCAATATACTGTGCTTTTTGCAACGCAATACAGATCTGACTCGCCAGCCGCGACTCTTGAAAAACTACGAAATACTCTGTATGCCAAAACAAGTTTAATAATGCAGACATACAGACACATTCTATATAAGCTGACTGACAGCATTTACCGCGCAACAATGTAACCGAGTCAAATACGTCATTTAGAATGTTACACTGTTTCATTCAGCGCAGCGCTTCGCGGATTATAAAGAACTCTTCGTTTCCAGTTTAAAGACAGCGAAGTCGAGCCACAAGATCTCCGTTCGCCAATCACAGCGGAAGTTTTCTCCATTTCACTTTAAAAATTGTTACCTGTTGCCAGTATTCTTCAAGCGATGGCAATGCAGAGAAATAGCCAGTGTCATGAACGATCTGAAGTTCCTGAAATATGCTGCACATTGGTAGAACATCCATTGCAATCCCACGTTTCAGGCAATAAAAGACAGACAAAATATATGTATCTCGACGAATCAAAGATAAAGTGTGATAAGCAAGCGTCCTCTTCGTGCAATAGCAACGCAGTGCAGCCGTCGCTTTGCTCAGAGTCTGCTAGTCCGTCTGTTGAGATCACTCTGTATTTGCAAACACTGAACTCACGCAAAGCGCTGCGCTCTGTCAACTTCCCCTATTCAAACCTTGTAGCCTGCCTACTCCCTCGTGATAGCGTGACGTTCCCTCACAGCGCGCCCAATCAGATGCGAACAGGTTGCGCGGGCGTATATGATATCACTTTAAGCCAATCGCAGCGGCGTGCGGAAATAAGTCCTGCCTCCTAGAGCTCTGATTGGTCTATTCAACTGAACGGACCAGCGCGCTGATTGGACGATATTTTTAGAAGCGTATATAAAGGCTCTGTGCTCTAACCACTCATTTCTGTTTCTTGACGACGGAGTGTCACACGCGCCACTGTTTGGCCAGTGCGAGCGCTGTGTGCAATTGGTTGCTTCTCCTGGAGAACTTTAGTGTGTTGAAATAGGTTCGTTTTGCGTTTTACTTGCTTTTAGCTCTCTTGAGTAACTCGTACGAACAAAAGCAAGGCTTTGGAGAAGTTGCAAGCACTTTTCAAAAACCACGAATAAAAACCTCCATAATACTTGACAGATATCAGTGAAGCGAGTGTTTCGTACTGCAATGAAATTGCCCTGTAGGCCTTGTAAACATTGGAAAATAATCTCTGAACAGCACACAACTTTATTAAGCAACTGGAAAATGTAGCCAATAAGATTAACTGTGTCTATGGCAGTCATAAATTTGGCTTACATGTTTTTTTCTTCTTCTTCTTCTTCTTAAAAGTGAAATTAAAATTTATATTTGTCTTTGATGATTGATTAGTCAGATGTTCCGGGTGGCATGACAGACAAGTATATATATCGAATGTACTCTAATTAGAAATGATAGAAAATTGAGTTGCAGTCTATTCTTAATCATGAAAATATGTTAATTAATGTATTTTAAATTACATATCACATTATGGCCCTCTTCTGAGTGTCATGTGCCAGCCAAGCAGCTGCCTTTGAAATGAATAAGAATCCTAACAGATAGCTTTATCCAGACATTATAGCACAGACCTCACTTTAAGGTACTTGTAGTAGGAGGATGCATTGAATAATCAAAGAAATAAACCTTAAAATCACTTATGTTGCTGTAGCTGTAGATAAAAGAGTGAAATTTGGCCCAAGTACATCGTGCATGACTCATACATGAAGGACGTGGTCACTCTGGTAAATCAACACAGCCTAGTGAGCACAGCACTGCCCAGTTGACTTGTGTCCACTCTTTAAATAGCCACTTGTTTGGGGTCTGTCTGGACTAAGCAAGAGGTGCATGATGAACCTAATCTGTTGGTTTAGTTACTCAGGTTGAATTTCTGATTTAGTAGGCCAAATGTGGCAATGGGTTCAAGTTTAAAAATACTTTAACTGAGATAAACAGTGTTCCAAAAAAAATATCTGATATTTAATTCAGGATACATTGAATCAAAACTTCAGGGCTATGTTCCTATTAATAGTGTCATATGTTAATACTGCTCAGTTAAAAAAAAAACATTTCACAGTGCAACGCATTTTTCACATGAACTTATTACCCAATTTTGTGTAAAATTCATGTCATTGCATTCAAATAAAGTCAAGACTCCGGAGATAAATTGTGACAGATATGTTTTCTGGCTGATTCATAAATGGAAATGAATGGTGAAGTGGAGTATATTGCATTGTGGGACACACTATTCTGTGAAGCATGCTTAAAAATGCACATTTTATGAAATACAGTAGGAAATTTGGGCATGTTAAGCATATAGCTTGCATACTGCACACTGAATACTCCTGAAGCAATAAGAGTATTATAGTATGTGACATTTGTAGGGATTCATTCATTTTACCTTGGTTTGAATAAAGTCACTTTTTACAGAGTGAATCATTGGGTTTAAGATATGGATGTGTAGTTCAGTGTAAAACAAATCAAAAGGAGTAACTGTCATGCACAGATTCCTTTCCTTTCTATATTTAGAGTTTTGCTCAAACTGAACTGTGCATAGACAAATGTACATATATAGTCCATATGTCCAATTGATGGATAATTGTTTCGGATGATCGATTTGATTTTTAAACATCTGATTTATTCTGTACAGGGTCTATTGTTTCTTTTTTAACACTAGCGATTCACAAAGTAATCACTTAATCTTCCGGAATGGCTCTGAAATTGAGAGATACCGCTTTTATCGCTTGCATAAGACATGCGGGTAAAGTTAATTTACACGCCGATCCGGCCTCCTGTCCTCTGAATTCAGTAGAGATGTTACAAACAACATTTCCAGAACAGAGTTCCATTGTCCAGCGCCACAGTATAGTCTGGTGCTAACCTCTGGAGAACTGAGTCCCCATTGTAGCTCTCAGCTGGGGCCATATTTGTAACTCGCAGCATCTGATTCAGTCATATGGTGGTGTCTTTGGAGCTGCAGCGCCTGGCCATGATAGTCATTCGAAGGAATTTTTGTGCTGCTTGTCATAGGGGAAGTGGTGCAACTGTTAATCATTGGCAAAGGTCAGACATTCCGGACAATGGCTTTGTCCAGCCTGCTTTTGAACTGAAAGAGTGCCATTGAGGACAGTCTGTCACTCTGGACCTCAGTGTCTATCCTTTTAAACCCATTGAAATTGAACTGCAACAATGAGTTGCAGTTTAACAGTGTGTCTTAATGTCACGCTTTACACCACCTCATGTTAAGCTGATCTGAGCATTCGAGCTGTCATAACTGAGCGAGAGTACCCAATGTGGACTGAATGAGAACGCGTGGCTATCGACTAACAAACCAAACGTCAACACGGCGACAATGTTGTGCGACAACAAAGCAATCCACAATGGAAAGTTGCCACTCGACGCTCCTTTCATCCTTATTCATATCGCCCAAATGCATTATCCAGTGGGATGTTTCATTAAGGAAGTGTCCAGAAAATACTCTGCGGTGGGCCCTGGCAGGCTTTATCTCTTTTAGCAAGGTTCTAAACTCTATCATCATTATGCAACCCTCCCTGCACAGTAGCCACAGGAAAGAGCAATTACACACAGGGTCCATTTTAATACATCAATGTCACTACAATCAGTAAGTTGTTGCAGGTTGTTCTTTTTCCCTTCTAAACGATGCGCCATATAGAGGGCCATTTATCCCGTGAGTACCCATCCCTTGATGCGTGCGAAAACAATTATTGGCCATTCTTTTCAGGAAAAGTTGATCCTGTGAGCAGCGCGCACACTCGGGTCAGCGGGCAGAGAATAGCCGGAAACTAGTCGCTATGCAAATAGACTGAGACACTAATTAGCCTTAATACAGCACAGACATGGAACAGGCCAAGCATTTCCAATTGGATTTGCTGAAGCGAGGAAACGCACACCAATAGCTGTGTTTTATTAAAACTGGACGTGTGCCAAACCTGTTCGTTCTTTCCCCTGAGTCCCCAAAGTGACAGCAATACCATCAATGCCTGTTTTGTTTGTGGTTACAAACAAAAAACATTGCGTGTCTGTTTGTTCTCACCTTGTGTAATGTGGCTATATGAAAGCACACTTATATGCAATTAATTTGGTGTTCCTCAATGACTTATTTAACGCATTTTGTGTAGCAATTACCAATTTGAGTGGCCAATAACTTGGCAAACATGCGAAAAAGCCAATTGTAATTCAGCAAATCATCCCTAAACAATTTATTTTACCAGGTGCGTGTAATTGAGATGCATCGCTTTTCATAAGGACTTTGAGCGATTGCTGAGGCATTAATAAAATGAGAATAAATTGATTGATTGGAAATCAATGCAGTGACATCAATCTTTGGCCGGTAAAAAAGCAGGAGAGAGAGACAAAAGGAGAAATCAATATTCTTTCTAATGCACCATGTCATAAATCAGAATCGTCTTACTGTATGCGGTACCTGGCGACGCAAAAGTGATCATTGGCTTCATTAGTCTTTACACATGGTCTGTCTCTGTTTGCTCAGTCTTGCAGACGCTTCATTGAAATTCAGCCAAGGGTGGCATTAAACGATCGGTGTTTGTGTCTCTCTTCAGCTCTGTGTGTATTGACGGGTAGAGAAGTCGGTCACCGTGCAGCTGGCACTTGACCTTGCAGAGTGCACTGAAGGCTTCTTTTATAATATAAATATACATATATGCAAACACACACATTATGAATATTATGATGTTAATGACCTTTTTTAAAAGACCACACAATTGCTAAGGACCAATGCTAAATTGCAATTGCACATACTTAATAGCAATTCTGATTTAATTCTCATTAATATGCTACTAGTGTTGAGAACTTTGATTAATTTCCATAATTCCAGTCTTTTTTTCAATGACATGGATGAACAATTTGTTTTCAGTATCCCTAAACAAATGTTTGCAGAAATTTCCACATTTTTAGGTTAATCATGGCATTTCCCCCCTTGTCCAGATCTATTAATGTATTTAAAAATTACATTATAATGCGCACTATTTTGATATGATTTTGATTTATTATTATTGTTTATTAATGTGAAAAACAATGTGAAAGCTTTGTGAGATGATTTTATTTATTTCCTTTTTATGACAAGGCAAGGATAGTTTGGGTTGCCAAATGTCATGCAGTTCTTACAGTTCAATCCCACAAAATGTTCACATTATTAATAATAATATATATATAAAAAAAAAAAAATAAGTAAATATAATTTAGTAAAAATGTTTGGAAGTACTTGCAGTGCATGAATACATTTATACTGGAATTTGTATTTGTATTAATATTGTATTTGTATTTTCCTCATAAATAGAGAACTTAATTTCGAGTTGCTTTTTCCATCATAATAGCAAACAATCCGGTACTTCTCAGATACATTTTCGGTTATTTCTGATATCAGACACTTATTGCACAAATGTTTGGCATTGCACCATAAAATAAGGAAATAACTACCATCTAAAAATAGGGTGTCTAAAAACCACATCAAATGTGCACAAGAGATGGGGGTGGCATTCGTGTAATTGAAACTCTGAAGGAAGATCTTAAATGTGCTGGAAAATTTAAAGGCCAGCTGAATGGTCATTGTTTCACAGTGTGAAGCATTCTGTGGTTGAGGGTTGTTCTCCCCTGTGATTTGATATGCTAAAGGCTGCTACCATTATTCCACGACAAGGAATGTTAAGTATTTTATGTTTTTTTCACTGGAACTCTGTGGGAAAATTGCCTCTCTCCTTTTTTTCAGAAGGGGGTTGGGCGTTTATCTGGTACAAAGTGTAAACAGAAGCCCAACCCTCTGATTGCAGGCTTGGGTGAATGAATACATGATGCTTTTAGAGAGTTGAGCATGTAGACCCTCTATCGGGTTACCTTGACCATTAATGACATGGATAGACTCTGTGATTCAGTCCTGAACTTTTCACAAGCTCAGTGTGAAAGTGGGAGGCAAAAACATGCTTTTCCCACACCCGATTTTCAGTCGTGCTAAGCCAGCATTCGTGTCATTTGTGCTACAGATGTAAATGATTCCTTAAATTATGCAACATTTTCTAAGTCATGATTGCTTACATTTTCACCTGGTGTACTATAAAATGAACATTAAAATCACATAACCATGCACTGAAGGAGCCAGACCAGAATATCATGGACTTTAGGATGAGTTTTTTAGACAGAAAACCCTAACTGACAGCATCTAGAACACCTTATCAACTGCATAAGGATACCATGGCATCCTTGCATCAAATTGTGTTGTTGTTTTTTTAACATTTCACTGTTTATGTCTTGCTTTCATTAACTATAAAAATGCACTGAAACTCAGATCTACCTAATACTCAGAGAAACTGAAATACCACTAATTTCTTCAAAAAAATGTAAAATTCTACATTGTCTCTCTTGTTGCATGTGGAGAACGGCAATTGAGAGACACTTGCAAAGCATCCATGGCTTGACTCACTACATGACTTTAGCTATGTTTAAACTGTGTATTCTGTGCATATTAACAGTGGGTCACCCGACTGTCTTACTGACTGGGGCAAATAAAAGAAAATCTCTTTTGTCCTCCACTAAAATCTGATACAGAGCCAAGGCTCACAAGGTGGAGTGGACGTCAGCCGCCCTCCCCCGTCACCTCTTCCAGTCTGTCCAGCCCATCAGGGACGCTGATCTCTGGCAGTCAGGTCAGTGCCCAGGAGGTCCACGTTCCTCTCTCTGCAACACAATGCGTCTCCCCGTCTTATCTCTTATCTTAGCTCCACATCTAATGTGTATCACTGAGTTTCAGTGTAACAGACCCCACACATGCTTGTTGGTAAAAGAAAGAGCAGAGAAAAGAAATAGAAAGCAACTATCCTTTTTTGAAAGATATGCAATATGCAGCAGGGCTATTTGTTATGTAATTTCATTTCATTTCATTTCATTTTATATTATTTTATTTTATTTTATTTTATAATTTAATTTCATGTTATTTTATTTTATGTTATTTTATAATTTCATTTCATTTCATTTTCTTATTTTATTTTATTTTATTGTCAGTAGTTCTCTTTTATAGTGTCCTGCCAAAATTTTCACTGGCCCCACTTCAATCAAGAAATGGATGAATGAATTAATATTTTTTGGAAACACTTTACAAACAAGTATTATTTTATAAAGTATTATTAGTAACTGCATTATGAAAGGATTCAAATATTTCATTCTGACAAAAAGTTGATTTATTTAATTAAAAGTATTTACATTTTATTATTAATTATCAAATATAATAGCACATTAGAATGATTTCTGAAGGATCATGTGACACTGATTGGTTATACCATTGAAAATTCAGCTTTGCCATACCAGGAATAAATTAAAATGAAAAATATATTAAAGAAAGCAGTTATTTCAATCATAATAATATTTAACACTATTACTGTGTTATTTACATTTGCTGAATTTTTAATAGAAGGTGTGAGTTGTCGATGTGACTTGAAAAGATTGGAGGCCATTATTTTTACTATAATTTATTGTGCTGGAAGTGGCGTAGAAATTAAACATTTCACCTTTAAATTGAATAATTGAACTATTTTCTGAAACTACAGATCTGTGAATAATGTACCATATTATTGCACACATGCTCGTTATAATGTAGTTCAGGATGTGTGCGCAAAATGCAACAACCCGTGACGAAACATGTCAGACAGAAAAGACTAAATAGACTCATAATCTACAATCGCACTCTTTTTGCCTCATTAGTAGGCCACTTTTTATTAGCACATTATCACATTTTGTAAATGCATTGCAATAACACACATTCATCTTATCTGTTCAATGTACTGCTCATGTGCATTCACTCAGTTTTGGATGGGTGAAACAGGCAAATTAATAATTCTGTCGCCATGGCAACGTAGCTTCCAAATCCACGGAGTGAAGCAGAATTAGGAATAATGACAGGAAACAGAATGAAAATGAGATTTTGGAGCGAGTTGGATTTGTATTAACATGGCCAGTAATTTAACCAATCATGATAAGACATTCAAAAGGGATTTTGAGGCCCTTTGTCATGGTAACAATAGCAACAGTGAGTACACATAGAGCGGTTGAAATAGTGAATACTAAGTGACTAACTCCACGTCTGTACTCTCATGGGGCTTTCTAATCAAGGAAAGTTTCTTTTTTTGTTACTTTCAGTATGACTTGCACAGCTTGTGTCGCCCTGTTAGGACAGTATGACATATCGAACGGTGCTTTCCTTTTAAAACTATAAGAATGATGTTCAGGCTGCTTCTTGTTTTAGGCTGTGTCTGATAGTATCCACTGGGATTTTACAGGAATAAAAAAAAAAAAAATCAATTACAATGAATGGGACAGAATCTTTAAAAACCTCAAAAAGAGCACAGCAGCACACAAAAACCAGATTCATTAACAAACCATTCAAATTGGTTTTCCTAAACAAAATTCTTGATTCTCGATACTGCGCAACTAAAAAGTGTTTACCATGTAAGTGTGATAAAAACGTGGCACATTTGGTTTCACCCAAGCATATGAAGCCACTGACATGAGGTTGTGGTTGTCACGTACGTCATGATTGAAGGTTACCTCCAACCGTGAGCGCGTGTTGACTCTGTGTTTTGTTTTCTGTTTGTACATTCAAAGCCACACACATGATATCATCCTCTTATGGACTTTAGACTATGATATCATATGTTTGAGCAGTGTGTCATCGACAGTTTCCTGCACTGCTCCTATTTTCCCATCACACTGGTTATGTCATTTTCCCATGACTAAGGCATTCTCTGACCGGATTGTTTTACCTTGGCCGGGTCAGCAGACTCAGAGACGGATCAGAGTTGTTTTGCAAACACCTGTGCATGATCTTATTGGCTGGGGATTCAGGTGTGACTGTTGACTCACCAGAGACTGCATGAGTCGGTGTCCATTTAATAGAAACATGTTTAACAGTGCGCTTTATAGAGGGTTGGCAAAGACATAGCTAGTAAAATAGTATATAGCTTTAGTATAAACCATGAGGCTATTGCTGCAAGAGTGTGTAAAACTGCAAAAGTAGACTGTATATCATAATTCATTGCCCTAGAATCCCTTGAACAAGTCAAATGAGGCATTTCATTGTGGTCCCATAATTTTCTTCGCAATTGTAACTCAATAAAACAGCATTATTTAAAAGCATTCAGCCTCACAAAGTAAAGCACGATTTGTACAGGTATTGTAAAAGCACGTGTTATTTTAAAAGTTTGGTAAGACTGGTTAAAATCTCACTAGTCCCCACTGAAATGCGAGTATCATTAGATCCCTCTCTTTCTCTATTTCTCTGTGTAAACACCTGAGAATGACTAACCCATATCTCATGACCGGGCTGCAGTGCTGCGAGCCCTGTGTCCTGCATTCTCCAGGAAATGAGGCATGATGCGTGCCATCACCCAGACACAACCCCTCAGGAACCAGGAGCACAGATATAAAACAGACTGTTAGCTTAACACACAGCATAGCTGGGTCACAAGGAAAGGGTCAGCTTTCATAGGATCTTAAGTGTAATTGGCTTCATGTTGAGGATGCATCTCTGTTATTTCCTCTAGTTTAGTTGAACTGCTGGTTTGTTTACCATTAAATATAATATGCAAACATTGTTTGCAGTAATGCTTAATAAATGTTAGAGTGTGCTAGCTGGTGTGAGTGTGTGTGTGTGTTCTGAGTGGCTGCATAGCAGCCAAAAGTGTTTACCTCCAAGTATCTGATATTCTGGTGCCTAGAAATGATTTTGTCCCCTCTTGAATTAGTCTATGAGAATTGTTGCAGTTATGAGCTATTAGCCACCAGACCAAAATCCCAAGTTAGATCACATGTTGGTAGCACAAGCGAACAATGTCGAAAAACCTGCCAAAGATATGGAAAACCCCTGTCGTTGCCGAAAGCCTAATGGGCAGTGCACTAACATATAATCCCATTGTGTTGTGGGCATACCGAGTTCGAATCCTTACTTGAGGACCTTTACTGATCCCACCTCATCTTCGTTTCCTGGCACATCTACACTATCCTATTAATAAATTTAAAATGCCAAAAATAAGTATTGATATTGAAAACCTTAACCCTAAGTATGAGTATTGCAATAGCAAATACCACTAATTATAGCAGTTTGCAGACAGAAGTATTTAACCCTGCTCCTGGGAATCCATTGTCTTGCAGAGTTTAGCTAAAATCCTAATTAAACATGGCTAAACCAGCTAATCAAGGTCTTTAATATCACCTGACAATTCACAGGCAGGTGTGCTAAAGCAAAGTGGGGGAAAAAAACTGAAAAAGGGGTCCCAAGGAACAGGGTTGAAAAACTAGGTGCCAAAATATAGCGTTCCAACTACGTTCACTGAAGAAGCAAAAAGTAAACTAGCATCTAAGGGAAAAAAGATCTCTCTATTTTGATGCTACAGTGGTACACATCATAGGGGTCACACGTAAGTTTACGATAAATAAATCTTGACGGCACGTTGACCGACATTGAGCGTAAAACCTATTTTCATTCTGGAGACACTTTACCAGTCCTCATCGTTCATGGCACTGACAGCTTACTGTGACAGAGCTCTAGCCATGATGAGTGGCAGACAGGAGACTGCTGGAGACTATCGCCTATGCCCCAGAGAGCTGCCAGACACGGCTTCCTATCAAGCAGGCCGGAAGGAAGCCGAGTGTGTCAACACAGCGCTGCACACCTCACTCATCCAAGCGCTAATGGATGAAGACGCCGCAGCTGTCCTCAGAGAGGAAAAAAGAGGAAAACACATAGTGAACATTAAACTCCGTTTCCCAGCAGGCTTAGTTTTTTCTGCTCCAAAACAACAAGTACGACAACAACACAAATCATTACTGACAGACAGATACCCAGGTGAGTTCTAATAGGAATCAACCACTTGTTGTTAACCTCTACAGTCACCTGAAATGACTTTGGGGTGCAGACAACATCTGAAGGATTTTAGGCTAGCGTTCCGGCTGAAGAGACATCATGGCTTCCTCAAAGTAGATAAGTATTCTGAGGTGATTCCAGTTAGAGCTTGTGTGACTTGATGCTGACAATTTTGTTCCTTCTCTCACTTTCCAGATGATGTCATTGCTGTACGGGGCTAGCAATACTTTTGAACACCAGACGGACTACAGAAATGGAAGGATAAAGAATCCAATAATCAAGTGTCAGGGTGATCAGTAAATCAAGCTTTACCAGCGTGGAATTTTCTGACAAAGACTTGTCGGCTTTGGATTGGCTTCCCTTGTGTGACTTAATTAGCGGCACAGGCCAAGCTCAATGAAGCAGCTCTCTGGGACTTTCTGAGTGGAGGTGCGAAAATCTGGGTCAGTGGGGCTGGGAGATCGCTGAGGTTTTCGTGCCAGGAGTCTGAGCTTCCTCTCGCACTATCAACCACTGACAGACTCCACGTTAAGACAGGGACAAACCTGGCCCTGGTTGCTGCAGCTGGCCGGCTCAGTTAGCATTCCCATCAATTCCCTCTAATCCTGGTATTTAACTCTGTCCCCTGCCCTACCAAACCAGAGACCAGCCACATTCCTCTGCTGGCACACCAGGGCACTATATTTGAACAGCGAGCAACTCCTGCAATGGCCTAGCAACAATTTGCACACTTGCATCGGCATGACCAAAGTCCCATCCCACTGACGAGGCCATGCAAAGGAATGGTGCTAATTACATGCCATCACTTGTTGTTTTTCGGGCCACCTCTTGTTCATTCTGTCACTCCACCATTCACAGTTTATCTTTACACTTTTAGTTTTCCACGTAAGCTGGGGTTCGCTCCCATTAACTGCCACCTGCTTCAATTATGCTGCAGCTTTCCCTATGAAAACCTCATCATGTGTACCACAGGTTACAACCTGAAAGAGATCCATCACCTGTTGATCCCATACATTTCGGGAACAAGGGCCATTTCTGACAAGGCAGTTATTAGCGACACAGTCGACGCAATGTAATTAATCACAATACAGCGTCGCAACATTTGTTCTGAATGGTTCCCCATCACCGGAGAAGCCATTTTCTCTCATTTCCAAGGTCAGATGGATGAGATGGCCCACCGTCCCACTGGAACCTGACAACAGGGTGCTGCAATTACCGCTGTCCTTGATATTTAATGGGGAATGAGTGCAGTAACCTTTAGTGTTTGCTTGTGAGACCCCCCTTCTCGCCCGCTTTCCCCTCCTCTGACTCTCTCTCTCCTCCGTGGGGCGGTCACAAAACAGAAGGATCACTTTGGAAAGACATGTGAAGTGTGTTTGTATGCCAGGCGGTGCCGTGGGAGCAAGGGAGTGTGTATGCACACACATACACTCGCAGACGCTGCCAAATGGATGCATGTCAATGCTGTTTGGGTTGACAAGGGACTTACTTGTGGGCCAGAGGGTAGAAAGAAGTGCAAAAGTAAAAAATAGTCACTCTCCTCTGCTAACTCTGCACTAGTGATGCAAAGAATTTGACACAATTTTCATCTAATTGTGAAAAGTCTTTAGCTTGAATGGTAAGGTCAGTGTACATCACAGTCTACTAGAGACTTGAAGTGTACTTGAAATAAAGTGCCATGATGTTACTGTGGTCATGTGGACACTACTACTGGTACAGGGAAGATATTCTTTCAGTTAATACAGAAGCATTTCAAATCTTATCAGATCATGAATATTAATTACTTTAGGTGACGTAACTTGATGCTACAGAAGTAGACCTAATTGTTTTGCTAAGGGGCAGGTAAATGGGCGGCTAGCTGGGTCTTCTGCTTCGTCATTTTATGTGATTGGATACTATTTCAAATCTAATGCTTTTCTTAAAATATAACGGGATGTTATAGTGTAACATTACATGCATTAATACTGCAGTTTTTGTAAGGATAGTTACCTGAATTTTTTTCTTCATAAATCGTTAATGTTGACCATGACATTGTATTTCTGTCAGCTAATACATTTAAATTCATGTAGTTAATTTTACAATTTGGGCATCTGACAAGCACATATGCATACAGTATAATGCACTTTGTGTTTTTGATGCTGATTATAACACAGCTAACAGCTAATTAACGTTCATGAACCCAATCAGAAGCGATTGTTTTGCACACCGCCAGTGTTTAGGCAATTTAATGACAATGACAAATGACAATTTACTCAGTCCCTAGGTGAAGGAGAAAAACTCCACACCACTAGAGAAATGCATGGAAAATCTTGTCTGTCATCACCTCTCTCAGTCAAACAGACACCATGTGCAATGTGAGTATTACAGAAAATTTTCTCCATGTAGTTGCTTTTCTCCTGCACTAAATTGTAAGTTGGAACCGAGCAGTATGCAG
The DNA here is from genome assembly GCA_032359235.1 of Enteromius mattozi. Taxonomy (NCBI): domain Eukaryota; kingdom Metazoa; phylum Chordata; class Actinopteri; order Cypriniformes; family Cyprinidae; genus Enteromius; species Enteromius mattozi. The sequence continues at coordinate 2,847,797 of JAUMHE010000082.1, forward strand.
CATGTTTGACAGCTTTAAACATCCATCCCTCATTTTTGTACCTCTCCAGAGTGCTCTGCAAAAGACAGGTAAGAAAAACTCCCTTGACATCCTGCAGAAATGAGAAGTGCCTTATGTAACAATGTCTTCCCTTCTCTCATCACCATATGCTGCCAGTGTTTACTTTAGCATGTTTTCTCTGAATCCACAGGCATGAACATACGGAGATAGAGAATGATGATCAATGTTACCAACATTCCTGGTCATCATTGTCGTCATGCTCCACTGTGAACATACAGCCATGCAGTTAGTAATGTCAAACACGTATGTCTTATCTTTCTCACGCCATGTGTCAGTCAGGTAGCCATCACAAGGAGGAATGTTTTACATCTGTTTGATGTACATCACATGCCCAGGACTGGATGAAATGTGCTTGATAGAAATTGTGTTGAAGCATGCCAGTGGTCACAAAATTGTTTTCACACTGCAACCGTATGAACGTGTCCTGAAATATCTAAAAAATAAACTTAATTTGGATTTTTAAACCACATTAGTATGTGGCTTAGTTTTCAACAAAATAGTTTTTTTAAAGACCTTTTACTGCTTGTCTGAACAAAGCCATGCTTCTTTACAAGATTATATCAGGCAATTTTGTTAAAAATGATAATAAAACAGTAATTACCATATGAAATGGTACAACCAGATGTGAAGGGAATGCATCATTCAAATGAAATCAATAACTTCTTATCCATTTTACTATCTCTTGGTATTCTGCTCACTGCTTTTGTTCTGAACACTAGTACAGAATCTATTGAAAATTACACTGAATTCCTGCTTCTGAACAATGATCAAGGCCGACCATATTGTTCATGCTCTATCTACATCGTCAGCCATTGTCCATTAAGAACTTGGTTCTTGAATGCGACTTTTGATTCTCTGTGATAAACTTTTGACCTCGGCATGTTTTTACTGAAAGGCTGCTTGACCTCTGAGTGTCTAAGAAACATGAGATTGAAAGATGTCAACAATTGGGAAGTTTGGCAGCAAAAACATCAGGTGTTGCAATCTGATTTCTGAAAAAACTTAAATAACTGTTATATCTAAATCCGGGATTAGTTTTCAGGACAAATGTCTGAAAAGTAATTGTTACTGTGGACATGTAATGTTTATTATCAGTTTGCACCGGATAAGCAATGTCTGAATACACTCAAATGGGCGTCTACTACAACTGCGCACTCATATATATATATATATATATCTGGTCCATCGCAAAATATGAAATGTGACTGCACAAAAATGCTTCATAAATCCATATGCTACAGAAAAAAATCCCCCTTTGAAGTGCATCTTGTAATTTTCAGGTATTCTTATTAGTCAGTGTCCACCTGATGATGTCTACAGGCCTGACATGGCCACAGAGAGTAGATTCACAAGCTTTTAACAAGATTTGTCAGTTTGCATTAGTTTGCCTTATTTCTTCAGAACATGATATTGAATGTAAAAGACTGTCATCTTTACTGGCACAGGGGAAAAAAATTACTGACATGGCCAATTTGGATGGGATTAAAATCACAGAGAAGCTCCTGTAATTATTATATTACCCCATATCCCCATATAATAGGATAGAATATGGCTTAAGAAACTATTTCCGTAGTAAACAACAAACCTGAGGGAACAAATTACTGTACTATTTTGCAATCAAGACAAACATGGCACAGCACAGAGATTGCTTACTTAGTGAAGGACTATGAAATCAGACACTGGTGTTTAGAGAGGAATGTGTAATCTGTCAGTGTCCATACAGGGCTAATGTATACCATCACCAGGAGAGGACTGGCTAGGACTTGTTTCTAGAGTATTGCAACAAGCATGTCGCTGCGTTCGCTGCCATGTCAGGTTACGTGTCTGCTGGCTAATTTGTAATTCATGGTATTTGGGATCAGAAATACCTCAACTGCCACAATTTCCTGACATGTTGGCACCCTGTGGAGAAAACACCGCTATCCTGAGCTATTTTCAGGAATTTCCATGATGTGCATGTGTCAGGCTCACATCAAGTCCTCTGGAGAGCAGGGAGACTGGTGATATTTTGCACGCAGAGCTTCATTATCGGCTCATTGGTGATTCTTGCTGCAGGCACACACCATGCGTGTTCATAAGCGCGGATCTAACTCTGGCTTTGATGAGAGATCATTAGCACCAGGTCATGACTGATGCTTCAACAGTCTCCTCGCTGTCTTGGATACGTTTTTGCTTTATCTGATTTTCCCTGATAAAAAGTGGTGTAGTATGCCATGAGATAGCGAGAGGTGCGCAGAAAAGATGGGGTGATTGCTAGTTGCCACTTCACTCAACTGCTTTTTAATTTTCAACGTCGCCTGGGGGACAAAAAACGGAAAAGAAAACCTCGTCTCGCAAATGACTTGGGTGAAGGAGCCGGAAACGCGCAAGCAAAGGAGATTCACTGGCAGATATTTCAGAACAAATCACCTGCATAGAAGGCGTCTCAGTCCCTAATGGAAATCCATATTCATCTCGGTCCCGATTCGTCCCACGAGGCCTCAGATCTGGCTGATTCCACATCGTCTTATCAATTTCCCATCCTCTTTCTCTCTCATCAGTCGTTCTACTCTGTTTCCTGGCCGCAAGGACGCCGCTGCATCATATTGCATTGCCATGGAGACATCCAGAGCCACGTTACACGATTATTAATGACAAGGCATGAAGTACCCGTATGAATATGTAGATAAGCCTGGTGCATATGGTTTTCATATGAACTGGATGGATTCCAATCTCTGACGTCTAGTTTGACTGATGGTGCCGTCAGGGTTATTTAATATGCCTGAAGTCTGTTCCTCTCTGTAATAATGTTTGAGCGCAAACAAAGTCATCTGCTTTGACTCTAATTATTAGTAGGCAATCCATGTTTCTCCAGTGACATTCATTGAAACGACTCCTCTGTACTATAAAAACCCCACAAACAAAACTCCCAGCATGCCCTACTTTCCGCAGCAAGTTTGTGAGTGTTTACTTGGTTCTGCTGTCCTTCTCTAAAGGGCACCTTCACTTGGGATGCAGCGAGAGAACATGGAGACGTACACATGTGATCGCGCACGCGATAGAAGCAATGAAATATTACAGTGGGAAAGATCATATTTATTAAATCCCCTTGGCCGGGGCTGGACCCGAGCCAACTGTTGCTGTTCACTTCCTATCACTCATAACGAGTCTGCGGCAGATGAATGAGTGTGCGAGACGTTTGTAAAGATAAAACCAGATTGCATATTAAGAGAGCATAAGGGACATCATATTAAAAACAGAAGCAATCTCTCAGTATCATCTAAAACACTGGGAACTCCCCCCACCCTCCTGTCGTAGATTTTAGTGTGCTTGAACATACTTGAATTGTTCCTTAAGGTCACCTAAAGGGGAATGAAAACTCTTTCTTAGATTGCACAACCGAGATTCATAGACTGTTTTCTTTCATTCCGAGCCACAATGCTATTTTGTAAGAGCCACTTACTGTATGTAGCAATGCTGCTTCCTACCTACTATGTTTTAAAGGCCTTTTTTTGACTGCGCTGTAGCATAAAAATACTGTAAAATCATGCTAAATTCACATACTGTGCTGTGTGTTCAGTGTCAGAATGTTTTTGTTTAGGTCTGTTTGACTCTGCCCACTTCCAATTTACCCAATTGTATTTCAACTCCCTGGGTTGCCAGTTGACTTAAAAACACAGAGTATGGAAGCCAGCTAATAAAATGGGTCAGAGATTGCAGATTCCACCCCACCTAACTTGGCATACATTTATAAAGCTGAATGACTGTGGTAATCTTCCATTTTCAATGGAAAGTGTTGTTTTTTTGCAAAAGCTTGCATCTTGTGAGAGATATTAGGTAATTTGCGATGCATTTCGCAAAAGGATTTCTAGCCAGCTAAGATGACAAGTTCTGTCATTGCCAACATAGTGTAATGATTCAGAGTATCCTGAAACCATTCGGAAACAGCATTGTATAATTGTTTGGTTGGAGATACAGCTCTCAATCAGTGGTTAGTAAAAAGTGCATGTGTATAAATGAAAATGCTGAACACGTGAGTTAGTACACATGTAGTGCATGTTAACATGATAAAAAAATGAATGGCTTTCTGGTTTTTGCGTAAATGTTAATAACCTGACATTAATATAATTATCTGACATTAATTGCAATCTTGAAGCGATTCATTAACAGAAATGATTACTCCACCATCTGCGTGAGACGTCATTAACAACAGTCCTATTTTTTTTGAACCAGTGTGGTTCAAACGACAGCGGTGCAACCATTTGGGGAAACAATCATTACTAGGTAGTTAATTACTACAATGATGCATCGTGGTTAAGCAGCAAGGTACATGGCATACAATTTCCATGGCATTTTAAAATGTTGAAGAAATGCAGAAACATTTGGCCTAAATTCATGAAATTTATTCATCCTATGAAATTCTAAATCATATCAAAACTTGAGTCATCACATTTATATCATACAGACTTGTTTTACTCCTCTAAAATTGCAAATACATTTATACTGAAACGAACAATAAAAAAAAAAAAAAAATCTGTAAAATTTACGGTTAAAAACTGGTAGCTGTGGTCGCTGGAATTTGAGCATAAAAATACGGTAACAACATTTTAGGTTTTATGGTTTTAAGTAACATTTACCGTTAAATACCGTAATTTCATTAACTGATATAATGTTAATATACCAATCTACTAATTTACTAAAATCTGTTTTGTACCTTTGAAATACACCGATAAGCACCAAATGCAGGCAGTGATGAGAAAGAGACATGATGAACCAAAGCCCATCACACGCAGCTTTTAAATGCTAAGATTTTTAGAAGGTGCTCAGTGTCATTCACACAAACACTAAACACCATCATGGTGAGGCTCATTAAACTGAAATATGCAATAAACATTCATTTAACAACATAACATGTAACATACAACCCTGATAAACATAACTGCTAAGAAAAAAGAAAACTAAGAAGAAGTTAAGTTATTTCAAACAAACATCAAATTCAAACTAAATTTGAAATGCATTGCAGGGAATTCTGGGAATGTAACTTTACAGTTTTCCCTGTAAATTTGACAGGAATTTACTATTAACCATTTAACAGGTTTTACCCTAGCATTTGAATTTTTTCCTGTTAAAATCAGTCTTTTTTATAGTGTAACCTTGAATACTGCTTTTAAAGTGAATTATGTAATCTGTAATTATATACTGCAAAATATGCTGTATCCATTTAGCAACATCTTGCTGTAGTTTTATAGAGCTTGTATCTTGGCAAAATACAGTTTCAAAGTAGCATGTGCAACTGATTTTTTTGTTGGATATGCTATAATAGTCATGGAGTTTTATTAAAGGCTTTCCAGACATCGGTGAAGGATTGAACAGTGTCACTGTTATTTCTGTTGTGAGCCGAGGCAGTAATGAGTATCATCTTCATGCGCTCGCCGTGTGGCCTGTGCATCAGCTGAGAGTCATATTTGTTCAGGGTTGTTATCCACTCTGAGAGAACAGCTTTTGGTAAACAAGAGAAAACAGGCCTTCTACACATAAAATGCATTTGAGGGGCTGAGCGACGCTCGCAGCAAGGAGCATCAATTTGCCATCGTCTCCTTACACGCCTGAGTGCGGTAGACAGCTTTCCCTGAAAACGCTCTCATGAAGCAGGAATCAACGGTGGCTGGAGATCAATGGGAGGCGATCTGCTCACTGAAATGTGTCTTGATTTTTTTCTTTTCCTCCTTTCTTTTGTGGCTTGTGATATGCTAGGATGATTTGCACACACAGGGAGGGGGGTGTCTAATAAACGCTACACTATTCTTTCCGAGGAATTTCTGTGGCTTGCAAATGCACATTATTGCAGATTCTCAAGAAGTTGAGCAATGATGGTGAAAACCTGACAAACGTCTTGTCCATCTGAATAATACTGTATTTGTAATCCTTGCTTTCACAAGCATTTGAAAAAAAAAAAAGTTTTGCCACATTGGCTTCATCAGCATTTAGATGTTTTGTTGGTGGCAAAACATCCAGCTTGTTAAGATTTAATTCTCCAAATACAGATTTTCACAGGAAACAGCCTGTCACCTTTAACCCTTGTCATTACTCAGTAGAAACGCGAGACACAAGTGGGCTGAAATTGGAGAACCCGTGGCTGTGAAAATGAAATATGGACACCTGACAGTCCTTTTGGCCTCTATCTAGAATTCAATTTCACTTCTCCCAACATATGTTGGAGATAACAGAACATTTCCTCCAGTGGAGCTCATTGGTCTAGCATCACTTTTACTGTGGCTCATACTCTGCTTTAGTGACTTACAAGAGCCCAACCTTAAGTATTAAACCTAGGCATTTGTTTTGTGGAGCACTGGTTGTGCTACGAACATATATGGCACTTCAAACTATGCGGCTAGTTGAAAAGTGGCGTGCTATTACTTTTCCAGGAGATCAGATGTACTTTTGCTTTGTGGGTGTTAAAACTGGTGAAAATATCGCATAGACTGTTTGAAAAGTTTATTCAGCAAGGATTAAATGCTTTATAAGCATTTTATGTAAAACATATAGTTCACCATTTCTTGCATTACAGTATCATGGGATGCCTGATGATATATAATGATAGAATGTGATATAATGTCAAAATTTGCTTATTAGCTTAAAATGCATTCATAAACAGTGCCTGTATGTTCCTGTAATTTGTGTACAGAGTCAAAACCACATGGACAAAACATAATCAGTCTAACACACATGACAATAAAACATTATTCATAATAAAAATGAGAAAACACTAAATTATTTATTTTTTATTATTTGTTATTTATTTTCTCACTCCCAACTCGTCACCTATTGTTTGTGTCACCATAAACTGCATAGCAATTCACAGTTTTTACTTGCAAAACTCACTAATTTGAGTATTTTACAGCAAAATTGTGATGATAAATTTTACTGTCAACCCCCACCCCCAAACATTTTTCCAAAGTAGAGAATTAGGTATAGGCATACGAAATAATACCCAACCGCTTAGCATTTTGCTAAAATACACTCATAACAGGATTACTGCTCCCATAATGCACTAAAAAATATGTAAGTGACTTCTGCACAAGCAAACAGCAGTAATTTTCTTTGGAATGAAAGCTTCTCAGTGTGGTGTTTTTCGGAATATGTGGTTCTTTTTTAAACAAAGAGCCATTTATATTCCCAGAGACACATTTGTTTTGTAACAGAAAGCAGATAAAATGGGATATTTATCTTATCCTCATTTAGTCGGATGCATCTCACCCACTTTTTAGTGGGGTTACACTAGCACTGTGATTATGTTTGGAACAGCTGAGATTGTTCTTCTTTTTTAGGCTAGATGAAGAAGTGTTCCTGCAGTCCATGTGGGGGGTCTCTCATTCTAACAGCCCTTCTCAAGAGACTCACGCTTAAAGTCAGTGAGCTAAAACTGCCTACAAAGATCCCTCTCATCTCAACTCTCTTCCTCTCTCTCTGTCACACACAAAAACTTTCACAAGATACTGTCATCTGATGTTTGTCTCCTGCAAGGCTGTTTTTTTTTTTTTTTTTGTGTGATTTTGTTAAAACCTGAGGAAAAATTGGACTGGAATGATACAGAGCAGTGTTTAATTTATATATATATAGTCAGTTTGTTTGCTCACCATACCATTATTTTACCATGTTTAATAGTTTAATCTACAAAAGTGTGCTTGTTTTGTTCGTACTCCAAATATTAGCAACTTTTTGTTGGAAACCTGTAATGTTTCTCACTTTTCAAAGTGTTTGCTTGACTGTAGTTTATCTAGGGCTACTATACTAAGCTTGGCAAACAACAGTATTAGCTTCCCCACCAATAACAGTAATGTACTTTTACACAGAGCAAACAATCAAGCTGCATTTAGTTTACCATACAGAGATTCTGTGTGTTGTGAAAAATTATACTAACCAATGTAAATAGTTTTACTGTGTAACCAACCTGATCTCACGGCAATTCGTACATATTTTACGAGGTGGCTAATTCGTACGAATTTGTACGACCTCACTCGTACGAATTCATACGATTTATTCTAAATCGTACGTATTTTACGAGATGCCAGTTCACATGAATTTGTACGAATGACCTAAACTTAACCCCGCCCCTAAACCTACCCATCACGTGGTTTTAGACAAATCATACAAAATTGTACGAGTGAGGTCGTACGAATTAGTACGAATTGGCACAAATTTGGCACCTCCTACGAATATGTACGAATTAGTCGTGAGACTGTGTTGGTGTAACCAGGGTCAGAATAAACAAAAATGAACAAAATGACCCACAAACTTAAGATAAAAGCACTATTCCCGTACAGTAGAAGCTAAATCTATTTTTGGCTGATTAAACTTAAATATGAAAATGAATGTAAAGTGACAATTTGCGAAATTATATTCATTTAATTTGCTATTTTATGTGTTTATTTACTTATAGCACTGAGCCTTGTAACCAATCACACCTATTTCTGTTGAGCTTATGAATGCAATAGCCAATCAGAGGCATTTCGATTAGTCAGTGTTAAAAAAAAAAAAAAAATATATAGAGATATATATATATATATATATATATATATATAATGCTATTAATCTATTTAACAGTCATTACTACAATATCAAGAGCAATAATCATCAAAAATGACTTTTATCATAATATTGCAACACCACTAGTTCCTGTAGCCTATTTTAATTGTAAAATTGGCATAAATGTACTCTAAATGATTGAAGTAGCAGGTTAAATGTAACTATTTAACACTAAAGGCAACACAGATACAGTTAATGAGGTAAATACTGCCCTTACAAATGTAAAAAAATGCTCCTGGAGCAAATATTGTCTTTTGAAGGAAAGGTAATGCCTGACCCTGGTACACAGAAATATCTATTTTTGAGATATACATGTAGCTAGTCATTCCAAAGCAGGTATTTTGGTCCACCAGTCAAAGGCCTTGTTCGCTTTAGTTTATAGTTTATATAAATGTTGTTATTCCCTCCAAGCATATAGAGAAAATGTGACATGTCAACCAAAAATTACATTTCCACAGTGTGGTTTGATTCAAAGAAATGTTCAAAGGAAGTTTTGATGTCCTGTGGCGAACACAAGAGATCATTGTTCCAATAACATTAATGTCAGGTCTGTCAGAGCGGCTGTGAACAGCCATCGCTAAACCCAAGATGTGTTTCACCTCCATGCCCGGAGACGCATCATATGATTTATTGTTTGCTCAAGTAAGAAAGGTACACATAATGTCACCAGACCATCAGTCTGTTTTCTACATTATTTTGCTGAAAGAGTGTGCTGTCTTTCTTTACAATACAAACTACTTTTGATGTTTTGGCCTCAGATGCATTGACATTTTGAAAGTTTAACCGAAATGGTCAAATAAGTTTTGAGCCACTGTTTATTTATGCATTTTACAAATACAAAACATAAATTCAATAAAATTCCCTTAAATTGTTTTAATTTGCACATTCTACATTAAAAAAAAAAAAAATCTAATTCAATAAATGGAGATTTTGCATGTAGACTGAAAGAGATAAAGAGTGAGTGAGCGAGAGAGAGTGAGAGAGAGAGAGATAGCATAAAAGCTGTGTGTCTGTTCGCTCTGCTTTTGTGTGAGTTTCCTGTTTGCAGTCAATAAACAGGATACTGCTGTGTCATCTTACACATCTCAGCTATAGACAGGATACACATGCTAATGTGTTTAGCAAACATGCAATAGCACAAATATCTACAGGAACATCATAAGCAAATAAAAATCGAAAGACTCTTACTGCTTATGAATTGAATTAGGTCAACAGGATTAAATATGTCTAATTTTAACAGAGTTGTATATGCATTTGTCTACACATGGATTATTTAGGGAAATATTTACAGATGCATATATTACATATTAATATTTTATGGAATGGAATGGAAATGGATTATTTCCCGGCAGAAAAGTATCAATATATATATAAATATATATATATATATATATATATACACATATTTTTGTTTTTTACAATGTGTGTTATATTGAATTATATTGAGATAAATTATATTGTTGTCCCCAGACCATTATACGCTTTTCCACATTCGTACAGAATGCCATCATAGTAACAATTTAACATCATTAACAACATAAAATCCTAACGATAAAAAAAAAAAAAAAACACCCTAAGAACCAGTTATTTCAACAACAATAATTTAAGAAAAGCAACAAATAATATATATATATATATATACTGTAGATGAAGTGACTTGTGGCCAGGTATGGTGACCCATACTTGGAATTTGTGCTCTGCATTTAACTCATCCAAAGTGCACACACACAGCAGTAACACACACATACATACACCGTGAACACACACCAGGAGCCGTGGGCAGCCCGGGGAGCAGTTGGGAGATCAATGCCTTGCTCAAGGGTCTGGACCTGTGACTCAAACCCACGACCTTTGGGTTATAGGTCCAATTCCCTATCCATTAGGCCACGACTTGATGAGTGAAACTTGAATATATGGAATAAAAGTATGAATATATAGAGTAACAGTTTGAATATATGTATTGACAGTAAAGAGTGCTTGTGTGAACAGCACATTTGTGTAGTTCTGTAGTAATCTACATTGATGTCATTTTGTCGACAAATGAAAATGAGACGAAATTGGCCAGTCAGAACTGATGTCCTGTGTGATAGATTTGAATTGTAACGTTCTCATCTAACCGTTGGAAAACTTCACTGTTGCACATGCTACAGGCTCGAACTACAGCACTTCAAACTGATTCAGAACGGTTTGCAATAAATGAATAGCACATATTTATACCAGACAATTGCTTATGAACTAATGCTGATTATTTATAGCATTTACTTTACAATGTTTATATGGTAATGTGTTTTAGATGGTTGTAAGAATGCATATTTTATCTCCCCCTTGAAAGAACAGCCTGAAAATAGGAATTCTGGTGTATTTCAGTCTTGTTTCGGGGATTACAGTCACAGTAAGGAAAGACTAAGGACATTATATGATATTATTCAATAAATAGAATTACTATCAGGATTATTATAGCTAATTAAAACCATAAAAAGTATATGTTAGGCCCTAATGACCACAGAATTGAGCTCTATTTTGTGTTTTGTCGCACCTGAATTGTCAAAAAACCTACACAATTATGACAGTTACACTAGTTTAGTAATATATTCAAGTAATGGTTGTGTGATACTTAAATGCTTAATTAATGCATTACAGTTTAACAAAATTCAATATATTTTAGTTTCATTCCATATATTTGGACTTTCATTCCATATATTCAAGTTTCATTTCATGTATTCAAACTGCATATTATAAATACCATAATTTCCTGAATGTCATGCCATAATATATAGATTTATTATTATTATTATCGGTGTTGAGCTGACATGATGCTGTTTGTCAAAGTTCTGTGTAAGCGTCACTAATCTTGATGCAACTCTTTAGAAGTTGGAGCGTGCCACTAAACTTCCATCATCAATCCATATCTTTCCTTTTCATTTGCTTTCGGACCCCCCCTCCCGACTTTGGCTGATGACTTCACTGTTTCTCTTTCCACATCATCAAGCCCACCGTGAGACAACGAGTCTCCTGTGAACCTCCAGCTCTGGCACTAATGAACGACTCCATCCTCTCCTCTGTCAGAGGTTCAGCCCACATCCTTCCTCCTTTCCTACTATGTTTCCCATCCTCCTCGCGTATCCTGCCTCTCAACTCTGGAGACAAACTTCCTTTGCCTCCCCTCCAGAAGTCCACCCGCCCCCCGCTGCACACCGCCAGGAAGTTGCACCTGCTTGAAGCCGCTTGACTTCCTGCCTACCGTGAAGCTGTGTTATTGATTCAAATCTCAGTTCCACTGAATTCAAGGCACCACGGATGATGAAACATTCCCTGGAAATCATGTTTTGAAGAGAGTTGTACTCATTTGTCAGTCATTTATGGTTTAAAACTAAGAATACTTCATTTCCTGTGTTTTCTGACATTCACCTAATCCAATTAAATTACCCATTTCTTTCTTTCTTTTAAACAATAAACACTTTATTCTTAAACATACAAGTGCATTCAATTCACATATTTTTTTTTTAAATAAACGCATACATAAAATGACCAGAATTAATTTTTAATAATAATAATTTTAATAATATATATATTTTTTTACTTTTTGTAAAGTCAAACATACCAAGGTCATACAAACTGACCTGATTTCAAACAAACAAACAAAAAAGGGGGAAAACATGTAAAAGTATATATATAATATATATACAGTATTGTGCAAAAGTCTACAAAAAGTCCTCATAAGTCCACTAGTATTTTTACCAACAAAAAATGGTTTTAAGTGGGTTATTTATCTTTTGCGGTAGCGTGTCAGTTGGAAATATCAGTTTACATTTTCAAACAATATTTTTGTCATGAATTGTAATAATGCAGGAAGATTATTGTCTGACAACAGCCAGTGCTCCACACAGAGATCTGATCTGATCATCATCCAGTCTGTCTGGAATGACAT
>JAUMHE010000082.1:2874111-2891369 GCA_032359235.1 Enteromius mattozi
TCAGGTGTGTTTAAATAAGGGAGACATGCAAAATGTGCAGAGCAGGGGGTCCCCAGGACTGGAATTGGGAACCACTGATTTAGTATATAGGTGTCACCAAACATGACATTTTACAGCCTGCAATATCATAAAAAAAGGTCTAAATATTACAAACACTGATATTAAAAAATATCTGTAAGGGTCTGCAGAGGTCCTCTATATTTGATTTCTTGGTCGCAGACAACGTTTTTCGGTAAATTGATACCCTATAAATTAACATTCTGCACATTTATTATTTTTATATTTAAAAATTGAAAATTAAAACATGTTCATCATAGAAGATCAATAAGTATCTTTGAATAAATAAATAAAACAAATTAAAAAAGTGCTTTCATTGTTGTATATTGGATATCTGTTTTTTTGGTTTTTTTTTACATTTAATAAAATATAAACATGTTGAGGTTTAAATAAAAAAGACAAATAATAATAATAAATAAATCCCAGACTTTCAGTGTGCTCTTTGCACCTCACAGTTTCATATTTTCTCCAATTTCGTACTTGGTTTACCATCCCGGTTGGAGAAAAATTACTCTTCAAATTCAAGTGATAGTTGTCTTTTCCTCTCTAGTCAATCAAAGCACTGGGTTTTTGTAAGAGATGGACCTTTCCATGATTAAAGGACATGAGATGACCACAAAACTGTGGTGTGGTGCGGCCCATTGATAATGGAGTGTGCGCAAACACCGGCTTGCAAATTAAATGAGTCTCGTAACAGTTTTTTGTGGCCGATATTTCAGTGGCTGGGACAGCATGACATTATTCAATACAAATGAAGCAGGCAGGGGGACATCGCTGGTAACATGAAGCAGAAAAATAGCGGCACTCTCCCAGCACTCTCACTGAATAAATTATGTGCAAGAACAAAGCTTGCCAGCAGCTTCAAAATCTCTTTTTAATACAGCGGGACCTGAGAATGGGTCAACCTGCCTGTATTAAATACAGCTTAACATTTTCCACCAGGAAGCACCATGTCCACTAGAGCTGTTAATTTCTCGTTATGTCAGGTGAAAGACTTGACAAAAAAAAAAACCTTACGGTTCACTTATTACAGTAAACAGGTATAAGAAACTTTGAATCAACTTTGTTGCCTACTCCGTTAAAAATGCTGTATGGGTAATTTGGATTTACAATGTATACAGCTCAGAAAGCACCAAGAATGCTAAGGTTATATGTGAAGATATTTAGGGTACAGTTAAAGAACAACAATGTACTAAAAATGGGTTAGACAACAATATTATCGAATCAATCCCCTGAATCAGCAAAAAACAGCTAAAAACGCTGTATGATTCATGCCCTCCCAGTAGTTGGTGATGTCACTATGTAAAGACAAAAAACACTTAATAGGCACGTTCATGACATTACAGTATTAACAAATGATAATTTTTTTATAAAAAAAAAAAAACGTGTGCATTTTCAGGCCCCCAAAACACTATTGTCGTGTAAATGATTGATTAAAACACATAAAAAAGTTTTGTGGTTTTAGTTGAAACTGGTGTCTTGTTAATTTTTATTTTGAAATAAGCATAAAACTAGCTGAAGCTGTGGTGCAGGGGTTCGCAATGCTTACTTTGACACATTGAGCTGTGGTGCTCATGTAAACTCTAAGAGTTTGAGTCCGGCTCATATACATGATTATGTCATTTCCCATTCCCTTTTTGTCCTTTAAAAACTTCCACTGTCAAATAAAAATGATAATGCATAAAAGATGAAATGTGTCATTTCTGCTCTGATTCACCAATCAGAACTTGTAAAAAAAAAAAAAAAATGGCCTGTTTTTAAACAGGCTTTCAAACACTTCTCCATCTGCCATTGGTTGAACAAACAAATGGCCCTGCCCTAAACTCATACCATTGGCTGAGCTGTGATAGTACTGTGATAGTAAAACAAACAGACAATGTTTGGATAGCAAAGCACATTGAAACCAATTAAATAGCTCCCGCATATTAAATTCAGTTTAAAAACCCTATTTTAATTTCCAAAAACATCAGTATAATCTGACTAATACAATGAGCGTAGTGTATCTTGCTTAGCAAAGCAAACCAAGGATATTACATCACCTGGATATCCTAAAACCTTGATGTTCACATTGTGTAAGCCCTTATGTCATCGAGAAATATGTGTCTACAAACACATTAATGTGAAGCCCGGCTTGAATAACACACTCTTTAGCCCTTTAAGGTATCACTCATGCTTAACAATAGAGAATGTCAACATTCCCTGGAAAACGCTGTCATAGTTCAACAATTCCCATCACGTGACACTCAAAAACAGGATAACTTTCTCAACTAACAACATCATCAAAGCAGCAGAGGACTCGGGTTCACCTCAATAAAAAATGACTACATTTTCCTATTCCTCTGCTGTGTGACCTTCTAGAGAAAAGGTTATGGGACAAACCGCTCTCTGTTAGCACGTCCCTTTGTTTTGCTGCTTGCTGCAGTAACTACACTCAGTCTAAGCCTTCAGGAAAAGTTTTTTTTTGTTGTTGTTTGTTTTGTTTTACGGTAATGACTGTGGAAAAGTTGGCTCCCCTCAAAGCAGCCCGACTATCTTCACCTGTTTAATCAGGCCAGATTCTTACAAAGGTCATTCCGATGCATCCGAAATACAGACTGCAAATGTTATCCCTTGTTTGGAATTGCAAAGGGCTCCACTTAAAACATTTGCCTTTGCACTATTTTTTCCTGCAAGCCTGGCCATTAACCTTTGCAAAAATTGAGTTTGGATTTGATAAACGGGACAGCATAATGTGGCTCGGCCTCCAAAAGTGGATTAGGCAACTTGGCCCTTTATCAGCAAGGATGTTGAATCACAGATAGAGAATAAACTAGGCAGACAGAATGAGGTAAACAGTATATGGGTCAGGAATACACGGTTCCTGCTCATTATTTAACACGGTTTCACCGCTGCTCCTCCAGACTCGATCTGCTTGCATGTTATTGACGGCATATATTATATTCTTAGGCAGTCGTTCCTACAGAGTTCTCTCATTACAAGTCAGCCTTCCTCCGAGTGGGATTGGCTGTATCGATCCGTCAGATAACTAGCGAGTGCACCACCTTTCTGTTAAACCCAAAAGTGGCTCATTTTCCCAGTGAAGCGTTGTCAGATTGAGGCAGATTCAATTCCTGACGTTGAAACCACAGCGTGGAACGCTTTGAGCTTCTTTCGTAGTCATTATAATCTGTAGGATGGAAAGTCAGTTCTCCATCAATTGAGTGGAAAGTGGAGGTACTTGGATCCACTGAATGGCCTAAGCGGGAGTGTTTCTTTCAGGTCCCTTTAGGTGAACGAGATCTAATTGTGATGCACGGGATGCGTCGGATTAACTTTTCTCTTCGACTGTTACTGTGTAATTGCCAACCAAGTTATCATTCATATGGTGGGCTTCTAAGTTACAAAAAAAATAAATAAATAAATCAGAAAAATGTGCATTTCTTTTGATTTAAACCCTTTTAAAGAGATTTAATGAGCACTGATATGACCGTTGGATTTCAGCCAAACGATGGACTCGAAACATTCCCGCCTCGCTTGTCTATGACGCATAAAAATTTATGTAATGCTTCAATATGCTTTTAAATCGTCTCTTGGAGCGAGTCTCTATTTTGATTGCCGCTATTCACCGCTACCTCAATATGCATGCATGTATGGAGGTTACAGAACGCTATCACTCACAATCATTTTTCCGTGGACTCATAATGCAATTACCTCTCATACAGCCCTCTGGCAATAAAGCAGAAATATTCATGCAAATCACACAATTCATCTCAGATACATTCAGCTGCTTGAGAGCCGTCAAAAATACAGCGCCGTTTCCCCTTAAAGCGGCCTCTGGCAGCGGAGTCTTTAAAATTGTCACGAATCACCAGCTATTCTCCTCTCTCACTTGACAGAAAGACAATGTATATGGATCACAGGATCGGGTCCACTTAAAAAGCCCTGGTTGCATTGTTGGGAGTGCTGTTATTACTTTACCGAAGCACAGCTCAAGAGAAGAGTAAAAGAAATAGGGTACGAGAGGAGGGAGAGATGAAAGCAGAGAGCATGTCTCAGGGTCAGCTTTCAAAGAGCATCTCTTCAAATGTTATCCTCGGCCATTTCGCCATCATTAACGGCCCTTTAATCAGTGGAAACGGATCAAAAAATATCCATATATTATGACTTATGAAGTTAGACCTCAACAAAGAACTTGTTCTTTGGAAACATGTGACCTGGATCACTCACAAAGAACCTTGTGATTCGATACATTTTGAGTGGAACACAAACTTAACCTTTAAAATGAAATGCATGTAGGGTTATAGTGCTTCTATAATATTTCTTTGTACTTTTTGGAATGGCAGATTTATGACGGATGAATGATAGATTTAACCAAAATAGGTGTTGAAAAATCATAACACCTTTGTAATCGCAAAATTGCATATTTCTCTGCTGTATGGTAGGCAAAAGCCAAGATTGTGCAGTGTGCAAATGATGGACACTTTACCATCCCATAAGGACATGGGGGAGTATTTGTGAACGATAGTAAAGTGTGTAGCAAATGTAGTATGTTCGAATTGGATGCATTCATACTATATAGAACAGTTTTTACTGGTCGCCTGTGATTATGGATACAGCCTTAGACTCATTCTCAGAAACATTCTCTGTCTGCCAATCATTCTGTATGTGGATTTGATATTAGGTTTGCTGACATGTCTTTTAAATCAGCAAGAAATGGAAATTCACCCTATCGATTTTCTAAACGCATCTTATCGTGAATGATTTATCTTTTTTGACCTTGTAATTCTTCATCAGAATGTCATTATCCCGGTGAAGAATCAGTTGACTTCTCAGGTGACCTAGGCTGCCTAAACCCTGCCTCTGTCTTACAATCAACCGAAGGTTAGTCCCACCATACATAACATCTGTTTTGACTGACTTTACATCAAAACAAGGAAGAAAAGATCTGTCACTGCTTCCATTTTGTTGCAACTTTAGTGTAAGAAAAATGATATGCATAGTTACCATTTTGTTTTCAGGTGTGCTTGTTTGTTTTACACATCTGACTTAGTAAACTTTTGATTTTTGGTTTTATCATGTAATGCAGCTACTATGACTTATGCATTAAACTTGTTTAAAAGTGAATGCTTTTTATGAACTATTTTCATCTCTCAATATGTCCACACCACTGCATCTTTACGTGACTGTAGTCCAAAATCAAGTACCGTTCTTTTGGAAATCCACAGCATGAGCTGAAAATTTCCATTTTACAAGTAGAATGGTACATATAGTTCCATATTCTGAATCCACACTTCTATTGTAAAGTCACGTGTTGCACTGGAGATGATTCCAGTCCTGCTGTAACTAGTGCATTAACTGGTTCATCAGGCAGCAGAGCACAGATAAGGACTAAAACAAAGTCAGCAAAATCATTTCACCTCACATGCACTGCTTTGCCTCTATTCCTACTAGCTCATGCGCTTACATCAGTTATGTAAGGATTATGAAAAATTACTATTGTTAAGTCCCGTCTGGGGAGTGCTGTTTAGCTTGGCTTACTGAATGCAGTACGGCTAGCAACATTGGAATCACACCAAGATATATTCCATTATCCGTTGCACTCCATTATTGTTCAGACAGAGCGTGAGAAGGCAAAAAGCAATGCAGCCGTGCCTTGTTTATAAGAAGTCATTTGGCAAAACTGTCTTAAGGGAACATACATGTGTTCATTACCTTCATTAGAACATTTTTATTCATTGACAAGCTCGAAATACAGTAATACAAGCTTATGAAAGTGATATTTTATGTCTTCTAAACTAACGATAGCTGTTCCTAGGAAACAAAATTTTAAAGGAAGAAGGGTATTTCTCTTGTCGTTTGCAATGAAAGTGAATGGGGTCCAAACGTGCATCCCAGCTTTCTTAAAAATATATTTTTTATTCTATAAAAAGTGACATTTTTAAATGACCACAAGTGACCTTTCAAATTCATTTCACTTCAGAAAATAATAATAATAATAAAAAGCATAATAATAAAGGGCCAGAGCAAAATGAGTAAATGATTGACACATTTTGGAGTGAACGGTTACTTTAAATATCACGGAAACAACTAAAGTGCCTCTCAGTTGTTTTGGCCACCATGCTAGCACACTTTGATCAATGCTCTTTTAGTGCAGGGCTGGAGTCCAAGCTAAAACAGCATGAAACATTTTCATCGCTGTAATGCTTACAGCGCTACTAGCCTCTGCTGTTACAGTCCTGGCAGCACAGAGTCCTTAAGCCACCTCCATTTCGGGCTTTGCAGGCTTGTTCGCTTACACTCAGATGATTTAAAAGAAACCCAAGTGGACAGAGAATGTGTCCTGACCACCCAACTGTGCAAGATGCAATTAAAGTACAGATCTCACGCATTTTGTCACCCCATCCACTAATGTATTCTGTTAGAAAAAAAAAAATACAAGTATGTGCTGGACTTAAAATCCTCGGTCCCATTTCATTTGGATGATTTGGATTCATTAGGATGGCAGATGGTAGTCCCTGTCGTTCTGTCATTTATAATCGGGCATGTTATCCCAGACTGCCATTTTACTGCCACATCCATATAAATCACAGGGTAAGGATTGTTCAACTCCCTCACTTATGTCTCCTTTAGGCTTAAGATATATAGTAATGTCCATTAAGCGTGTGGGAGCATGGCATGATTGAAACATAACCTTGGTAAAATTCAATAAAACGAGCTCAGTTTTGGAAGGACATTTTTGTACACTCAAAAAAAAAAGTTGTTGAATGAATGTAACTAAATTATGGAAAACTTTTCCATCCAATTGAATTGCGTTTTTCTAACAAAATCTAACCAGTTTGAAATGATTTGCTGTAATCTTGTTATATGAGCATAAATTTATTTAATCAAAACAAAAAAATAAAATTTGGTCATTCCTTTTGCCATGCCTAATAGAGAAATTCTGGTTAGATTAACTACATTTAATTTCGCCATGCATAATGAACCTAATGTGCAGAGTTTCGTTGAGTTTTCTGCATTTTTTACAACATGGAAATGCCTGGTAGGGTTTAAGCTTTTAATGTTTAGTCATACTTGATCACATATTAAACACTACATCTGCAACACACATATAATGATCAAGACAAAATGTTTTCATTACTTGCATTACCACATTAACACTTAGTACATGTAGCCATAGCTTAACAACAAGGTCTACACTTCACCCTGATGGTAACCTCAAAAATCAACATTAACATAAACTCATTTAAATGTCAAATATAACTGAACAACAAACTATAGAAAGTCTTTCCTTTTACTAAAAACACATGAAACAGCGTTTAATTTCAACATTTATTCTCATGATCTAGCCATATGCAAAGCATGCTGGGAACTAGAAATCCACTGCTCAGTTTCAATCAGTGCAACATAAATTATTTTTGCAGGCCCAACACAAATGGTTTAAGTTAACATATTTTTTTACAAATGTGATTTCATTTAACATAGTAAAATTGAGTGCAAATGACAACTGTGTAAAAAACTAAAGATTTGTGTTGGTTTAGCTTATTTTATATTTAAGTAAACTGAGCAAACATTAAATGAACAGACTGGCTACATACACACCAGAGTGAAATATGGGTGACATTTTTCTTCAAATTGCAAAATTATGTTCTCTCTACACAAAAAACCAAATTTAAAACCAAATTTACGCCAAACAAATTGAGGTGGTCTTCAGTGAAATGAGCAGCTAGCTCATTGGATAGTCTAAAAAAAACAAAAAAACAAGAAATAGGTTTTTCTTCATTGCTGTTATACATGTATGTATGTATGTGTTTATTTATTTATTTATTTTTGCATGGTCTTGTCAGCATGGTGAGATAAGGTAAGTTAAAATAAGATATGTCAGCCCAGTCTCATGGCAATTCGTACATATTTTACGAGATGGCTAATTCGTACAAATTCATAGCAACTCATAAAATACGTACAATTTAGCAAAAATCTTACATATTTTATGAGTTGCCATTTTGTATGAATTTGTATGAATTACCTACACCTAACCTCACCCCTAAACCTACCCCTCACCAGTTTTAAATAAATCGAGTGAGGTCGTAAGAATTTGTACGGATTAGCATGAATTAGTCATCTCGTACGAATTGGTCGTGAGACTGTGTTGGATATAAAGTTACAGTGCTGTGTAGTAATGGATGACAAGTAATTTGGATTGCATAATCAGATTAAAAATGTACTACTTGTAATTAGATTATAGTACATTGTGTGGATTCCAAGTCCCCCTAAGATTTGAAGCTATTATTTCACTAATTTAACATTGTTGCAATAATCCCATTTAAGGTTACAATAAAAATAAGTAAAATAGTAGAGTAATAGCTAAAAGTAGCAGATATATATATATATATATATATATATATATACTGTACATATAATGTTTTGCAAATACAAACTGAAAAACAGAGTGTTTTTGCAGGTTGGTGAATATAGGGTGAAAATCTGAGGAAGGTCATGTCTTGGCCAAGGAGAGAGGCCCTCATTGGCTCTTTATTATTTATCAGTTTATTTATTTGGTTTCATAGCTGGGGCTCAAAGAAGACTCTCTCTCTCTCTCTCTCTCTCTCTCTCTCTCTCTCTCTCTCTCTTTCTCAGGAACATTGCCTGGAACATTGTGTTTAATTTACTATCACCCATCCTCCAGTCACATCATGGAACACTATGCAGTTCTTTAATTCATGATGTGGGGGAAGGAAGGGAGAAGAGAGATGTTATAAATCTTCATTCGTGTTTGTCTCAGCCTTTCAACTGACTGTTAATGGGAAAAGACAAAGGATTAAAAAAGAGACAATAAGAGCATTGATAGCTTTCAGCGCTGAAGAAACAATAGATCACAACAGCCTTGATAAGAGGCCACGTCTCTACACTACAGTTTTACGCTTTATGAAGAAAATATGAGTCAAAACTTGCCTCCCCTTAGTGCTGTAGTTGGTTGCCAGGGAGTCGTTGTGCGGTTGCTACTGTAGGGTGGCTTCCATTGGGTTACTGTTTGGTTGCTTAGTTTGTTTGTGGTTGCTAGGCTATTCTCAGTGGTTTTCAGGGAGTTGCTATGCAGTTTCTTGGGTGTTCTGGTTGGTTTCTAGGGAGTTGCTATATGGTTGCTAAACTATTGTTGTTAGTTACCAGGGAGTTGCTGTTCAGTTGCTAGGGTGTATTCTGGTTGCTTTCCAGGGATTTGCTATGTGTTTTTAAGGGTGTTCCTGCTCCTGTTCTGGGTGGCATTTTTTGCTAGGTGGAAATAAGTTTCATATCTTAAAAAAGTAATAGCACAATCATTCATGTCTGTAGCATAAACGGTGCAGGACGAGTTATACACCAAATTTAGTGCAGGACTTGCCTTTGCAGCAGCGTTGAAAGATGTCTTCACTAGTGCGTGATTGGCGACTCCAGTCATGCTCACTGTCTTATCTCCAGAATTAAGCAATTAACAGCTTTTGCAAGCACTGAGCTTTAGCACACATAGGATAAAATGGGTAATAACAACCATAAATCACCCAGCCTGAGGTGGATTCAGAGTAAATTTGCAAAGGAGTAATCTAAGATTAGCTGGCAAGGGATTGAAGCCAAGAACGGTTTCATAGAGTGTTGAGAGGGACTCAAACTTTAGCAGACTGAGGGAAATTGGCTGCGAGCACAATCTTACCTGTAAATCAACATGCGTCATCCAGGAATTTACTACATGCTAGTTTGGCAGCATTTCAAGCAGGGTATACAAGGACACATTAGCTCACGAAAACAGGGTGAGCCAAACATTCACACACCTCTCTATACCGTGACAGTTCACACTGTGACATCCTTGAAAAAAACTTAATGGCCACCAATGCAGATGTAGGAAACATTATACAAAATAACTCCTAGGAAAAAAAGACAGTTAAAAATGTACTGGCCATATCATTCTAAACTTATTTTTTACTTTACAACTTTACACTTTTACCAAATTTTCATGTTTTACTGTTTTAAATTACGTGAAAATCAAAGCCAGAAATCTGTACCGTAAGATGATTTCCAAAGAGGGCAAACAGAGGGCAGTACAATAATAATAATAAATAATATAAAACATAATATATATATAATATAAAATGCGATTTTTGAGAGCCACTTTATGCTATGTTATGCACAAGAATCTACAAAACAATGCAAGACACAGTACAGAAGGGTACATAATGTACAAGTACACAGAAAAACAATGAAACTGCAGCACAATAAAATGCAAAAATATGTTCTTTGTTAACAACCCTTTATGCTGTTTTCACATTTTGTTTGACTGCTTTGTACAAACCAGAACTTGACTGTATTATGTTGCAGTTTATTATAAATTTGTAAGCAAGTTTTACAAAACTAGCCAAGCTTTTACTTGAATTTGGCACTTGATGAGTGCAAGTGCATGGAGAAACACGCTAACACGTATTATGATTATAATACAAATCATTCCTAAATTTGCTTTTCTCCATAACCACAGAAATATGAAAACTCGCTTGGTTTTTACTCCATTTGGAAAGGAAAGCAGATGTTTTGCTTATGAGCATATGATTCCAGGACTGGAAAAAGAGGAGCAGAATTTCCAGCCATGTCTCAAAGTGCAGATGAATAATGAACATGATGTCAGTTCACAAGGCCTATTTGGCTAAATACTGCCTGTGTTTGTGTTTTCATCTAAATGTGATTACATATTATGAACGTCTCTATGTACCATTGGCACAATTACTGAAAATATTTTAGATATCTTTTGGACTAAAAGTTACTTGACAAATGCACATAAAAGGGAATGCTAGATTTGTTCCTGTCTCTTGTGTGGTGCCAAATACATTATAAAGAGAAACAGAGAGAAAGCAAGAAAATATAAACTGTAAACAGTGTACCACATGGCTATAGGACCCCTGGGAATACAGTTCTTTGATTTTATTTTCTTACTAAAACACCAAATAACAAATTCTGCCTTAGTACTTTATATGTACAGTATCTAAAATATATAGAAATAAAATATAGACCATAAAAATATATTTTCCTTTATTCCCACTGCACTTTATAGCAGTAAATAAATACCCTTATCCATATATCAAAATAATTTCTACTTCTGTCTCTATCTGCTGTCGATTTGGAGATGCACCAGACACTGAGGTGGCTTTGTGCTCTCTGAACAGCTTTTTGAGCAGCTTGTCATATCCTTTCTTCATTGCCTCTGTTCTTTCCTCTCTTTCTCTCTCTCTCTCTCTCTTTCTCACAGAAATAGTGCTGTCTTTCATCTGAAGCTCTTTCTTGGACACATTTAAGCTCGCCCCATAATGTGGGCACTTGTACTCTGCGATGTAGCAGACCGTGTCTCTTTGATTTGCTTGCCTTGTTCCAGTCCTTAGACAATCACGACAGACGCATGAGGGTGAAGACGCAGACGAACCGCCACAGCGGCACACACACACATGCATGCAGTGTCTCCCTTGACTTGGTGACTGATCATGAAAAGGCAGCAGGACATGTTCAGTGTTAGACAGCTGAGACACATCCAACCGAGCACTAGAATACCTTTGTGTGTGTGTGAATGGATATGTATGAGTGTTTTACTTTTCCCATAAATCAAGTGCAGAGAGGTGGAACGTTCACTCATACACACTGACAAACGCATGCCTATTTTTGGATAGCTGACACATAACATGTTTAGTGTGTGTGTGTTTCTTTTTTTTTTTTTTAAATGTCTGTTAATGTATAATGGAAAATAGAACATTATTGTGTCAATTTTTGTACACTAGAATTTATAGCCAAGCATGAGTGTTTGCAATACTGACAAATAATTTGTAATTTTAGCTCCAAAATATCAGCAATATCGACATCCACCAACAACAGTGAATTTCAAAGAGGTATGTGGAGTTAAAAAATATATAAAATACAATGCATAGTTAACTAACAGCTCTTTCCTAACGCTCAAATTTCATCTTACACATTCCTATCAGTCAAACATCTGAGCTTTCTCTTGTGCCTTCAAGGGAATCGTTTCACCCAAAAATGACTCCTCTGCCATTATTTATGAGTTTTTAACATACTTTTGTTTCTAGCCATGCAAGAGAAGTTTTGAAGAAATACTGAAAAAGAACAAACAAGAAGAAAAGCCAAAAAGTCACAAGAAGTCATAATGGTGAAATCAAAAGAAATATTACATGTTTTGTGTTCTACAGATTAAAAAAAAAAATGCATTTGGAACAAGTTGTGGGTTCCTTGTCTTTTCTATAGAGTATTCTTTAACCTTTGGGATATTAGTGTAATGTAGAAGATTTCAGCTTTTTTTTACACACTTGCAAATAACAAAAAATGTCCAGTACATATCCTCATGCCCCCATATCTCTATCCCGGACAAATAAATCAAACAAAAGCATTTTTTAAAAAGTAAAACACACATGGATCTTTAGTAGGACAAGCTCCTGCTGAGCTTTTGGCAAAGGTCTGATGGATATTCTGCCAAACGACCTTTATACTTGGAGCAGCCTTTGTACAAACTATATAAAAAGTCCAGGAGAGAAGCTATGAAAATATGCTCACCTAAGGGAAAAAGAAACAGAGGAATAAAGAGATGTGGGGGGAGGACTAGGAGCGGGATCCTGGACGCTGTCCGGCGTACTGACCCTGGGTCAGCTGCCTCTGATGTATGATCGAACATTAGTGTGCTCACACCACATTTATTAAATTGCCTAATGATGAGAAGATAGGGAGAGAAATATATGACATTAATACTGGAGCCCACCCAGCACGAGCGGCTGTGCGGACGGCTTCGCTCTTGGAGGTAATATCGTCAAATAGGCGGGGGAACCACTCACGGGGAATACAAATGTTGCCTTTAAGTCTTAGATGGGTGGCTGAAAATGTGGAAGCATACTGAAGGAGGAAGATTCAGTTCTTTAGCGGATTAATCACTGTCATCATCTGAGCATTGTGGAGAAGCAATTTAGATGGTAAATACCAAGTTTGCTCGTATATCAAATGTTGATAGTGTGGCGTGCCAAATTTGGCCTGTACAAGTTCGACGGAAAGAGACTTATGACGAATAAATTTGCTTATTTGTTGTCAACGCAGCTTCATCTTGGCGAAGCAAGGAGAATTTAGATTATCTTATGTGAATATCAATGAATTGGTGAAAATGTTCATTGTTCTTTTGAAGAGCTAATACAAAATTCAAGCTAATGAATGAATAAATAAATATTTATAAAAATCACTTTGTATTTCAATATTTTTTTTTATTATATCACATATATATAATTTTAATATTTTTAACCATTAATGCTCATTTAAAAAACCCATTAATCTCTTACCATTATTCATGAAAGTATAATTGCAGTGTAAATGCATTCATCCCACATCTGAAACCCACATTTTGTAAATATACCCAAATGCACTTTAGATGCAGCTTCTGAAAACATGGGTTTATATCTTATACATTCTATTTTGAATAAAAATATATATATATATATATATTTCTAAAGCTGCTTTTTTATATATATTGTCTATTAAATGCTTTTCTCATAACACAATAATAGTATTATTATAACAAAGAAGTATATTATAATTATTAATTTAAGATGTCTATAATATGATTTAATATGCAATTTTTTAAATATTCAATAATATAATTTGACTTTTTTTTGTCTTTATTACATTACACATTTTTTATTACAATGTCATTACATTTACAAGATATTTTTTTAAATCTGCATTACCTACAAAAGAAGTCAAACATGTTGTATAAATAGGTATTTGGCTACTAGTCAAATAGTAGGTTTTGAATGCGTGGAATGTATTGGGAACAGTTTTAACCTTCACTAATGATAATAGCAGGTACAGTGTGGAATACCTGTTTAGATGGGAATGCCACATGGAGAACTACAAGGCAAACAATTCACCAACCAATGCTTTGATCAGCAGCAGATGTCAAAATCATCTCCTTACCTTCATATCAAATGACAACTCAAAGTCAATGAATTCAGGAGTGTGCATGTGTGGTAAAAATTGCTTTCATCTTTCTCTCTCTTATATTCCTTGATGGGACCATATAAGCCAGAGTCTATACAGCCAGCGCCATCTATTATTTACAAGTCATCTATTTGACAATGCCGGTGGAGTATGGGTTTCCTCTGAAAGATCCAAACATCTTAATTACACTCCTGCCACCTAATAAGGAAGCAAAGTCTGGATGATGAGGGTGTGATGCCAGTTTTGGCATTTTCACCGGAATCTTGGAAAATAAATAAAAACATAGTGATGAAACAAGGAAAATAAATGATGTCAGAATCTCTGTACCATTTTTAGTGCTGTTTGTTTATTGCATAATGCTAATTATGAGCAGAAGGCGCTTCTAGGAATAGGGTACAGAATAGTGCTCAAAACAAAAGGTGCAAAAGTAGGCAGTTAACTTTTAGCAAGTTTTAAACGTCAACCTTGGGAGGTCAAACTAAATATTACATGAGCTGCTTTATTTCCTGTTCATTTTCTATGAGGTTTGCCATGTTTCCATTCCTGTTACTGAATTTAAGAACTAAAGTCTAAATGCAGTTTAAAAACTTGATTTTAATCAACAATTAATTATAATAAGTTTAATACATAAATTAATATTTACTTGTTTGTAATTAAGTTATGGAACTGTAACACCTCAGCTGGTAGTGCCAGCGCGTGTCCACTGGATGGCACTCCAGCGGCTTGTGCCGTCTTCTTTGTGTTTGTCTCCGCTGCTCTCCCCGGACTTTGATCATGAACTCATGTCTCCACCCACCTCGTCTGTTGTCATGGTTTTTCATTCATGTCTCCACCCCGTCTCCTATTATGATGTGTATTTAAACCCCGGATGTCTTGTGTGTATTCACGGTTCTTTGCTTGTATGTCAGTCGATGTTTATCTCGTTCCTGGATTCCCTCGCGTTCTTTGTTTCCCTGTTGTTCCCCGTGTATTGGATTTACTGTTACCGACCTCGTCTGTCTTGGATTATTGCCTTTGTCTCACCCCCTGGAGCCTGTTCGCTGTTATTCTGACCCACGCTACGTTTGTGACCATTCTCTTGTCTCTGCCTCCGTTAACCCTGTTTGCTGGTGATCGACCCTGTCTGTTTCACTCCGTCCCATTAATAAAACATGTTGCAGATGTCCGCACACCTCCTCGTCTCTCCATCGTGACAGGAACAGCCTGTAATTACAGTTTTAATTATGTAGATGTAACAGGCAGTTACTGTTACACGTTACAGACCGAGTATGTTACACAGCTGCTTACACTTACGTACAATCTTGATACACTTTATTTTAAGTAGTTAAGTATCTGTGTACTTGAATTTATAATTACATTGTATAAAGACTGCAACACATATGTGACAGTCTTTTGGTTACATAAATAAGTGTGTAACAAACTCTGCCTGTTACAATAACAGTAGCTGCCTATTACAGTAAATCTACATAATTACAAACTGTTCCTTAACTTAGTTACATGTACATTTTGTTTATGTAAGTACAATGGCTACTACTAAGTACTTACTAGGTAATTACTCTGTATTATGGACACCTTAAAATAAAGTGTTAGTACAATTTGTACTACGATTATAAATTAAACAGATTATTTTACTGTTAACAGTTGGATACAGTAGAAATGGTCAAGATGTCTGAGGTGGAACAGGCCAAAATCTCTCTTTAAAGGAAGATAGGATTTCACTTTTCGATTGGGTATCCAACTTATTTTATAGTTCTCACAACATAAAATATAAGAGCGTGCTTCAACAAATCATCAGGTGCCAGAGTAACTACGTATTCATGGAAAGTGCCAGAATGAGACTGAGTAGATATTACATAAAACAACAAAATAAAGTAGAAAGGCTGAGTTTCAGATTAATCATCCAAGCCATAACTGCATCGAACCAAGTCTTATCCTTCTGGCCATAAGCAAATTATGACATTAAAAAGTATTATGTACAATAATATACGAAGGCTGAGTTCTCCCATGCTGAAGTGATCTACTATTTTAATAACATCCTAAAGAGATTCTACCCATTAAAATCACTCTACTGTGACTGTACAGATTTCCATTAAACATTTATTGATATTGAAGGCATATAAAAATAAATTAGTAAAAGGACTGGATTGTTTTACATATGGCACTGAATGCAGCGGGGAACAATGGATCACGATGAGTTAGAAATGAGAGGCAATTCCTTTCATGATGTTCTCCTAGCAGCCCAAGTTAATAGCAGGTCCACATTACTGGGACCGACTGAATTATACATCCAGTGCAATTTCTAGTGAAATAGCTCCATGGATGGCCTGAAATAGCTTGGCAGCTGAGCCCTAATGCTGTTGAAATTTCTCAGTGGAATACCTCCATTCTAAATAAGTCTGGTGGAGTCACCGTGCCTTCTCAAGAGCTGTTTTTATTGCGACACTTACCGATATCCAGATGCCTACTGGGAAGTTTTGAGGTCATATTTCTTAACCTGTCATCTCAAAGAGAACCTCCTCTTGCAGGAACCCCCTTGGCAAAGGTGATGTCATCTGCAGCCAGTCTTCATGTTGACCCTGTGTGGCCCAGACAAATGAAAACCATGCGCTTCAGCTTTGGAGAGATACTGACAGCACTGCTTTGAAATGCTGATTATGCAGAATGTCCGCAGTCCCGCTGACTGAGTGTGTGCTCTACAAGAAGGTTTTGATCAGAGCGATGACCCTACCAGCAGGGGAAAAGCCCCACTCAGCTAATCATTATACATCACAGAGAACCTGCGAAACACCCCTCAAGAGTTAAAGAGCTTCAGATATTGGTATGCATTTGGTTTAAGTCTGCATGGTAACTTTTTAGGCTTGAATTCATTCATGCAAAACGAGATTTAGACCACTGCTTCTCAATTAGTTTTGCTTTACGTTCCAGAATTTACAATAAGTAGTGAGCCAACACATTTGCAAAATAGCTTGATATATAAAAGTCTTTAAAAATACTACTTTAAAAAAAAAATTATTTCCACAAACTGGTGCAACTTCGAAAAACCTGACATTTATGGATTTTAACTAAAGTAAGGAGAAAAAAGAAGAAGAAAAAAAAAAGATTAAGATGTGTATTAAATTTTTAATTAAAAAAAGTTTTTCCTTTTCATTTGATGGTTATGCCAAAAGACATTTTTATAATCACTAAATTAAAATTGGTATAAAATATCTGCACATTTTCTTGTGTAGAAT
>JAUMHE010000082.1:2897901-2909391 GCA_032359235.1 Enteromius mattozi
TTGTTTCTCTGCTCTGGATTTATCGTTGTCGACCTCGCCTGTTCCCGGACTCTTGATCTCGTCTCGCCCTTTGGATAATGTTTGCCTCTCGCCCGACTGTTAAATGTGTTAATTTAAAGGATAAGATCAGTACTTCATTGTCTCTGAAACTGTATGCTTTTAAAACTGCTCAAATTAATGTGGTCAGAGCATTGCGAGAATCAATAATAGACTGCAGTCTAAAGTTGATTTCATTCATTCATCCATTCACATCAGGCAGATCAGAAAGATTTTTATCAGCAGAATTTTTCTTGTTATTATTATTATTATTATTATTATTAACAAAGGCACATTTTCTAAATTAATGTTAATTTTAAACCATTTTTGTAACCAATTTAAAAACTTTCTTGGGGAGTTGTGATTGGTTCAAATTCTAAATCTTGTTGCGCAAGGTAAAAAAATACTTCCTGAACAATTTGTAGAATGCACTACAAGCTCAAATATATATTAACTTTTGCCTTTAGCAAGAAATAGGCAAGAAAATAAACAAAGTCCTCAGAGTAATTCCTCATTCAGTCCAATATATAGAATATTCCTTTGATCTTGAATATTTTGATCTTGTATTAGTTTTCATCGCTTTATTCAGGCATCTTTAACTTACAAAGGCTGGTGGTATTTTTGTTAAATTTCCATTTAATGGAGAATTTCTGCTGATTATATACTGTAGACGGATACATTTGTTGTTTTTCAAGAATGGATCAGTGTAAGAAGCTCTTAAAATGCTGTTTGTCTACCTCAATGATTTATTTATTTATTTTTTTAGATAGTATTGGACCTCCAGAATGCAGCCTAAAATACTGATGTGTGTGGCTGCATATATTATACAAAAAAAAAAAAAAATTCTATAAATAAATAAAATCTTTTGAAATTTCATTTTTGAATGGGTAACAAGGTTGCAGTTATTGTTTCATTTATATTTAAATAGATGTAGTAACAGATGTAGTTGAATGACTGAACTTCACAACTACAACCAAGCATTTATTGATATGAAATCAAATGATTTATTTGGACATAGTTTTGTTTCTGTATTCCAGTCGATTCCCATGATTGGATCCTCTCAGGTCACATTCCAGCTGGAGGATATCTGTGCATTTCCGCTTTAGCGTATACGGAAGCCCTATCTAGTCAGAAACTCCACTCTGGTTGGCTGGACGGAGGGAAACCTCAGAGGACAAGTGGCCCTTTCCCATGCATGCTGCAGCCAATCAAAACAGAGGAAAACAACACGTTCCCATCAGCCACGAACGGCGACACTGTGACCCCCGGAAAGTATGAGTAAATCCCAACATCGTGCCTTGAGTTGGATGCTAGTTTTGGGAAGAGGGTGGGTTTTTGAGGGTGGCCAGCGTCGGCGATGGAATAATTTAGTGCAAGAGTATTGGTATCTGTTGATTATTTTTATCTAATCCCCGCTGTTTGCACAATTACTAAGACGACTTTTATCGTTCAGTATTTCGTGCACTCTTGAATTGAACTCATCGCCCTCAAAAGCCCTGGTTTCATTAGTCATCCATTAAGTTCATTAAAACTTTATGAGTGTTTTCGACTTGCATTTCATAAGCGTGCTGCTACAACAAAAGTTTCATTCTTTACAGATCTGCAATTGTTCCTCTTCCTGACTTCAAAAGAAGTTGCATAAAATCAGTGTGGGATAGATGTGCGAGCTGAGGGGGGCATTGGAAACTGAGGACTAACAATGCTTAAATGTGAGACCTCTAGCCAGGCTGGACAGGAACAGATGTTTCTCATTACACATTGGCCGGCTCTGGGTTTGTTTGTGTTGCTTAAATGCCACAAAAGCAAATTAATCCTTTCTGTAGAAATAAAAACTGAAATTTAGCTGCTCTAAAATATTGTAGGTTGGTTAGATTTTGAAAGATTGTCACTGTAACTCCAAGGTCATTTAGGTAAGTGCCAATACTTTTACTTTTTTTTCATTTGTGTTGTAGACATTAATGGTACTTTGAATTGTGTCGAAGAGCTTTTTAAACGACTAGGCCGTTTCGCCTGGTTGACAAAAGCCTTAAATAGAGTCTACAGACTTGAGGCTGGGTTAGGCCAGTTAACAACCTTCCAGAAAACTCTATAAATTATCTAACGACCACATAAAGATGTGCTAAAAATCACTCAAATAGGTTAAGGCTCTATCGTTTTAGAAAATAACGTAGCACTAAATCCATAAGCAAGTGTTAACAAAAGCTAATGTGAAATGAAAACACATTTACCGAAGCAATCATGCCATTTTAGCTTGCTTCCACATATTTATGAGCTGTTATTGTGATTCAGGATTCATGGGACTCCTAAAAAACAGTTTTATATTGAAAGTGGAGTGTTGTACCGGGTGAGATACCGAGCAAGTTTACTACATTAGAATGGGTATAAATACAAACCTATTTTTTTTTTATTTTGATCTAATGCAAAATTCGAAACATGTTAAGGCCCGTTCACACCAAGGACGATAACTATATAGATAACAATAAAGATGTAGTTCTAAATATCATTCTCAACATTAAGGCCACACCAGAGCAAAAACGATAAATGCGGAGAAACCACATTGGAATCACTTTTTTTAGAACTATTTTTTTTCAGCTGATGAACGATACATATTTTGACAGCCAAGCTGGAGAAGAATAAACAGACAATATCCACTGGTGTGGATGCTAATACCATTATAGTTATCATTATAATATTCATTCTTAGTGTGGATGGGGCTTTAGTCTGCAAATCATGCACTATGGTAAAATAATTTTAAGGCCATGACATACTGTAGCATTGTGCAAGGAAAGTTTGTTTATTGTGGTTAGCAGAGTCACTTTGAGAAGCTTCTTTGTGTACGTGTGCAGTTGCATGCGTGCATATTTGTTTGAGTGGCGTGATAGTGAGGCATTGCTACATCCTGCAATGGACTTCCTGTGGTAACTCAAACAGGACACGTTGTTCTCTCTTTAAGCAGTGGCTTGAATGACTCATACTCATGCAACCATGGAGGGATATCCCTGCTCTGGCCCTCCCACACACACACAACCCCAGTTAACCCATCCCAACCAAACCCAGACCTGCCCTGATGATTCACTGAGAAGGCATGGAGCCCCCAGTGAGTGGTGGGTGTGTGCTTGAGTGTCTGTCTTCTGTTTCATTCAAAAGCACAGCTTTGTTTAGGGCTGTTTGCAGTTGGCTTGGTTTCTCTTATGTAATCAAAGATTAATTCCAACAAATTAAGTTTTTATTCTCTGAATTTTTAAACTTGTGGCTCTTTGGGTGAGTATGCCATGTCCTGCTGCATGACATGCAGTAGTTCATCTCAAACAGCATTCAATTTTTTTTTTTTGTTTTAATTCTTGTTGATTATGCATGCAATTTTAAACATATGGACATTTTGTGTGTTTATCTATGTATATGATTTATTTTATAATTGCGGGTACATTTGGTGTCCCCGTCTGTTACCTAGGTAGACTAACAATGCTGACAATAGTGTAACAGAATTGACATTTTTATTTTTTTTCCCAAAAACTCCACTTGGTGGTATAAATTCTAAGAACACATGACACATATGAAAACATGATTTAAAGAGCTTTATATAACCCAATGAGAGATCAGTAATAAAATCTAATAAGTTTTCCTTTTAATATTGTGGTTGAACAGAGTTGACGTTCTACAAAATAACTCTTGGTGTAAGACATTTTTGATTAAATATTTTATCAGAGAGAGCACAGATACTTTTCAGCGCTTCAGATCTTATCAGTAAATGAAAATGACATAATTTCCTGTAACTTACACAATTCTGTGAGAAAATTTCACAAATCCAAAGGCAAAATATGGTATGGAAACAGAGTTGATGCGAGATCTGGGAACACACTTTTTTTTTTTTCAATAATTTAATGTTGTAGACTTAAGTAACTATTTAGGGCTTTTATAAATAAAATTAATAAACTTACAAAAAGAAAATATTTAATATTTTTTATTTAAAATATTTAAAAAATATTTTGAAGAAGACATGATTTTTAGCTATTTAAGACACTTTTAAAATAAATTATTATGTTGTTGTGGACTGTAACATCTTGTAATTCATAACAGTTGGTAAAGAATAATAATAAATAAATAGAAATATT
Source organism: Enteromius mattozi (assembly GCA_032359235.1). NCBI lineage: Eukaryota > Metazoa > Chordata > Actinopteri > Cypriniformes > Cyprinidae > Enteromius > Enteromius mattozi. Next base: position 2,902,050 of record JAUMHE010000082.1, read on the forward strand.
ATATAATTATAATATAAAATAATTTTTTTTTTATTTTTTTTTTGCGGGGACACTATATGTACCCGCAATTATAGAATCACCCATAGAGTATGTATAATAGCTCTTTTAGTTTTATAACATTTTTTAAGTGTTTTTTTTAAATAAGTCTCTCATTCTCACCAAGGCTGCATTTATTTGATACAAAGTACAGAAAAACACTAATATTGTGAAATATTGTTATGATTAAAAATAACTTATTTCTATCTTAATATATTTTAAATGTAATTGTTACTGTAACACAAAGCTGAATTTTCAAAAGCAATTCCCTGAATATTTAGTGTCTTAATATTATTTACATGATATACTAGCATTCGGATGTTTGGAGTAAGGAATTAATTAATGAATTAATTAATATTTTTATGTAGTAAGGATGCATTCAATTGATCAAAACAGACTTTTTTCAAAAAATTTAATTTTTATAAGCAAATATTTAATGCTAAATAATCCAAGCTGGTGCCCATGTAATCTCTTAATTACTCATTTACATACATTCCTCTAAATGATTCAAATCTGCTGACTATTTCTGTAAGGTTAGAAAGAAATCACTTCTTTTTCTTGAATGATTAGTAGTTTGAAGTTCACACTGGCAACAGTTATCAAATGCATATGACCGCTATAATAAAGGCTGTGCCAACGTTTCTAACATATGCAGCTTCCTGGAAGGGCTGATAAATGACTCCTGCACAATTTTTCAAGGCTATTAACTTGAGTGCCTTTTTATTCAGTCTCATTACTTTTTAAACAGCCATAGGAAGTCACAAGGAGGTTTCTAAAATCCAAATGCCTCACGAAGGTATTTAAATACTGCATTTTTAACTTTCTGTAAATTGCTGGCAAAAGAGAGAGAGGTCGAGGCACAGTTTCTGTCAGCTCGGTGATGAGACTCTACAGATCGTTAAATCTGAGCGTAAATGAGAGCTTTCTTTTTCTCTTACTGTGCTGTGACAGACGCTTTTCTAACTGATTTTCTTTAGCAATGAAAGAGAAGTGAATGTGACAGTGTGGTCTGGCACAGAGGGGCCTGTGTGTGTGTGTGTGTGTGTGTGTGTGAACACAGCAAATAGACTGTCTGCAAAGTGCTGTGATCATCTGGAGTCAGGGCCACTGTCGTATCCATGGAGATAAACGAGACACACACAAACATTTTTTGATATGCAGTTTCCTATGAACTGTGTGGCTTTAGTCAGAAGAATTACTTGGAAGTGAAATATTTTGTTTTGTGATTACAGCTATGATATATATATATATATATATATATACTGTATATGGGTATTAAATATAGGTATTTTCAACCTGATCTCACGGCAATGCGTACATATTTTACGAGGTGGCTAATTCGTATGAATTTGTACCAATGACCTAAACCTAACCCCGCCCCTAAACCTACTCATCACGGGGTTCTAGAAAAATCTTACAAAGTCGTACGAGTGAGGTCATACAAAATAGCAAGAATTTTGCACCTCGTACGAATGTGTATGAATTGGTCGTGAGACTGTGTTGGTATTTTAAGTGAAGGGCGCTTTTATGAGTGAAAATGCAAGTGGTGCATGCAGAACCATTCTAGGGTGTTGTGGGTGGCTGTTTTCAGTTATTTATGGTTGGTGGTTACCAGGGCAATGCTGTTTGGTTATTGATTGTTATCAGTATTTTGCTTTGTGTTTATATCCTTGATAATTGTTCAACTGTTAACAATCAGTACAGAATGAGTACAGCTTACAGAACGTCTATGAGCAATGATAATGTTTGTTAGCAAATATTGTCTAGACTGTTATGTTTATTTCTTGCATTTCTGTGGAAATTAACATGCATGAACTTTTTCGGTAATTTATTGCTGAAATTAATTTTGAAATTGAATTAAATTCATTTAATACAAATCTAAATAATAATAATAATAACATAAATAAAAACAAGAACCAAAACGTAAACTAAAAAATAAGTAAACAATAAAAATAAGACAAAATAAGTTTAAATAAAATAAATTAAACCTAAATAATAGCAAATGCACAATGCAAAATTACCAAACTAGAATAAAAAAATAAAAAAATAAATATGTAAACAAATAAATAATTAACCAAGGGAAATAAACAACAACAACATCAACAATAATAATAAAAATAATAATTATTAAAATTTTCTAAATTACAATGCAAAACTACCAAAACTTAAACTAGAATAAATACATAAATATGTAAACAAATAAGTAATTAACCAAGGGAAATAATAAAACAAAAATGATAATAATAATAATAATAATAAGACTTTAAAAATGACAATTCAAAATGACCAAAATTTAAACAAAATGTAAATGAATAAATAATAAACAGAGAGTAAAAAATTTAAATAAAATAAACCTTAACAATAATAATAATAATAATAATAATAAACTTGCATAAGCACAATGCAAAATTTATACAAACTTACACAAGTAAATAAATAAATAAGAAACTGAGAGTCATTTTTGTCAAATAAATTAAAACCTAAATTAGCATGTAGTATAAAGTATAGTAGTATATAACTGTAGTAGTATTTAAATATATAAACAATGCTGGTTCAAGCGCTAAAAAAAAGAAAGAAAGAAAATGAAGTGAAGGTAATTACACAAGATGAGGAAGCCCTGCTTGTTTAAACAACAGACAATTATTTGCTTTGACAAAGTTGCCATGGTGATTTCAGCACGCTGCTACGACGTCTGTTTTTTCCCTTTCTTTTTTTGAATCACCAAAGCAGCGTACAAGAGCATGAGCAGCGGCAGATGAGTGTGAGCAAAGCTTTCCACAGAGCTACCCGCTCACACACACGTGTTCCTTCCTCAGACCTTATAAATAGACATTAGTGAATGAGACTGTCATTTCTGGACGGGTGTTTTGTAATAAACACACATCACCATGGTGACCTTTTGTGTTTCGCCGCTCTGATGGACGATTACAGTAACGAAGGGGAAATCTCGGGATTCCCTTTCACATTACCGCAGTCACATGCTCGGAGGTTTCCCTGCAACGGTTGTCATGTTTATGAAATCATCTAGTTTGCAGTCAAATGCTAAATAGCAGCACTAGAAATAGCTCACTGCCAAAAATCAGCTAAACTCGCAGTCCTTCAGGAGCAGCGCTGAACATGCGATTTAAATTTGAGACCGGAATACATAATTTGTTATGATACAGGCCTTTGGTTCACAGTAGTCTCAGAATCAATCCAAGTTTTGCTGTTGAAAGGGATTTCAAGCAGCGCTGTACTTCCCCAGTCACACTTCAGTTATTTGTCTCAAGGCATTGGTCCAACATGGCAGATGGCCACGGAATGGCAGACATGAGCAGAGGAACGGGACTGTGGAAGAAAGGAAGAGGGAGAGAGTGGAAGGAACAGACAGACGTCTGAATCTCACACTTTGTTTCTGTGAGGCTGCTGGACTGAACTGAACTGATAACAAATATACACACACACACACACACACATATATATATGGTGAGCGTGATTTCACCAAGTACAAGATGTTCCTTGATCAACATCCTTGTATCAACATCCTCATAAATCACCTTCATATTGTAATACCTATGTCATATCAATGTCATTATACAAATTTGTGTCCTCATAAACCACATAAACATGCACACACACACACACACACACACATGCATGTATCTATAGAAAACTGTGTTGTATGTAAATGTATTTATATATAATATCAGTTATATGAATATTAAAATATACATGTAAATACATCCAAATATATTCCAAATATGTGTGTGCATTTACATATACCTAAAACATATACACAGCACCTATTACATAAACAAAATGTGTATTTTTGGATTATTTAAATCACAATTAATCATTTGACAGCACCAATTATATTTTATTATATTAAATTAATGCTGATTATGTAATCTGGATTACGTAAGATTACTTGTAGTTGGATTATATTACATTTAAAAATGCTCATAATCAGATCACAGTTATTTATTTTAAGTCCCTCTTAGATTTAAAGTTAATATTTCAATAATTTAACACATGTTTTATGATGTCAGTTAATAGTAATACTGACATGCATGTACACAAATAAAATATTTCAGATTTGGGCATTTAAGTATTTTATTTTGTTTTCATTAAAAATGCTTTAATTTAACAATTTAACTTTTTTAAATCAATGATTAACTTTTCATCAACTCAAACCTGGAGTTCTTTTATTATTATTTTTTATTTTTTATTTTTTTATGGTATCTTTTATGTGGTATTTTTTATTGATTGATTGATTGATTGATTTACAATTATTTTATATTATATTAAATTAAGTAATCTATTTGACTCATGCACTATTCCATGTCTATGTGTAGGAGATATATATATATATATATAAATGACAAATAATATGTCAAATTTCATAGACAATATATAGCAAATATGGACAATCTCATGCACCTTGACATGTCAACATTAAAAGCTTGCAGGAGTTCCTGGGATGACTTCTCAGTTCCTAGAAACAAAGCCACTCCAAACAAATCCAGCACATTCCAGGACATCTTGATCAGAGAACAGGTTCTGCCAGCTTCCGGTATGTTTGTAGACGACACACACGCCAGATCAAGGGCACAAAACTTCATGGACTGACCCCTCCTTCCGACTGCTCTAGAGACCTGGGCCTTTCATCAGAGAGCTGCAGCGCAAACAATCCTGAATGTTATTCCTGTAGTTCACAGTTTGACTCCTATTCTCTCAACCACCAGATCTCGCTCTCTTTCTCTTGTTCTGGGTATGTTTGACAAATAAGTCCCAGTTTTGAGATGTATATGGCTCAAAACATGCTTTTTTTAAAAAGGCATCTCAGAATAGAGACTTCCAGAGGAGCTTGTTTGCATTTTTTAGAGTTGAGAGAGAAAAAGGAAACAGTAAAACTGAGCAGCGGCGCTTTTGACTCTGATCATCGGCAGGAGGTCGCAAAAAACGGTAGTTATACTGCATTCAAAACACAGGCCACCGGATATCTTTAGCCTTTGAAAATGGCCTGTAAGAGCCTACCTGGCCATTAGGAGGAATGCAGGAGGTGTCACACCGCTGAGTGCAGAGGCTCAGAGTGTGTCATTTACTGCTGACTGAAGCCTACAGCAGCCCTCTTAAACTTACAAAAATGTGCCGGGAGCGCAAACTACCACAAATATGCAATGAGGGTGTTTGTGTGTTCTGCAAAGCACAGCTTTTTTTGGCTTTTTTTGTAACCACTGGTGTTTTTTTTTTTTTTTTTCTTAAATGAGGAAACCTGATCCCTAAAGCTACGTCTTGTTTTAAATTATTCAATATCTACAAATAGATCAAAATCATCAGCCCATTATTAATTCAGTGAATTTAAATGTAGTCAAATTGAGTGTTGTACAGCAGACAGAGATATCTTTGCAGAGATTTTTTTAGGATTTGGTAAAATGTGGAGGGATTTATGTGAATGCCGCAAAAGCTATCAATACCAGATTTCAAAGTATTTAACTTCACAATTGAAAAAAAAAAAAGTAATAATAATTTAAAAAAAAAAACATTTAAGCTTTATAGGATATTATTATATTGAGAAAAATATATATATATATATAAATATATATTTTTTTTTTTTTTTTCCTCATTTGCAGACATTTTTTATGCTAAATAAATTCTTCTATTTCTGTAGTATAAAATGGAAATAAATAAATAAATAAGTATATCATAATGTGAATTGCAAATACTATACTAAAGGGATAATAATAAAGTTTAAACTTTCATGCAGTGAAAAAAAGAGATATATTTCTCCCGCTCTCTTTTTTTTCTTATTTTTGTTTGGAATATGACATGGACATTCCTTATAAGCAATCAGCTATTGCTCCGAGCATCTGGAATTGTGTTCCTCACACATGCACATGTTCCACCAACGAGAAGCAATTCCGTTTACATATATTTATGCCCAAACCAATAAGAAGAGTATATATTTCCTTTGTGGCCAGTGAAAAAATAAATATACAAGTACGTGCTTAATTGTATTTCCACATTGCTCTTGGGTAGAAGCAATAAAGAATTTACATTGCACGTGAGGTAGGGTATAGCGCACATTAACGCATCTCTCTTTAGTGTATAAAGTAGCATTCATGTCTCTGATGTGTGGAAGCTATCAAATATAAGTGACAGTTGAAGCATGACCTCACCTTTGAAACTCATTTCCTTTCATATGTGAGCTGCAAAATAGATATTATTAAAGTTGCTGTGGTGATTCAATTTCTTGCTGATCCCACCCCGCATCCACCTCCACCCAACCCCCAGCCTTCATTTTATCTTCAGAACAAATGCACAGAATATTTTGAGTTCCTTCACCGAAGATGCTTTCATTCACACGCTTCTAGATAAACGAATAGACAAGACCTCGGCTCCGTTTCAAAACCTACTGACCTGCCTATCTTGACAGCACTTTAAGGCAACACAGGTGCACTGCAGACGTAAAGCTCGCTTCAAAAAGTACACTGTAAAAAGGATTTTATTTTTGGAAGTTGTAAACTTCAAATGTTAATGTTTATTTCAATATGTAGCATTCTTATGGCTAGAGGTGTTCGGGTTGCTAAATGCGGTTTTATTTCATTTTTCTGTAGGCAGTAAGGCAGCTGACTGTTTTGGAGCAGAGCAGAGCTTTTGAGTTCCTGAGGGTTCATTCTTGGGTCTCTGGGTCTGTACATTTTCTTCCAGGCAGAAATGATGTCACTAATGCTGGGCCTATTTACAGGCCAAACATGAGGGATTTTCCATCTTAGACTGGTGTTTCTATTAAAAATAGAAAACTGTCTTGGTTAAAGTGACGTTTGATATGCTGACTTCACAAAACCCCCTCAACGGAGCAGTTTGCCTAAAAATTCAAATTCTGTCATCATTTATTTACTGCTATGTCATTATGAAATAAACTAGTAGTTCATAGACTGTATGTTGTGTATAAAATATAGATAATCGATTTGGAACGTTTTACAAGAAGATACAATTTCAGTATTTTTCATACTAAAGAAAAATAATGTTGAATTCATTGTCTTATATTTTCTTTGTAATAATTTGTGAAATGTTACAATTTGTATGTATGTATATATATATATATATATATATATATATATATATATATTATAGTAGTCAACATTTGAAGTGGGTCAAAAAGGTTAGTCAAAGTTGTCCCAAGACAAGAACACATTTTGGGTTTAGGTTTAATGGCAACTTTGATGAAAGGTTTTTATCCACTTCAAACTTTGATCCACTTACTATTTTTAAAATATATTTAAAAATATAAATAAATTTTCTTTATATTTTTCAACATTTTATA
>JAUMHE010000082.1:2909491-2923142 GCA_032359235.1 Enteromius mattozi
TTACAAAGTATATAGCTACTGAATGTGTGTATTTATACATAAAAAATAAATAAACAGTACACATACATATGTAAACAAAAACTTTTATTTTGGATGTGATTAATAGCTATTAATTGTTTGACAGTGCTTATATATTTATATAATATCATTATCATATATTTTCATTTTATTTTTCATTTATTTATTTTTTAACCCTCTTTATAATTATTTACCATTCTTTTAAAACCTATATTGAAGTACAATAGTTCTGTAATATGTTAAATGTTCATAATGCATTTAACGATAGTATATGGGTGAGTTAGATTTCCATTTATTTTTTTATTTATTGATTGACTAATTGATTCTTTTATTTACTTATTTATGTATTTATTAAAAAATAATAATACTTTTTTGATTCAGCGAGGATAATGTTTCTTGAACATCAAAATAGCATGGTATCATGTGACTTACTGTCGTAATAGCTTCTGAAATTTCACATTGTAATTCACTTTGTACTTTGGGCCTGAGGGGAAGAAAATATGAATTACTGAGAATTGAGCAGTATCCATTTCAAATTACTTAATTTGAAATCAACAAATACATTTACTGATTTCCTTAAATAACCCAGCAATGGCATTATTTTTCTGTGATTTCCTTTTGGCACCATTCCAGAGAATGTTTCAGAGTGAGCTGAATTCACCAACCTTTATGTACCGCAGAATGTGAAATCATCTCTCTGATATATAATTAGCACGTAATAATTGGTCATAATTTCAAAAGGTGTAAGGATCTAGGCAATTGTGTATTCCCTAATGGCCACTAGATCAGTGGAGCAAACATATCAAGTGACAGTCTCTGGCTTTAGCCAATGTTTTATCTTTTCTTTGCATCTCTCTCAGCCCCACTCTCTCAGGTAAAACACTCACGGCAGGCAGCAAATGTATCCTTAACACTACAAAATTGCACAAGCATGAGGGGGATAGAGCTAACCCTCTTGCCAAAAACCAGCACATAGCCTCTCCCACTCTCTCTTAGGACCTCAAGTCAGATACAAGCTTTAAATACAAGCGTGCTCAACCAGTCAGAACACCATTTGTTTAATTTTCCCTGACTTCATTGCAGTATTGCCAGTAAAGCCCTGAGGTTATTTTGCCCTCCTTTTTTGCAGGTGGAGATGCAATTATAGATGCTCTTTTTATATGTCGAGATTGCAGTGCGCATGTGTGTGCGTCTGTTTGTTTTGCATGTGTGTATGCAGAATTTGCTCTCTGCACAACTGTGCTACAGAGCTGGATTATGTTCAGGTTGGGCATTTGTTCGCTCTCTCTCGTCAATGACATTTCCGATGTTCCCCTCAAGGTGATTTTTTCCCCTGCTGCACCTGTAACCTTTCTCACCTGTGTTTCTACAACTCTAGGCCAGAGGGGGGAAGTGGAGTTTGAGAAAGCAGCCCAGCCTGACAGATATGACAGTAAACACTTTTTTTGGATCTCCTTGGCCCATACGCACTTTGTGAATTGGGAAGTGGGTGTTTGTGGGGGCGTGTGTGGGCTTGCTGAAGGAATGGCATGAATCCTTTGGCTTTATTTTCACATTGCTTTGTGTATACTGTATTAACTTTTTTTAGGTTTTGTTCATAAACTGTTGATTTTGGATATTTTCATTTCAAAGTTTTTTTTCCAAATCATTTTACTTTTACAACAAGAAACAAGATATAAAATGCATAATATTGAATGCATGTATATGAAATATAGACAGTGCAGAGGCATTTTTAATTTCATGTTGACTTTAACAGAGAGCATTAGTGGTATCCCTTGTGTGCTTTACAGCAGGAGCACAATTTGCATGGCGTATTGTGTAAGTGACCTTTAATGTAGTTGCTGTGGATTTAGTTCAGTCACTTACGATCACTGCTGGAAATTTCAGCGATTTATTAGGCTGACTGTAGTTGGAGAGTCATGGGAATTTTATACACTAACATAACCACAAATAAAATACTTAACCGTAACAATGAAAATAAATAAAGCTGACGCTGGAAGTCAACTTAGCATGAAGTAACTTCTCACTCTGAAGCTTGCACTGATAGAATATTCCGGCAGCTTTCATGAAAGTCAACACTGTGCAACCCCAGATGCAAATGAACTTATGAACTTCTTTCAGCTATAAACAAGACTGAAATACTTTTCATTTTCCTTTAGAAATGTAACCAGTTTGAGCCAGAACGACACCCCTTCACTGATCCTACTTCCCAGACTCTTGTTTCACCCCAATTCCAGCCCTGTTCCATTTCAGTTATAAAGCTGCCTTAGAAAGTAGTTGGCTGTGAAGACAGTAGACAGTGTGGTAGCTCACTATTGGAACAGAAGTATGGAACATCATTCAGGCCAAATGGCATGTGTGTCTTGCAGACTGAATCTGGCACGAATAAAGGAGCAGCAGGAAAAAACTGTTCCATGACCTTCACATGAATGTCTTTGTGTGACATTTTTTCCCTTTTACCCCGTATAAGTGGACATATAGTATGCTTTTCCACAGCAGTATCTCATGTCACTCGAGACAGGGTTAGAACCGAGGTCTGCAGAAAGTCACCATCTGTGTGGTACTTAATAAGAGAGTTCCCCCAAAAACGACAACTCTGTCATTACTTTTTCACTTCTTGTCATTCGAAACTATTATGACTTTCTTCATTCGATAGAACATAAGAAGTGTTTTTCTTTGTATAATAACAGTAAAAGCAGACTGGCCGGTCAAGCTCCTAGATGACAAATAGACAAAAAAAAAAAAAAAAAAGCCACTGGTGGGACAACGTTGGGCCACTGTTTCATACCATTTGTACAAACAAGATACCTGTCGGTGGCCATTTATGATGAATGAGCATGTTTAATCATGTTAGGAGTTGGTGAGGATTGCTGTTCAACTTAGCGAACCAGTTTAAAATGGAAGTGAAGATGGTGCAGACGGAGGTTCTTCTCATTTTTCTTAATCTCATCTTTGATGATTTTCATCAAAACCATCTCTTGTGAATGGGAATGCTGAAAACAGAATACTGCCCCCTGCTGGTATGGAGAGTTATTTTCAAGAGAATTTCAAGTTCTACCAATTCTTTTGTTTGTTTTTCACTGTGTTCATCCGAAACATTATGGGATGGAAGAGTGCATTTGAAACCAACTTAGAATTTGGCCACAAGATGGTATCAATGAAGGCAACAAATCCCGCCTGTACCTTCTAAAACAGCCTTCTTGTCAGGACAGCACAGATTATTCTATAAACACACTAAATTCTTGGAAGGAAGACTATCACACGTTTGTTATCAATGAAAGTTATCAGTGTTACTCAACAATCTAAAAAAAAGGCTTGGTGGAGATTTGACGCAAACATGGCATCACTCTCATTCCTAACTGATGTGCAGAGTGATGATCTCTGCAGGTCTGAGATCAGTATCAGGGTGTGTGTGTATGTGTACACGTCTCCTGCTGTGATAGATCTGGAAGGTTCTGTCTCTCTGAGGTCGGTATCAAAGGAAGGCCAAGCTAGAGCCAAGCCGGGGGCCTTCGGCAGACCGGGGTTCAAAGGCTGTTATCACCTCTTCTGTCAGATCCAGCAGAGCCCTGTGCTTTGATTGGCTTCTTGTCTTGTTAGAACTCTGCACTTTCTCTTTCACTCACACTCCCTCAGATGAGACTCAATCTCTCTCAGGAGATACAGAAGAACCTGATGGACAGTCTCAAGAGCGTTGGCTGAAGACGTGAGGATGGGAACTGATTTGTTTTAGACAAAAGCTGGAAGACTCTTCACATCGAAAGTGACACACATCAAGTTCTTGGGACAAGTGTTATATTTAGTGGTTGCAGGCTTATAAGGAAACATAATATGAACAAGTTCATATTGAAACTGCTTGTCTCGGTTTAAAATGAGGTTTAAAAGAAAAAAACACACAGCTAGGCAGCTATAATACTTTGTAGTTATTTAAGCATGAGTTTGCAAATTATCAAGTACGTACATAAGTACAGAGCCTTTCACTTCACATGCAAAGAAAAAAAGATATGGTGATAAATTAAGAATTTTTCCTTCAACTTCATTCATTATCTCGGTTTAGTTAAATCACGTCCACACAGTATTAATCTGTTACAACATCATTGTAGTGGCAATGACTGTGGCAATGTTTTATTAATTTTTTTTTTTTTTTTTTTTTTTTGTAAGCATCATGAAAGTTTGGTGAGTGGCACTAAAATGTTAATGCTCTATTGCATTTGAAATTAAAAATGTGAAATTAAACCTGACCCTAAACCTAACTGACAGAAAGCCAAACATGAGATAAAAACAACTAAGCAATTTTAGCGTCCTTATACAAGGCTTTGAGATCTTTTATGGCGATTTACAGCACATGCTTCACTGTACCGGGTGCGCTTCCGAGCAAGTTTACTTGGCCAGAAAAGCCATTCATATGGAGTTGGATATATGATGCAAATGTTAACATGTATTAGTTTACAAATCATGCACTATGCCAAAATTATTCCCGTAGTATTGTGCAAGGAGCCATGCAAAAATAAGCTTTTACTCATCAATAATCTGCCTCTGGAATCATACGTTGTATGAAAATGAAAATTGTACTGCCTCTACGTGTTCATTTTATCTAGAAACTGAAGTGAATTATATGCATATATTGTTAGAACTACACTTCACGTACATATACCTAAGAATGATCATGTTGAATATTTGGGTAATTTGGCATTATTTTTTGTTTCCAAACATCTATACTGTATCAAAGATGCTTTTTTACTATTCATTACTTTGTATAAAACTTGTTTAATGTGGGAAGAAGATTACACGCCTTTTGAATATTTAAATTTATGCTTAACTACGTTTTGATATTCAAAACAAAGTAAACCCTGTAACCCTGAAAGAATATTGCTCTGAAGGAATTTCTTAATTAAAACTAGTAGTAAAGTAATTGTAGTAGAATGCGAATAAGAGCCTTCTTTGAAAGCATACAAATATATCTTCAAGCACTTTTCCATTTTTAATGTCAAATTTGTAGAAACATTTTTCCCTTAATTTGTACATATAGACGACCAGGGATCCCTTTGTAAGATTCTATAGTGCTAACAGGGCAGACTCAAGTATTCAAGATGCTAAAAGTAAATCAAGTGAATAGCTGTGAAACGCTGTGGCGTGTGATGCCTGTGACAGGCTGGCCAGCAGCGTCGCACATGAAATGTATTATAAGTATGTGTAGAAGAGGGCGCCTAGCTCATTCACTTTCCTCTGATGTCCTTCTCACTTTGAAGATGTCCTCCAGGTTTGCTCACCTTAGAATCTTTATCTAAGCACAATAGATGAGCAGTGAAATATACCCTCCGAAAGCTGGGGATTCATGAATTTTATGCTGAAATCTCTGCTATTTCAAAGATAGACTTTCACACCATGAAAATAAAATTTTGTCATGAAAAATGGAGTACTTGTATTCAAATATTTTGAGCGATAAGAGAGATTACAAACAGTATATGCAGTATTTGAAAAGCAATACGGAAAAAGGAATTGACATTCCTCAAATATTCTGATTATCTAAGAAAACATTGGGTGATAGGTCATTCTTTAATTTATCTGTATACTTTTTTTTTCCAAGAAAATTTTCTCTGAAACGTCAAGCAAACGTGAAATGTGTGAATAATGCAGAGTAAATAGTACAAATTACAGTTAAATTAAACTGTTTAAAAACAGATGAATTATTACATAATTAATTGACAGGCAAGATTTATAAATCCATGTAAATATGTGGATAATTATTTTACAAAAATATGATTAATCTATTGAAATAACTGAAGTTATTTACATCAGCATTTGCTCAGAGCCTCTAAATAATATATATATATATAATTTATATATACATATGTATATATTATTTATATATACACACACACACACACACATATATATATATATATATATATATATATATAATTCAAAGGTATCATATTATTGTGGCAGAGAAATAACTCAATAAGTTACTTCTAAAAGTCAATGTATTGTTTATTAGTCTATCACTGAACTACAATCCACAGCAATTCATTTCTGTAGAAGAAAAAAAGGTAACTCAACCTTAAACTAGTTACTAGTCACTAATCTTCTGCTGCCATTACTGAAGCATATGTCCTTAGTTAATGTGAAAATAATGAAAATGAAATATGAAAGAAAAAGTGTTTTGCTTTGTACAGTTTGTATTGGAATAAAAACCTTTTTACTTTCCATTTAAGTTTTTGTTTTCATCTCAAATGAAATAAAATAGCTTTGCTTCAATTACAGAAAACAATTTAAAAATTGTCAGTTTTAGTTAAGAGTAACAACACTGCAGTGGATTACTATGTATTACTGAGTATGAAATGATATTTAATTAACCAAACAGACATGCACATTAAATTTTAATATGTTTCTTCAAAACATACTGTAACTGCAACTCTCCTTTAGCTGATTGGTTTCACAAGTCTACAAGCTCCTCTTGTGGTGTCTGGGACTGATCATAAAGCAGCAATCTCTGTGTGGAATGTGTTCCTTGTTATTTTTTTTTCTTTAGCACTCGAACTGTTCAACTCATGTGCCTTTAATCACCCGCATACTATCACATACTCCCTTCAGGACAACTAGAAGAATGGGCCAACAGATCCAAATAAACACAAATTATTTACACAGCCACCGTCATAAGATGAAGACGGTACACATCAGGTCTTAAACCGGCTGAGGTGACTGTTCCTGGAAAAAACATGGGACGGAAGCAGCTGGGAAGACAAAGGAAAAAGAAGGGGGGTGAGGGGTTTGCCAGCACATGTTCCTCGGCCGGATCAGGTCAACATCTCTCTTATCTCAACACATCTGTTTCCTCAAGCTTCCACCAGGGTGACGGTCCCTATTGGATTACACAGATTGGAGGAAACCAGAGCTAGTGTTTGGCCAGTCATTTAGAGAAGACGTAGTGGAAGTGCCCAGCATGGAGCTACTGACAGGAAGTCATATCCTCCAGCAGCATTGCATCATCAAAGAACTGTTTTGAAGGAGAAAGAAAAGGCAATGACTGCTTTTTACACTTTTGCTGCTTGCAGACTATTATTAGTGGTATTTGCTAATATTTTGGCTATAGGCATGTAAAGATAATCGCATAGACTTGCACCGAAGGAAGGCCTCGAGACATAACGAGAAGTCCACAGAGACATGGGGGTCGTCTCTTCTGACATGGATCAGTGAGAAACCATCTAGCTAAGACACAGAACATACAGTGTGAACAAACATTCAGAATACATTACCCACAGAGCAGTGCCCTGGAAACAGTACTAACATTACAAAATGAATGGAACAATAGTTAATGAAAGATCAACATCTGGTGAAGCTGACAGCAATACCGCTTATCAAAAGTTAAATTCTAAATAATAATTCCAGTATAATAATACAGATAGCAATAGTTATATGTATGTAGGTATTTTTATACTGTATTTTAATGTGCTTTTTTTTTTTGCACAATTTGTTTATGCAATATATCTATTATTGCTAATACAACAACAACAACAACAAATAATAATACTAGACTAAAATATGTGTTACAATAATATGACATTTATTATAAATCATTGTAAAATAGGTGATGTCATTACAAAATGTAAAATGTAAAAACATTGCAATAAATATTAGTAGTAGCAGTAGTAGTAGAAATATTAATAATAATAAATATTATTATTATTATTGTTATTACAAAGGAAAATTTATTCTAGTTAATACTCATTTACTGTATTTTAAAAGTCTTATGTAACTCTTTTTGTAGAATATTATTTTTTTAACATTTAACAGCATTAAAACATTATTTTCATTATTATACTTCATGCTATATTAAATATGATTAAATATTGTTATATTGTTTATTATTATTATTACTACAACTACTATTAGTAGTATTTTTCATTTTTAGAATAATATTTATATTAATCTTAATAAATAAAAAGAAGTAGAAGAATTGTTTGAAAAAGCTTGTGTAATAACTATGACATATTTTATTGTTATATGTTATTTTTAAATATTACAGTAGATAGTATTGATATTATTATTAGCATAGGAGTACTGAAATATTATTTTATTTTATTAATTTTTAACTGATATTCAGTACTGATATTTGATACTGCTTATTTTTTTGTTTGCTTTTACATCAATGTTTGCTGAGAAAAGCCTCCAAAGAATAATTCAAACATATTACATTATTTTGACAAACAAGTAAGTCAATTTCTTCCGTCTCACAATATATTTTCTTAAAAAAACAACCTGACCATCAAGCCATGTGATAAGTTATCATCATCGCTAGCAGCATCTTTTTTTATGTTAAGTGTCAGAGTTTTACTTGAAATGACCTATTGGCACAATAAAGTGTGAGGTTACACCTCAGCTAAACTCTTTAATGACTTTACAGAATAACATGTTCCGCTTTCAGATTGTACGCACCCAGAGCATTAAAAAAAAGTAAAAATCACAATTAGTCATGTATTGTGCGGCCAATATGACATGGCACAGAGAGATTTACGGCTGTAGAAAAGTTCCCTTCCACTGGAGTCTCTCCATCCATCTGTATGGCACAAAATGAGCGACTGATTGCATTAGTTTCTCTTTCTCCTCTCAAAAATCTCTGCAGATGTTGGAAGGAAGGGGGAGGGAGCGACGCTTCACAGACGTGCTGGGATTCGGCCCACGAGGGTTAGGAGGAGAGGGTTAGACAACCAGCTGTAGCTGATAAACTGCCGTCCGTGTCTACAGAGAAGAAGAAGCCACATTTCCTCTGCTTTTTGAAAGGGTTGGTCACACTTCATTTGACAGAGCCCATGTTATGTGTTACCTAAGCAATAATAAAGACCCACATGTACTTTATATTTCAGGTTATTTCCAGTATCCCTCATTTTATCCAACTAACAGGAAATGCATTTACATTAATACACTTATGGACTTAATGGAAACAGTCAAGTGGGTCGGAGGGTTTAAAAGCATAATATGTGAAGCTTGTAGTTTTTGTTAAAGCACTTGAATTTCCAGTAAAATGTTTGAGTTACTCAAGTTATGTTTGAACTACTTGAGTCATCCTTTTTGAGGAAAGACTACTTGAGCAGGTGGAGAAAATCTTGACTTATTTGATTGGACTGTCAGAGATTTTTCACATACATACACACACACTGTCATGATGTAGAGGACGGGAAGCGTTCGGATTAATGTGCAAGCTGTTTATTGTGACAAACAGATCAGAAGCAAACAGGCAATCAGGGTCATCACCGGCAAACATGAACATAGAAGGCTTAGCAAAAGAGTGGTCAGAGTCCAGGCATGAGTCGAGTGAGTAGCGATCAGAATCCAGGGGGCAAGGCGAGAGCAATAGTCCGGGAACAGACGGGGTAGACAACGATAAATCCAGGGATGAACAACAAGGCACGGGAACACGAATGAAAACGCTAGGTTTGACAGCAAACACATAAATAATGATCCGTGCCGACATACAAACATATCCGGGGTTTTATACCCATCAAACTAGGTCAGTGGGCGGAGACAAACAATGAAATACCATGACAACTGATGAGCGGGCGGAGACATGAGTATGTGTGACTGAGTCCATGAATGAAGACAAACGTAACACACAGAGAGTTCGCTGGGCACAGGATGTCCGGGAGCTACCAAGGTGGGCTGTGACAACAGTTTCAAAGTAAAAGTCCTGACTGAACACACAGAGATGAGAACACAAGTTCATGATAAGAGTCCGGGAATGAAAAGCAGAAACAAACACACAAAAGGAGTCCTGGGCGCTGGAGTGCCATCCAATGGCCTGTGCTGGCACATCCAGCTGATCGTAACAGCACCATTTGATGGTCAACATTGTTGAGATTCATACGCTGACTCTTGATGTCTGTGTGTGCCTTACAGAAATACTTTTTTTTTTTTTTTTCTGGATCAGAAGAGTCTAAAGGAAATCCTTTCAAAATGTGTGGAAAATACAGGGTGTTCAGCTGTCGTCACAAGGCTGCCATTGTCAAAAATACAGCACAAATAATAGACTGTAAGTTCAGTTCAGAGATTCGGGTAAAAAAAACAAAAAACAAGCATAATCATCATCACCTGATGAGTTTTGCTTTTGGTTTGTCTGGCTGTTATAACTCAATTACAGCAACCAAAACAACATTTAATTTTATTTACATGAGGGTCAAGAGCCCAACTAAAGCACACACTGACCACTGGAACGGTGACACACAAATTGTGATTGTCTCCTTACACAAAAAAAATAAAAAATGCTTTGTTCGCTAAACGTAACTGGGTTAAGTTACAGTGAAGCGATAATTTCACATAGATTTTTCCTCATTCGAATCTTTGAATCTTCCTCATTCAACTGTGTTGACACAACGCAAAGAGTTTGCATAAATTCAACAAATTCCATTCATGTAAATAAAACACAATTTGGTTGTGTGGAAATAGGATGCGTGATTACATAACTAAATTAAGTTAGTTCAAAGAGTCATTTTTTTGAGTGTAGATGAAAAGTTAACTTGGAAACAGCATATAAAGAAAATAAAAGGAAAAACTTAAGAAAGTTAACAATCTTTTGAGATGTTTAGCTGGGAAAGACTGGGGAGCAATTAGAAAAGCTATGCTAAATATTTATCAGGCTATTATGAGAGCCACGTTTGACTATGGCTGTATAGGTTATACGTCGGCTCCAGACAGCCACCTTAAGAAGTTGGATGTTGAACAGGCACAAGCGCTAAGAACATGCAGTGGAGTTTTTGAGACGTCCCCAATAGTGCCATTATACAAGTGGAAACCGGAGCGACACCTCTATGCATAAGGAGATATAAACTTACAGTATGTTAAACTATTGGCTAAATCTAAATAGGCATAACAGTTTTCATCCTACCAAACATGTTTTACAGGTGTATTGGGAGCACAGTAAACATAATGTTAGAAGTTTTGGATGGATAGGAAATATAAAAGCAGAGAATGAGGGACTGTGTAATCTGCAATCCAGCCCAACAGTTTGTTTTTCGGATACTCCTCCTTGGTTATTCAGGATGCCAACAGTAGACTTAAACATTCAACAACAAGTAATGGATAATTTATTACAGATACCAAAAGGTGTTTTAGCACAAAATTATATTAAACAGCAATTTATTGGTAAATTCATGATATTGACAGATGGCTCTAAAGATCCAGAGACAGGACGCACAGAAATGGCAAAATATATTCCTCAGCATGAGTTTGCTACACTCAAAAACATTATTCTGCTACACTCAAAAAAATGATTCATTGGATGAACTCAATTTAATTGAATGCAGGATTTCCATCCAATAAATATGTGTAGCCCCAACTCATAAAAAAGAAATTAATGCAATGAAATTTAATTGAGTTGGGTCAACTCAATTTGATCAAATATAGTTTTAATGAAAATGACAAATTTTATGCTTGTTGAACTCAAACTAAAACATTTAACCAAAAAATTAATTAATAGGAAGACATCCCTCTACACTGGAAAAAAGAGATATGTTTGGCATTAGCCAACTTGTCATGCATAACATAAGATGGTTTTGATACATCCACGGAATGCCCAAAGTATTTTTATTATTTATTTATTTATTCTTTTTTGATCAATGTTTATTGACTTTAGAATAACAAAATATTATACATTTAAACAAACCAACAAACAGGGAAGGGGAAGCAACATACATATCAATAACTTTACATCTGTTAAGAGAGAGAGAAAAAAATAATAATAATAATAATAATAAAATAATTAAACAACCTGACCATCAGTCCTTTATATAGTCTAAAATTTTGGAAGAAAAACATTGCCATGGTACTTGGTACATGGTAATGGTACTTGGTTTAGCCTTGATAGCTTGTGCTATTGTACTTTCACAAGTCACTATTTTAAGGAGGTTATGAATCCAAAAAGTTTTTGCACATATGTGCGGAGTAAACCAGTTCTGTATGATTGCTTTCTTTACAGCTGTAAAACCAGCAAACAACATTCTTTTCTTTAGTGTACTTATACAGTAATATGAATCGTCATTGAGCAGACATAAACCTGGATTTGATACATAATCAATTTATAGTAGAATGGACAAAACAGAGTTCACATGAGACCATAAGTTGACAACAATTGGACATTCCCAAAACATGTGAAGAGAAGTTCCTGACGATGCAGTGTTACAGATATGGCAGTTATAAATCGGTTGCAGTTTCATTTTAAACCTCTTATAAAGAGTTATGTATGCTCTATGTATGACTTTGAAATGGATAAGACGATGAGCCAGGTTTTTAGAAGTTAGGATTAGACCACACCCTCTCCCAGTCAACCGATATGTCAAAATCTGTTACTATACATTAAAGAAACAGATGGCCGACCAGAGGGTGGTGCGATCTAATCCCACATAGGATGAAAGGAAATAGGGGATGCCCAAGGAACGCCATAAGTCTTGAGCGCAGAACGTATTATTATTATTATTATAATCATTATTATTATTATTATTAAAACAACTTTGATTCATGTTAGCAGGTCCCTAAGCACATGCTCCACACTTTACCACAATGGTAACCCCCCAAAAAACTAACATAGCAGAAGGTCTTTTAAATACAAACATAAAAGAGCATTAAACATTAACAAGTCTCCCAGTTTTATCATCTTAATATTTTATTTCAAGATTTACTACCCTTATCCTGCCCTGTGCAAGGCATTATGGGAAGGGGAAATGTACTTCCTAGTTACATAATTAAAATCATTTATGTTCTTTTACAATGAAAATACTGAGTTGAAACAAAACAAAACTGTTTCAAGTCAGTTTAACACAATGCAGTTGTTTAGTAGGAACCAAACATAATTGTGTTATTTTTTTTATTTTTTTTTAATAAACTGAACAGTGTTGGGGAATCATATTTTTGAGTGTACAATTAAAAGAACTACAGATAATTTATCAGTGCATACAGTAGAACCTAGGAATTTTAACAGCACTAAACTGGATACAGGGAATTAATGTGAATGATGCTGTAATTGCAACAGACAGCTGGTCAGCTCTTGTAAGAATTAAATTCCTGCACATGTAGGAATTGAGGAGAACGAAGCCATGGATAAGCTGGCTAAATCATCATTAAAAAGACAAACTGTAGATTTAAATATCCCTTTAAGTAAAGCAGAGGGAAAGAGTTTTATTAAATCACGAATTATGGGAAAATGGCAGTAGTAATAGGATCTGGCTTATGACAAAAGAGGTATTTACAACTTGATTTATTGTTTTATTGCCCCGTTTATGGTTTTATTAGGGGTCATAAAAACTGGACATCTGGTGTACACCCCCCCACTTTGACCTATAAACAACCTGTCATAAATTCCTCCGGAGTATCAATTAGTTATGGTATTTATAGCGGCCTGTTGTAAAAACCAAGTGGTAAAAGTTTTTATGGTTTTATAACCTTTGACCAGGACATTTGTTCTGGTTGATGTAATAAATGTTCAGAGGGTGTCTTTAAATACGGTTTAAGTCTTGCCGATAAGGTCTGGAAGTCGTTTTTTTCATTCTCCTGCTACAATGGCTGCGGCGGCTTCTCCAAAAACTCCTAAAACCGGTAGAAGAGTGATGTGTATTTCTCCAACAAGAGGACCTGTTGAAATGAGAAA
>JAUMHE010000082.1:2923242-2933752 GCA_032359235.1 Enteromius mattozi
TTCCGGTGATCTGTCCACGGAGCTCATCTAGGTGTTCTGGTCTCCGATGAAGATCATCTCTTTGTGCTGATACACCAACTCGTCTGGATACGGACTGAGAAACAATATAAGAGAGAGACAGACTAATATTAGCGTAGATGCCATCAATTTAGGTCTTAGTGACATGAGTCCCCATGAGTCTGTGTGTATTCAGATTAAAGTCCCAATGAGGATATATAAACCAAACCACACACACACACACACACAATATAAATAAATACATAAGTAATTTTAAGAATTGTCTATTTAAAAAATTTTTTTATATTATATATTTTATTATTTAAATATATTTTAATTTATTAAACATTTTGATAATTGTTGACTTATTGACATATTTAATAAGATCCAAGTTTTTTTTTTAAATAAATAAATGTTACATTTAATAATATATTTAATAATTTTAATATTTTTTTTTATTTACAAAACATTTTAATGTTTAAATGTTGAAGTAATTCAATTACTATTATACTAAGTAACTAAAATAAATAAATAATTTACAGATTATTATATATAATAATTAATATATTTACATATTATAGATGTAATAATTCATATATTTCACAATTTATTAAACATTTAATATTTGTTTAAATTATTAAAATAACTATTGTACATAAAAAACAAAGAAATATTATTGTATTTAATAATTGTTTAATTTCAAATTATTTTAATTATTTAATTAATTCAATTAGTAAATTAGCAACCACAAAGCAACATTCTAGCAACTACATACTACATTCATTTAAAAAGGTAACTGCGTATACGTTTAGACTCTGCTGTGTAACAAATTAGTAATTACACTGTAATATAAAGTATTATGAACAAAAATCTAAGTCTTTATTTTAAAGTGTCCTGTTTACATTTTTTACACATACTTACTACAGCAAAAACTGTAAATTATGCAGAATTACAAGCAACTAAGTAGGAACACGTAGTTAATTAATAGGTAACACTTATTTTACACACTGTAAAACTTTATTTTAAGGTGTCCTTGTTACACGTTACATGTACTTACAGTGTACTATATAACAAACTACACTATTATAACAATAAATTAGGCATAATTGCATGTGAGTTACCCAAACCCTAATCTTAACAATAGCCATACAGTAAGTACATGTACTGTAGTTAATTAATATTACTCAGTACCAAAATGTATAATTAAACTGTAACAAGGACACCTTAAGATAAAAGTGTAACCTATTAATATTACTCTGTACTTAATGTATAATTCTATAATTAAAATAAAGTGCAACTCCAAATAAAATCTTTAGCCATGCATCAGTTCTCTTCACATCTCTATCTTTTGATTTGAACCTGGGGCCTCTCTTTCATATGATGCATTCATTCCACCTCCAAGTACAAACTTATCCAGGGTGAGCCATTGTGCTCCTCTGGCAGGGAGGTGGGCCAGTTCTTGCTTGCTCTGCAATCCTTCACAAAACTCAGGATGCCCCCGACCCCTTTCTATTGAAACAGGGGTTCCAACAGTAATGAATGAAACCAAAGGAGGATGAGGATACAGCTTTAACAGGGCCACATTACCACCAAAAATATCTACACTCTCAAATCTAAAAGTGATGAAAACTTCCTGCCATGATTGCTAGGTCTTTGCAATGTGTTTTATGTGGTTGTTAAGTGGTTTCTTATCAACCCAAGTCTCAAAAAATACCTCTTTCAATGTAGCTACGGCATCTTTTGGTCTATTTTGTCATCTTCTAGGTTGGAAACTGAAAGTCAGGTCAGTAATAGCACACATCTTCTAAAAGAGTGGCATGATTTGAGGTATCATTCATGTCTTTATGACTGATACGATGAGTTATACACCAAAGTTGAGGGATGAAGTCATCACCATCATCTATAAATGCCACACCGCTCCCCTGCTGCTCTGCATTCTTCCTTCTTTGAGAGCAAATGTAAAAGTGAAATCTTTAAACATTACGGGCTTTTGCCTATTCATCCGGAGCAAGAATCACTGGAGACGTTTTCCATAGTGTTGAATCTTCACGAGAAGGTTGAGCGATGCCAAATCACTTTGATCCCATCTCCAGTCTAATGGTTCATTTGAAGCTCTTTTATGGTGTAGAGGAGTATCTGGAGAACATTATTTGATGATGTGATCTGTCAGCTATTCGATCTTCAAGAAGTAAGAAGATCTGGAAGATCACAGGGGTGCCATCAGGAAGCCAGTGAGAATTTGCAACTCTAAGCACGTTCTGCTAAAGGAGAACTTTTCCTTATTACTCTACCCCCCCACCCCCACCTCCACCCCAATGTTGTTTTTCCCCATCTGTCAGACTTCGCCTCCCAAGGGCAAGGCATGGCAGAAATCAATGCCCGTCTTTATGTTGCCTCACACATGGGAATAAGAACAAGAAAACCTGAAGAAGTCGCTCCTCAAGCACCGCTACAGAGCAGTTCGGCAAACGTTCAAGCTTTGTTCGCTATTTTGGTTTACATTCGTTTTCGTTGTCGTCGACTTGTTCCAAGATGGCTTCAAATGAAGTCACGTACGAGACATTTTTAGAGTGGTACCAGAAGAGATTCAACACAGAGGCGGAAGAACACGCAGTGTATTGTATCTCTGAGCTTTTGAACATATGCTGGGGCGTTCTCATCTTCAAAAGCCAAGAGTAACAAACACAGTGTGGCGTTTCCAAATCAGAGTCTCGCTAGATGATGTCTTCATACCCATCACTCGCACCTGAGACGCAACAGCAAGATTAAAGCAAACAGATGTAACAGATTCCTCCTGGTTAACAAGACAAGCAACAACAAAAACAAGCCGATCTGTGTCAGTCACATCTGCGTCTGCCTGAAGCCACCTCCGACAACTTGATTGAAACTCTATTTGATCTCTCAAAGGCATTGAATCTAATATGACAATTATACACTTGAACCGCATGCTAGCTGAGAGCTCTCCACGATAATGAAACTCAATATGAGTTAATTACATCCTTCTGTGGCCACAAGCCCGGTTATGGAGCGCGCCAGCGTTTCGTGCCACTTCAGAATGTGATTATTGCAAGGGCCATTGAGGAGATATTAACAAAAGGTTATTACAAAGGGATGTCCACGGGACCACTCAGCAAGCGTCTTTTCCAGTCTGGTCCACACGTCGCGACATTGTTCTGAAGATGCTGGGATCCCGTAACCACTATTAAATCAACGTAAGGGTGCAGAAATGAACAGCTGGCTGCTCTCGGGCCTCTAGGGCAGCTCCATATGGAACAGGGAGGAAGGGCGTATCTTACACCAATGCCTGTGGTCCAAACGTCTTCCTGCGATCAGCTGTACAAGAACTGACCAACAGCTGCTACACTGCCTTTGCCTTGAGCTGCACTGAAGAATAGCTCAGTAGAAAATCAAGGTCATCGTGTTTGGCATATGGGTCAATGGCTGGTTCTACTTAGCTATTCTAAAATACATTAAAATGTGATTCTTGAATATGCTTGTGTAATGATAAAAATTTTTCAGTTTCTCAATTAAAATCCTTAAAAAAATGTTTTAAAAAATCCAAAGTGCTTCTGAAATTCTTTAAAGATAGTTATTATTTCTTAAAAATAAACTTCAAGGTATTAAACTATTAAAATATTTAAACTTTTATTCAAGTGAAAGCCCGTAAAATTGTGTCATTTTATATTATTATACTAATAATATGAATTGCATTATTCTTTTTTATTATTTATCATACATATATTTCAATCAAACATAAAATTGGATAACCTCAAGAAAGTTTCATGATGGTATTTTGACATTTTACCTTGAAACATATAATTGAAAACCATTTTAAAAATGAGGATAGAGATTCAAGGTGCTAGGAAATATCTTGCTTTAACTTTATGGTTACACCACTTGACATTTCAGTTATTCAATCAACATTTTTTATGAAAATGGATTAAAAACATTTAATTTAAATTCATAAAAACAACATGATTGCATAGATTACATTCTATAGGATATGCCATATGTTTAACTAGATTTTTCATCTTTCTGTTTTGTCATCAGTTGTGTTGACGTCTACATCACTGTGACAGTAGACTGCAGCACATTCACACAAAATGACAACACTTGATAATCCCAAGCATAAAGGGAAATTGCACTGTTTTGAGTCTCACAATAATAATATAAAAAAGAAAAGCTTTTAATGTTCCATTTAGTCCCATTCCATGACAATAACAGCATTTAACTCAGTTAATTATTTTAAAATACAGAAGCTGCAGGATTTAATTTGATTTTTATGTGCAATGCAGGGCTCCTGGGGTAAAGACTGCGCTGTTCGGTATCCATTTGAGGCAAAAGTAATCAAATGATTCGTAATGCTCTCTCTCTGCTCAGCGGAAAAAGGGAAATGCAGCATCTTAGGAGATAAGAAATCAGTTTCTGCTGTGTTTTGATTTGATCAGATCTAGTGAGAGTAATGCTTCAAGGTACTCACGCGCTAGTGCTCCAGACTCACTCAAGACAAATGATAAAGCTGACCTCCAATGCAAATGTATAAAAAAGTCCCCACACACTAAATAAAAGCGACATGCACAGCACTGAAATCTTTTTTTTTAAATATCTCTTTCAAAATAATACAGATAAGAAAATCCTTTATCTCATCAGCAGGCCACACAGAATTCTGCACAAAGGGACACATTGAAGCAATAGTTATTTTGTTTGTTTTTTTTCATAAAAAAATAAATAAATGGTCTGACTTTATATACTTGTAATATGTTTAAAGGAAGTTGGGATACGTAAATCTCTTTCTTCTGCTAAACATAAAAGATATATTGAAGAATGTCGGCAACCAAACATAGACTTTACCATAGGACATTAATGGCTACCGTCAACTGTTTGCTCGACAAATGCATAATCAATACAATTAAGCACATTTCTTCTTCACAAGGGATTAATTGGCCTAAAATCAGTGTAGTGCATGATGGTTCTCTTGCTCCATTTACCTCAAAGGGAATTTAAAATGTGTATAGTCACTAAAAATATTCATTTGGTCAGAATTTAAAAACCTAAAAGACAAACATTATTTTGACTAATAATAATAATTTAAAAAGAGTCCAGTAAATTTTTCCAATATTTCAATCCATTCCACAGAATGACTTAAAAAAAATCAGTACAGCAAATGCCAAAAATCCCCCTGATTAGCATTTATCATTACCAAAATACAATTCCAAGACTGACAACATCAAAATAGCATAGCGGTTTTTCCAGTAGTTTAACAGACAAAACCTCTTGAGCTGAGTCAATGTGACCCGTCTTGACCTGCGTGACTGCACATAATGGAGCCATCTAGCATTTGTAAACTCCCATCCCTGAGGCTTCAGAGCAAGTGATTTGATTAGGGGTCTTAACGTGATGGCCGTCTTCAGATACCAACATGTCTTAACCGCTGAGAAACACAAAGACCCCTGAAGCCCCAGGTTACACAGCCCTGGTTGAAATCAAACCATGCCAGACGGAAGAAACAGTTCACTTTAAAGATAGTATTTCAAGTTTTAAATCTGCAGAAGTCGAACATGTTCCATCATGCCCATGTTTTTTATATTAGGAGAACCATTTTGGGTTCCACTAACAAGAACCTTTCACTGGACAGTTCTTAAATTAACCTTTTAGTCCTAGTGTGAAGAACATTTTAGTACTCAGAACTATAAAGATGTTAAAGGTACTTCTTGGTACAACAGAAAAACTATTTTTATCAGAGTACAATCCATACCCAAGGGTTTCATATTACATAATCGCACAGGAAAAAGAGAAGGCAAAACAAACAACCGTCATGAAGCTGTTAACTTAAACACCTCCAAGATAATGGATCATATTGACAGAGATCTCAATTTTCGCTCCCCACTGCTGTCAAGGTGGCAAAACAACCAGGAGCGCTTTCAAGTGCTATTGCTTATTTGTTCTCTATGTAAATATCTTAACAGGCAATGTGCCGGACAGCCCAATAAATCAGTTAAGCCTGTGATCATTATCTATACCCTGTTTACAGGCATTATGTAAGAAGGCTATTTGTACCATTTGCCAGCTAATGGACAGATATTCATTGTGAAATTTCAAAACAAGCCGTGACATGAAAGTGCAATCGAGAGATGCGTTTCAACCTCATTATTTACCTTTGGAAAAAACTGATCTTTCATTTAGCCGGTTCAATATCACAGACAGTCGATGTGTCATTTGTTGTATCTTTGGTTGCGTGCGTGTCTGGACTGAGCTGCGATTTAGAGCATTTTATTACGGAAAGTGACGTCAGTGGATGAAGCTACGGGGCTTTTAGCGTTCACCTTTGTAGTCTGGGGTTAAGTGTTGACAACTGTTAGCGCTCACATGGTGCACTTTAAGTTGAAACGAGCGCTGTGATAGCGAGGTCAAGGGGTCGAATGAGGGCCGTGGATTATATCAAAAGGCGCCAAAACTTTTGAACTGCAACGTGAAGTATGCCTGACCCTCGCATCTGTTTGTTTTACCTCAGCATTGCACTTCAAACACTCCACGGGAGCTGCGCGTTTGTGTTTTGAAGTTGTCAAGAAACCCCTCTGCCAGTTTTGCGATGTTACGTAAAACCACAAGTGCTGGTTCAAGTCAAGGATAGGGGTTGGAGTGAGGTCCGATACGATCGTTTAAATCCGCTTTCTCATCTCTGACACGCACCAGCTGCGTCTTCTGTTCGCTCTCTGACCAGAACGTGGCGATAAATCAACTAGGGCAGCACTTTTGCGTATTCCGCTCTAGCATTCCTCCGAAACCAGAGGCCTCTAACTTGTTTTGTTTACTACGATCTCTCCTCACGCCGCATTCTGGTTGGCCTTAACATGTCGCGTCGACCGCAGGAATCCCAGCAATGCTAAAAATGCACCCTAAACGTTTGTTTTGCATTTGGAGGAGCGTGTACGTATTTGACTGCAGGCTACGGTGTAGTACAGGGGGAGGAACTCCACATCTGTTCAACATAAGAGCTTGTTTAGAGTTACTCGCTCTCTCTCACACGCTCTCATTGGATCAGACCTTGTTTGGATGTGGCAGCTTATCTGTGATTGAACAGACTCACGGCATACTGTATTTCAATGCTATACGGGAAGAACTGCCTGCATCTTCAATATCTCCAAACTTTAAGCTCGGGATTTCCAGTGAAATGCATTTTTTACACACAATTCCCGTAAATCTCGCTGAAATTGTGAAATCCTGCAGTGGTTGGCCAGGTAGCGTGAATGATAATCAGCTTAGATTGTTAGCGATAGAGGCCAGCGCTATTCATTCGCCAAAGCTCGACAAAGGCATGATTTTATGCCATCCAAGCTCCTTCAGTGTTTCCAGAGTAAAATGTGGCCGACTTTGTAATTGGTATCAAATGTTTCATTCATCTGAACTGAACTGAAAGTTGTTGTTTCTCATGGAAAAAGAGATTCAGCATTTTGTTAATAGTAAAAAGTTACGGCCAAACGGGTGCGTAAGTGAGGGATAAAAATCCACCCAGGCTGTATAATTGGAAAAAAGGCCATTTGAGCCATCCGAGTTGTCCATTTGTTTTTAAAGGCATATTGATCCAAGAGAGATCTAAATGGTTCTACCACCACAACATGCATTTCCTGTTTTTAAGATATGTGGCTTTATTTATTGGCCAGGGTTCAGTGTTGAGAGTGAGCTGTGTTTGAAGCTAATGATGCTAATTGGACTCGCGTAAAGGTCTCTCGGTTCCTAAAACCCCAAGACAACAAAAACAGCGACACTTTCATCCCTGAAGTTTTGTACTGGCTTTTACTGTAACTTTGAGCTTAATGATGTAGGTTATCATATTCCTGTTTGAATTCTTTACGCGGACGCTTCATGTTGATTTATGCTTTGTGCTGCTGAGAAGAAACAAATCATTTCATCTTCAGGCTTATGGGAATGAATTCAAGCACCGAGAGTGCATAATTACACTATTCCAGGAAAATATTTCTGGGTAATTCTTCAATTAGCAGAAATTTCCTGTTCCCTTAAAAAAAAAATGCAATAGTAAATGCTGAATTTATTTCTTTTTTTTTTTTAAATGAATTTGTTCATGATCTGAATGTAGTTTTAGTTAGACGCCATTACTGAAAATATTGGTTAGGACTTCCTTTCTTTCTTTCTTTACAGAAACATCAATTTGAAAAAAAATAATCAAAGCTAACTGACTACAAAGTTAACTTTCGGTTATTGCCATCACACACAAAATCAGAAATCCTCCCATTAAATATAATACAAAAATTTAGGTTGATCAAGACAATAATTAGAGGTTTCTTTTTTCACAAAATAGCTGAAAATACCCCTATTTGAAGAACCTAATATATTAAGGTGTTCTCTACCTCTATTAAAGAAAACATAGAATACACAGTATTATAAAATAATAAATTCAGGGTTGTTCAACTTAATAACTCTGCGATTAAATAGTTGACTGCCACAAATTATGGCTCCATATGTTCACTCCACCACTGAGTATATGTTCAATTGTGTGTATTTCATAATACATAATCTGATTTACAAGTTGTGAGAAGTAAAGTAGAACTTTCTGAGACCCCAATTCACCCTAACAGCTGTTCCCTAGGTTTCCTACAGACAACAATACTGTTAAACCTGCACCAACATGCCTCCACATCCTTACAGAAAAGCCATCTTGGGTTTTACAAGAGTGCATATTTACGATGACAAAATATGTAGGCTCTGACGGCGGTGAGCACAGATTTGGGTAGTTTCAGGTCTGTTTTACACAGGTTACCCATGTACGCCACCATTTTTGGCTCCGTTACTGTCTGTGGCCCGTAAGAATATGAGAATCACCATACTTTTGCGTTCATCCCTCACGTCTGAATGAAAGCGCTGGGTGCTGGCACGGTCTTTGATGATCGCAGTAAGTTTTCATCTGTCAGCCTTCATGACTCCCCAAAGGTTCTCTCTGGGTTGCTGTCTATTAAATTGGGATTGATTGAAACAATACGAATCATGCATTCAACACTGTACTGCAGAAAGGAAGATTTGTTCCTTTTGCTGTCTTTCCGTTCTTTTGCTTTCCTTTTTTGACAGGCCCTGGGGGCTTGTTACAGTTTCCCAAAATGCATTTCATTGCACTTTTGCAATTTAAGGTGACCGCTGAAGTACTTTGCACCCGGGCTGTACATCCATTCCCATCCTGTGCAGCACTGTAAAAAAGAGTTTTATGTTATTAAAATAGAATCAGGCTGCGGTTTTCTGTATAGAATGGTATGAAGGTCAATAAAGCATATTTATATAATTGCGTTCTGCTGCTTGGGGTTGGAGCTGAAATATTGAGCAGAATATCCTTACTGATTTCTTCTTGTGGATTACAGTGCCATTGTGTATAATGATATTGAAACTACTGACATAATTAACAATATACTGAATTTATACGCATTATTTAGTAGAATAAACCCTGTTTGTAATTCATAACTGAAACCAGTTTTCTTGTCCCCATTTATCACCATTACATTTTAATTGCCTTCCCTTGGCAAGTAATACAATGACTTAAACATAAAATTTTGAAGTAAGACAAAAATAGTATTTCCTTGTAAAATGTGCTACAATAATTTGTTTAATACATATTCCAAAAAAGTTTGCTTCTTTATATACTTTGTATAAGGCTTTTTATATTTTCCCCTGAACCTTTTGCACAACCTTGTATTGTTGTGACATTTATCCTGGTAAAGGGTTTCTAATATTTTGTGGAATACAGTATATGGTTCAAAAACCATTGTGAAAAAGAAGTACACTGAATGTGCACTTACATATATTTTAATGTTAATTAAAATAAAGGTCACTTAAATGTTCTTAAAGAGAGTACAACATACATTTTAAAAAGTGTAATTTCTAATAATTTCAAATTAAAACTTTTATTGTAAAGTACATTTTAAATCATTCTTTTAATAATATGTAAAGTGTAAAACCGTAGTGCAATTTAATCTTTTAACTGTGGTTTTATACATTATATTTGAAATTAATATAAAATTTACTAAATTGCAACATCATCGTTACAAATATGTAATTACAAATATTTTATTACTTTAAATATAAAAATAAATGAATAAATAAATAGAAATGCTTGATGGACAACAGACTTATGAAATGGCATAAAAAAATACTACCAAAAATCAGAAAGTCGTTGTGTTTATAACTGTAGCGATAAGTGCTTATCGGGATCAACTAAATGCTGGATTTTCAAAAACATGTGAAATATTTAAATTTATAATTGAAATTAGAATGCAACTGTCCAAAAAATGTTACATTAAGTTCTCACTTAAAGGGTTAATCCACCCCAAAATAAACATTTTGTCATTAATCATTTACCCCCATGTCTTTCCAAACCTGTACAAGCTTAGTTGATCTTCTGAACACAATTTAAGATATTTTTAATGAAAACCAGGAGGCTTGTGACTGTCCCATTAACTGCCAACAATTTCCCCTGTCAATTTGCAGAAAAGTATGAAATTTGCCATCTGAG